>CM067343.1:37930788-38104060 GCA_034190875.2 Urechis unicinctus
GAGCTTAACTCACCTTTTTGGAACAGACGCCGCAGATCTTATTGTTTGCAGACGATTTCTAAACGCCCACAACACGGGAACGCATGCTGATTTGAATATTAATATGCGTTTTGTTAAGCGTTCAATTCGTTTATGTGGCGACCTACGAACGACCAATCTTAGATATACGTGTGTGCCAACGCTTTAAAGCTCCTGATTCAATAAAAGCTGATAACCCAGATTTCCATTTTCCGCAAGTCAACATAATAATACTTAAACACGGTATCGCTGGTGCTTTCTATGTGGCTCTTCCTGTCATAAACTAGATGCTCATGGACACAAAGGGGGAAATCCTGTCGAGATCTACTTAGGATATGGCATCTTTAATATCGTCAGTTGGTAAAAGCATCAGCGCACAAGCACAGAAAGTGAAGTATTCATAACAGAATATCAACTCCGTCTCTCTATATCATGACATAATTGTCTATATCAACATGTATTAGTCGATAAGTGCTTATCGGTTTGGAATATATTTGTTTGATATCATTTTTATACTCATGAACTGCACCAATGGTTATAAATACGTGAAACATAGAACCATTATTACGCATTTAGCCTGTTACCTATTGTACTCACAATGATATCATTATTATATATAATGTTCGAAGGCTTCAGGTGAAATTCTATACGGCGCTAAGCATGTACCAAAATCATAGGATGGAATGTAGCTATTGTTTGAAAAAGATTAGCCTAATCAATCAAAACGGACAGCAGTAAAATACCTCTCTGTGTTAATTATTAGATAACTGGGATTATTACACACACACACATTCACACACAAACACAAACACAGATTCGTACGCACACATGCACCCACGCACATATACACATCCCCTAGCGAATATAGACTGAAAGAACTTGGTAAATGTCTATTTGTTGGCCGTTGCAGTTGCACAAGAATCCTAAATCGACGCGAAAAGTTGCGGGAAAAGATGGATTTAACTTTAATTTCAGCTGCTTTTCTAGTATGTCCAAATGATCACACGATGGCGGTTGTTAACGCATATAATTGAGTAATGTGTACGCTAATCAAACAAAGAATAACGACGATTTAAATTGCACGTTACTATGTTCGATAACAAGTTGAATTGTGCTACTTTATCGGCATTGGTTGTGGCAACTTATCGCTCTGCCAATAAGGATCAGTTTGATAGGCTCATTTCAAACAGGGCATTTCCATGAAATAGGTTCAAAAGTCGTAAGCTGCTTTTTGGGACCACATATTTGTTTGCTAGTAAAGCTGTATCGGTATCTGTTTTAAAGAAAATTCAGCTATATATAAACTCAGGCATTTGCTAGGCAACAGCATGTCTGAAAAGCAATAGAGTGTTCCGTATTTGCTTGTGCTGTGCTTCAGCTGTACCAGAAAACTTAGCCTCATGTCAATACACAATTCAATCGACTACACGTCATGGGCCGTAAACATACTCTATAAACGATGTAATGTTAAACCAATGGACATGATTGACATATACACACAAAAGCATACAGCTGTGGTTTATATACAATATGGTACGTACAACATTACATTATCAATAAGGAACCATCAGTCTTGGCCTCTACCGCAACGTACCCATGTTAAACATAATGATGCCTATTGCAGTGTTTTACCACAGGATCCTGCAAAACGTGTTGCACACATTAGGCTAACTAGTTTCATGGACACTGCTTTAATGTCACTCATTTAGCTTCCGAGCGATAAGAGAACAGATTTGACACCACAAGAAAGCCCAGAAAGCTCGATGGTATATTGCTATTTTGCTTACTGTACATGTATCGGTGGGTTTTCCTATGAGCACTGCAGTTGTACACCTATATGACATGTTTATCGATGCAAATCAAGTATTATGTAACCTGATTTCTATTTAATTACAACTTGTTTTATCACATATAAAATCAAAAAGTAGAAATCACATAGCATAGCATGCGTTTCTCCAGCAAGCAGGTGTCAAAATAGCGTTCAACAATTTCTTTCATCGCGTGGACTGACCAATGTTATTAGTGCTATCCCTAACCTCATTATCTGTTCCTCTACGAATAATCTTCGATTCAATATATATATATATATATATATATATATATATATATATATATATATATATATATATATATATATATATATATATATATATATATATATATATATATATATATATATATATATATATATATATTTACATATATTAGCAGTCTTTCTCTGAATGCTGATAGTATTGCAAGCTGTCTCTGTCTGCAGCAGCCGGCTAAAAACACAACTGAAGCGCAGGGCCAGCATACACGAGGGTCAACTGGCAACAGTTAGTGACATATAAGGTTGATTATACACTCATTTTGCACTGTTTACTAACATTTGCTGACTATGATTCAGCGTAATAACAACAACCCTCCTGTCCATATGCCAATAATCCCCTCAAGCCACACGCCACACCAGAAGTGAAGGTACATGTAGGCTCTTTGTAAATATTTAGCAAGTTGTTTTCCAACTCTAACAGGGGAGGTTGAAAACCAATAATAACACTAGATGCACATGCAGGTCAGTCAGTACATAGAAAAACGTCATCCCGGGATTAGGAGCAAGCCGTTTGCTAAAAATCATCTTCGTTTTATTATCAGCTTAGTGCTTGTTTACATTGTCGGCCCATATTTTGGATAAAACAGATGGATCGCAAAAGGTTCTGCAATAAACTCAGAGAAACGACGGTTATTGGCTCTCATAGTGCAATTGTACGTCGTGCATGTCAATGAATCGTCCCCCAACAGGCTTTTGCGATACACACAGTTGTAATTTGAACTGTAATTGGCTGTCACTAGTATTATTTAGTCGTACCTGCTGTACTCTAGTTTATCACCGGGAGGTTCATAAACCCTTTTTGTGGGAAAGAAGTACTTCACGGAAATGTAGAGTTTGTAGAGTCATGCTCACTCCGTCATCATGCCACCGCCACTAAATGCCTTCACGGATCTATTTGCTCATAACTCACATACTTCCCGTATTTATTTACGCTTGCTATCTAGGATATCAATCCTATTAGTTGGCGGTGTTATTAGATGCACCATGATCGGATTAAAAATATTTTAGACCATATTTAACAGGTAATGTTTCCGCAGAGCTGCACAGCGCGATCTTGGTAGTATTTGAAAATAATTATTTCAACATTGAAAATGTTAGATGATCTAGCGTCCATTCGTCAATTCGTTACTTTATTCTCCAATTCATGCCAAAGCAAAACTAGCAGTTTACAGATGGTCGGCCAGTTCATCCAATGGACCGTTGCTGAATATTAAATATGCTTAGACTAAATGATCACCTATGCAGAGGTATTGCCTACAACTCTATAGCACAACTAACAAACGCCCTTTGAACGATTGCCATCAATCAGTTACTAGACCGTGATGTGTACAACGAATGATTTTTGGGGCGTCTTGCAAGCTTCATGCAAGAGAGCGATGATAACCATTTCTAATCGTAATTCCATTGTATCCATGGTATCCGATTTGTGAACTATTTATGCACAATACGTTAACGTGTACGCTGACAGTCCATCTGTTTCGACTACATTAGATGAATTATATCGGGAGTAAGCAGAGTAGTTATCATGGTACTCCTGAACAATGAAAGCAAAGTAAAGTTGAGGACCAAATGACCTTCTCTCTAGTTTTCACGTCACAATTGGCTTGCAGCCTTAAATGTGGAGCCTACATTTGCTCAGCGCTTGTAGGTTAATGCCTGACACCCTGCAACCTAAACAATAGCATATGAAAGCTGGTCGTTAATCGACAGCCTAAAAGGTAAGGTGTTCATAGGTAGACAAAAATATATTCGAAATCAGTAGCTGTAGCCATTACCTCATACCAACGCTCTCCTGTCTAGTAAATGACGATTAGGTGTATCTGACACTCGTTACAGAATGAATTTCCTCAGATTATTTATTGCGGCATCGTCAAAGACATTCTTTCTTTAAACACTGATCATTGAACGTGCTTATAATAAACCTTTTCGTCAATCAAATCTCGGAAAAGAGATTACTATGTCAAACTGCGTTGATGAGCTATTGTTGCGCTTGGATATAAAGGTTCGTTTTCAAAGCGTTGGTTAGCCAACTCCGTCGGTGGTAGGTGTATTAATAAGAGCAATTGATCTGGGTCAATAATGAATAAACCTGAATTAAGATGGAGTACAATTTTGGTTGAATACCACGGAAACAAGTTGCACTCATTTATTTCGTTGATATGATCACTCTCGTCTATATAATCACTTCCTACATATAGACAACATGCGCGTGGAGATCGAGCGTGTTTTATGGAGGTAACCGCTATCAACCCCTCCTATTCAGTGGAAGCGTCCTACGTCAGTGGTCAAATGAATGATTTTATTGCACCACGCCTTACGCAGCATCAGACGACGCTTTGGTTTACCTGGTACAAACAAGTTGTGCTTGTACCTATGTTGTGACATTCCGATGGATATATGTAAACTCAATGTACATGACCACCTGCTAGCGTATTAAATTGCCATAATTTGCATCTTTAAGAAAGTATATATGCTTATATATATATATATATATATATATATATATATATATATATATATATATATATATATATATATATAATATATTTATATATATATAGTATATATGTATATACATATATATATATATTTATATATATACGTGTATATATATATACATGTACATATATATATGTATATATATATATGCATATATATAAATATATATATATATGCATATATATAAAATTATATATATATGTATACATATATATATATATTTATATATATATACATATATATATGTATATATATATATGTATATATATATATATATATATATATATATATATATATATATATATATATAAATAAATATGTATATATCTATGCATATATATAATGTATACATATGTTTATATCTTTGGTTATAATTGTTAACCAAGATAATCTGTCCAAGGGGATAATAGCCTCTGCTAAATGCATTTGGTAAATATTACCTACCACGCATAAAACCTTGCCGTGGTGGTTATTGACATTACCAAAGAATGAATGTGTTTGCGGAAGACTTTCTTATCAGTAGACACCCTCTAGTAACCACAAAAACGTGCTAAATTCCACTTAACGACGTTATGTCATGGCTGGCAGGCAATGTTCGCAACACATGTTAACGATCATTGTTGATCTGAGTTATTTGTTCAGCTGGTCTAAACAGCCCACGGACGTTTCATATGAAAGCTTACCAAGTTACTCACCTTCTCACTTGATATCTCCTTTCACATTTGCAAAACCTAATTAACGCAGCTTGGTCCTTAATTTACAAAAAAGCCTAGATCAACTGCATGAATCAGTGTAAATGTTGTTTGTAAATGTCGGGAAATAGGAAGTACAGATTTTGTAGCGCATATTACTCATGGTGCTCCATAAATAATAATCCAGGCACAGACCGAGAAAATGATAAAGAGCAAAAATACTAAAGAGCGATAATATAGCAAGGGAGTATTCATTAACCACCACGAAAAGTATATAACAATTATGTAACGTCAAAATAGCAACATCGGGCACCCAGAATCGTATGTTTTCTTTGAAATAATTAGGCAGCTATCTCCTCCTTATTTCAATATAACCATTATTTACATAATTATGCAGCCTTACAACGCAGATGTCTGCCATTACGCTATCATCAATTGGTCGCATTTTACGCTAATCGGCTGCAAAATATGTGATAATAAAGCAAATAGCGTTTCAAGAAGGGCACTTTATGTAAGCAACACTGCTAGACCGGACTTGATATGCTACATTTGGCCGTTTTGAAATGGTAACTGAAATGTCAGCCATGTTGTAGGGTACAGCTGGGGTACACACTTTGAAGCACATACGCGCATGCGTAAACCTCCAAGACACCTTCATGATAATTCAACTTTCAAAACATTCAAACATCCTCCTGTTCCCATGCTTATATTGAACGGAGTTTTATTTATCTGTGTAATAGAACAATGCCATTCCTATTGCTCGCGGCTGGGAATTAGTATGATTAAGAGCGAGTGCAATCGGACACTGCCTTTAATTATGTAGTGAAAGCTCCCACATGGGAGACGCAATGTATAAGGCACACGATTATACGCCAGTAAGTGGATAGCTTTCGTTTAGCAATAATGAATACCTTCATTAACGATTGCTTCTGATGTGATCCTTCAACAATCACTATGTATGTCAAGCTTAATCTATAATTAATTAATTAATTAATCATCATACATTTAATAATCAGCCGATGTGCTATGATAAGGCATTAAGTATATTATACATTATATCTATTCGTACCCTGGATGTATGTCGAGTGAGGAACGGTCAGCAGCCTCGACTCGCGTCATCATATTCCCCATAAACTGTTGCTTCATTAAGGTGGCTCTCTGTGCACGAGATAAAAGATGTGAGCCTCTTTTGGCAGTTCTACGCCATCACGATGAAGATGGGCCACTTTATAAATAACATGCAGCATGTATTTATTTCAATTCTGTCCTGTTAGTGTCAATTTTATTGATGTTAAAGTGGCTGAGTTCATGGGGATGATACAGTGAGAAGACTGAATACATTAATTCAGTTCTGTGAGTTTTTCTGATAATTGAAAAGTTGGCATGAATGCTGTAGCATATACTTTGACCCATGCTTCAATATTACTTGCAATCAAGTTTCAGACTTGATGCATACTGAGCTACAGTGTTGGGTCATTCTGATGAACTAATTACAAAACAAGTACAGGGCACGATTATTTGTACCTTAGGAAGTGGTATTATATTATTAACATCTTCGTTGCCATCTTTGAAAATATCAAGCCATATGTTTTGCGACTTAGTACAGCAGGTAAGATAGCAGCACAGTCAGTACGCACCAAACAGTAATACCGGCAGCAGGAGTAGAAGTCTCAGGCACACTAGGTCCATCAAAGAAATACTCAAGTGTCATGTTACAAGCAGAGCAGGTAATAGAAAAAAAATCGTCTTAGCCCGCGGCCATGTAATGGCATTACGTCATGGCGTTTGACATGCAACAGCTGCATTCGTGTTATGAGTTGTGCTCAGCGTGTATATTTGATCAACTGGTAGCTGAACAAGATGACCATGACAATCAAGTGTAGATTGAGAGTAGCTTGTTTGACGATGCCACGTATCGTTACTATCAAGAACATCACCACAATAACGGGCCGCAATTCTTCAAGGTCGTCTCAGAGGATAACACTTGAGGCTAACAAGACTCATGTACAGTAACATCGAATATTTGCTGCAAGCCGTCCATCATAAATGGATGAGTTACATGACGTGAATAATGTAGTAAACATTGGTATGGCTTAGCGCTAGCATGCGACCATTAGCAACATTGGAGGTTTACAGCCCGGTACAAGTATTGCATGTTGATGACCATACGCACAGCTTTCATGGTAGACATCTAACGTACTCAATGTTCTCGAAGTAACATGTGTAGATCTGCATTAAATATAGATGCGGGCGTATTTGCGCTTGTTGGGGCGACAAGGATGCATTCTGCTCATTATGAGGCCTGGAAGGGCATTGTGTTTTATGCTCGCTTATGACAGTTACTTTTTCCATTTGTTAATATTAGTTTAGATTGATAAGGAGTGGGAGAGTATGAAATAGGATGATTTATATACGCTCATCGATAAACAAATGCACCCGCTCGGTGGTATACTGGAGACGCTCCTTACTTATCTCGTAAGGTTGATCTCAAATGCCGCAGTTTTCATTAGGTGTAGATGACCCAAATAAGAACCCGTAATGTTTACAGATAATTGACCATATTCATGCACCAAACTATATACATATATTATTAATTGAATCATGCAAAAATGTATAATTCTTACACGGGGACAGCGTTAGTATTGTTTTCCGTCATTGAGATAGAAGGGTATTACGTTCAATTGTATTTAAAGCCTACAATTTTCGTCATTGAAAGCACATCATAAAGCCGTTACCGTAATACACTGACAGTATCGCTCAAATATGTTTTTTCATTTCAGACTTCCTCCAAGGAAATAATTGAGTGCGAGTTCCCTAAAACATTCGCCCAGATTTATGTCAAATGTTCGGGTTCTAGCCATGGGCAGGACATACACGTCATAAACGCCATATGTTTGGGTCATTTACCACCTTATACGTGTTATCTACACGTCTATGGGCATACATAGGGTCAATTCTTTATCATTAACTTCCATGGGCGTAAATAGTGGCCTATTGATTTTTAGTGGTTCGTGACACTTCGTGAAAACTACGCGATTCACGTTGATACAAACCAATGTGTTTTTTTTAAGATATTTATTAACACATGACATGGCACGTCAGAAGGGGTGCTTACTGTGGTCAGAAGTCATGCAAACATGATTGTGAGCTTGCTGAATCGAACAATATGTGCTTGTCAATTATGTTATCGTGTAGGTCCATGGAATCGGGTATAACATAATTAATCTAGCAAAACTGCAATCGATCTAGAAGATTCGTTCTCCGCAAAACACATACCGAAAAAACGCCCGAGTAGAAATATCCCGTTTCTTCAATTCATGATATGTGACGGTACGTATTGTTGGCGGAGATGTATATCTAGCACATACTGGAAACATGGCCATGCGACGCAGGTTAAAGGTCTAATTTCCACTTCGTTTTACGTCATCTGGTATCATTCCTGCATACCACTTCATCGCTTATCTGTGATGTTGCCGCTTAACAAATACACCTGTGAAATAACCTTGTCCGCCTATATTCAGACATCAATCCCATGCCGGGTATTGTTTGATCTCACTCGTTATGTTAAGCAGCGGCAGCACGAAATATGCACGTATTAAGCGCATCAAGAGAATAATTGATTTAGCTCTGCAGTAACAGCGTAGTAGAGCTGGCTCATCCTCTCAGTATTTAAGAAAGCGGACGATTGTTTGTATAGTAAAAAATATAATTTGAATCTTAACTGTATAAGCCGGATTCCGTGCAATCTTTTGTGGGATAAAATACATATAGCATTGTTTTCCTAAGTTGGAAACAATCACATTGAAAATATATTGTCTGGTTATATAAAACGCACATGGACTCCAACTTGTGCATGTGTGTGACACTCCATATCAATAGCATAAAGGTTTGTTCGATGAAGTTTTGGTGAGGTAAATGTTGAACCGTCCATTTTCATTTCCGAAGCATCTCTCTCGCCACATCTGGTAAACCCAATGACATTCAAATGATCTAGATATGGCCTTCGAGGTGTGGGAAGCGCCTTACCCAGAGTTGGTAAAATCATTTAACACCAAATGGTAATGTGACGTCTGAAATGTGTGATAGAAGACAGTCGGAGTTAAATAAGACCAACAGACTTGCGTAATTGGCCAGCAGAAATACCCGATCTGCTAAAGATAACTTTGACTAGCCTCAATACTGGTTCGAGTGGCAATTGCGCATGTATTTCTATTTCATTATGTGTTCCAAATCCCGAATTTATTAATGAATCACATTTGTGTCATAAATCATTGGGTACTTCTGGGATCTTACTAACTAACATATGTTTAGTGTCCGTTTTATCAACAATGATATTACGTGCAAAGTGTCTTAATGGACTTTAATTTAAAGACCTTGAATGTCAGTATATAGGCTCAGGTTTTTGTTTCTAACATTGACTTAATTTGATGTAGCCCTTTGCATAAAAACAAATTTGTTCTCACTGCAGCCCAAAGGGACGACAGATATTCATATAATGCTTGCAGACTCATAGCTTTATATTAACGTATGTGCCTATTTCGGGAAATTGCAAGGCTAATGGCTTTCAAGGGCGTTGTTAGAAGCGGCTCGTTACGCCTCTTCTCCCTTCACCCTTCAATGCTCCAAGATCATTATATGCATTAGGGATAACACAGTTCCTCTACATTCATACATTCCAAACTGCACATGAGGCCGCCCAGACCACGTCTTTGCTTTCCAAAAGTGCCCTATCAACAAGGTAAGTAAATGTACGATTGATTACACAAAAAACGTAAGCACAATCATCTCCTTCTGTGCGATCTTTTGTGTTGATGCAAACGTATCGGGGTGCAATCGGCATCTAGCGCGATGAACTAACACCTTGGTCACATTTGGAAAGGTTCGTAAACTGAAATCGTATCTCACTAATAATACAGGTGCTGCCACGTATCAAAATGACCATTTGAAAACATTATTTCACGGACAGAACAATATCCTAAGAACAAAACACACTTATGCTAACTTATATAAATTATGCCGATTAAGTCAAAGAAATTATGTACAAGCAGGTCAAAAATTGTCATGAATAAATCAGAAGGCTCTGATGTGAGAGTATAATAAGTCGAACGCATGATTAGGCCGAACTTGTGTCAAGAGATTTGCTCACCGTGGCCATCAGAACATCCTTAAGCTTAATTACATTCGTTGGACGTCACTCTCTAATAGGTGATGCATGGAATTGAAAGCGCTCTATCCTCGACTGGAGAATACTTAAATGACACTTCATTTTAACGTTGTCGGCAATTGTTCATTTTGATCTAGCCACAGCACTTTGCTCACATCAGGTCGTCACTAGGGCATCGAAATGCCCATGGGTTCACTAGCAGATGGAAAAAAGCGGCCTCGTAAATTTAAACGGACGGCCATATATTCTTTTCATGGACGATTTCGTGAATATACCATCATTGATTAAAAACAGATAACCCTATACAT
Organism: Urechis unicinctus; assembly: GCA_034190875.2. NCBI lineage: Eukaryota > Metazoa > Annelida > Polychaeta > Xenopneusta > Urechidae > Urechis > Urechis unicinctus. Next base: position 37,941,562 of record CM067343.1, read on the forward strand.
TTGCCAAGCGTATTCATTGTTTGATTATTTGATCTAGTTTCGATGCAAGCACACAACAAAAACTACAAATGATCTAAAGCAGATCATGAATATCTGATTAATCAAACCTTCATCCCATCTCTAAGAAGGCAAGTTATTCAATGTAAAATAGTTATGCTGACTTAATGCTGCGAGACTCAACCAGCTCTGGAAAGCTCTTACTGCCTGGTTATTTGTCGTTACATTTAATTCTTCTTTGGTCATAAACCGTAGTTTTGTCTACCCCATAACCTGGCTGTGTCTTGCGGTTGAAATTTGTGCAACGGCATTACAGTGAAAGTGAAATTGCTACACCACATGGAACGTATACATTCATCGCATGCACATGGTGTCGCTTCTTAATATTCCAAGGCCTCTGTCAGTTCAAGTTGATAACATGCACAGTAAGTAAATGATTTAAAGGTGCTACAATTGCATTAGTAGTGGCAGAATGATTTATTACAAATAATGTGTGTGTCCAGCTGTACAATAATACAATTTGAACATAACCACTACAAATTAACTTGAATTGAAAGGATAACTAATAACTCCCGAATGGTCGTTATAGTATTCATACTATGGCGCACAAGACCCACAGTGGCTGCCAAAACTCAAGGCGGTTTGCAAAGTAACAAAGAGTTGTAGCCCACAATTACGACACGACATTGAATCTACCCCTTCTGTGATTCGCTTTGTGGATAACATAAGTTAAATAATGTGGCATAATTTATTTAATATATTTGACAGCCTCCCTACCAACGTTAAGGATAAAGCTGAACTTTCTTGGAAGCATTTAAGTAATTCAAATCAGTTTACTGCTTTTCATGAATTTTGCTATGATGTTGCTGTGTGTCACATCAAGTCGGCTATCTGGTCTCTAACTCTCTGTTAATTTAAATACTGGGTTGTTTGATTATGCTCCGCTTGAACAGCTCATACAAAATAATATTCCTATCAGGTTGGTACTAAATTGTCAAAGATACTTGCACATCCGTTAGCAGTTAGGTAAATGTTCTCCCCAACCAAACATAACGGTTGCCACGATAACTTTCGATGGAAAAAACAGAGCATTTCGATATTAGTTATAATATCGAAATAAACGAAAAGTTTATGACAAATCTGTAACATGTTTATACCGAAGTACAACGATCTCTTTTAACAATTGCAGCCTGTCACATGTATGAACACTGACTCGTTATTTTTAATGTAGTTTCTGGCGAACTTTTGCTTTAGATTCGTTGACTTATCATTGTCTAGTAGCTAGGCATTGATGCACTGGTCTATTCGAATACATGTGTTGGCTACTACTTATGAACTATAGATTGGTAGAACAGTCATATTTGAATGACTGATCAATATAACTTGCTGCCAGTTCTATCGTCATTCTGATTATGGCAATTATTGCGTAGTACTTCAATCATATCAATAGGATCATATAGACTTGTGCAGCGCTTGCCAATGGTTGGAATTGTTTCCCCCAAACGCATATATTAGAGCATGGCTTCATCAAACCGCAGTAACCTTCTAAGAAGTTGCCAGTCGGACTGGATTTCGGTCGATGGAATACTGAGCTTTTCATTTTTACTTGAATTGGTAAAGGATGTTAAACTTTGATTAAAAAATTGAATGTAGCTGCTGTGTTCCATCATTAAGATGCTTTATTCATCCGATCTAAGGAAAGCAGATAAGATCACAGCTTTCTCTGCAATTAATGATTTATTCTGCATTATGTTTGCAGCAAACGGTTGTAGTAACTAATCGTAGGCATAAACATACAAAAAGAAAACTAGTGTCAATGCATGGCATCGATCCGTGGGTGTTGGTGTCCTATAGGGAGGCAATCATAAACCTTTGTTAACTTAGCCCGAGCGACAAATTGAGCTTATATGCCAACAGGTTAATGCACTTCCATTTCTTATTAGAGTAGTTACCATGTGGCACTTGTTAGTATAGTGCAAAGGCAATGGATATTGATCTACGCATCTAGTACAATCAATTGTGACTGACAACTTATATAAAAGTTGAGAGTTCTAAAATGCTCAAATTTAAATAAATTAAACAAAGTTTAATCATTTTCAAAAGGCGTAGCTTCCGGCAATAAAAATTGATAGGTCATATTACTTCAGACAAACACTGAACTGGTAACAACTATTATACCATTAATACACTAACATTAAAATGTTTAATTGAGACCAGAAGACTAGAAAAATTTCTGGATGTTTATCAAATTTAACCACAACCACTTTTTCATTATTATTGCTAATTATGAATGATATCGTCCGCTCCAATGTGTTACCTGCCCAAATATGACTGACTTTTGTTGTATCGTGGAATATCCGATGCTCCACAATGCATTATGCAGAGCGAACAGTGATAAATGTTAATGTGAGAAACAAATTAATAAACGATAGTTATGTATCTTGTCGTCCCGAACCTACCATGTATATTGGTAAGTGTTTGGAAATAGCCAATGCTATTTTGTATGGACTATAGCATAAACAGCAGAGTAATTCGAGTTTGATTATTACAATGTTGGTATTGACATGATCCATGGGTCTTAACCCCGGTTGTGCTACAGTTATTACTGGTGCCAACTACGTTATCTTAGACGTTTAGACAGCAAGTAATTTCGGTCGTTAAATATCACTGGCACAAAGTGTATGCTAACGAGCATATTTCCTTTGCGTAAACAGCCTGGCAGTAGTCTTTCTACTACAAACGTGAAATTTCGTTGTTGAACATATCTGTGATATGTTTCAAACGAATCGTGACTATTTCCGTTGTGTCAAGTAAATAATCCGCATGGAATGTGACTTTCTCTTCCATTTACTAGCAAGCTTTAGTGTGGCATGAAACTTAGCTGCACACAAGTTCTGCTGCTCGCTAAAGCGGCGACACGTTTCCCTCAAAAGAAAATCGATATCCACATCAATTGGACTGAGATTGCAAAAATAATCTGCCCCATTTATAGTGTCAATCGGGTGTGGCGTGGGACTAAAATCCAGCATATCAATTTTTTTCCGAGGTTCCCACGAAAACCGTTTGCATCGGTATTTTATTTCTTCAGCTATAAAGCTTATACAAATATAGATATACAAATAATACGAGGTAACAATTTCGGATGAATCAAATTTGCGTGTGAAGAAGCACTAGTTGGGATTGCGGTTGCATCTGCATATATTACTGCAATTAATCCCATCATTCACCTCTGAATTTTTGATGCATCTGGCAAATTAATCACAACACACCTTCATCCATCAAATCGGTATTTTCTTTCTACTGCATTAAATACTATCTACTTAGATATGTGTGTTCACTTTGCCGGGCTTCTGAAAATATTTGCTATATTGTTTGGTCATTTACATGCAGCATGCAGTGTAGCCGACATAACTGACAGTTTTATAGATAAAACGCTTTACAACGGAATTCAAAACGCTTGTTTGCTCTCTGATGTTGACAATAATGCATTGGGATGGTTATTTCTGTTGAAAGCCATATAGCGAGCCAATATTAAATCCCAATATTGACGTGTTCCAATCTTGGATATGGTGCTTCAATAATGTCATCAGTGAATCATGATTGAATTTGCGTACCCAATCAACCTGCTTTCTTGTTCAACGATTCTGTAGAGCTGTTTTTTTACATAGAGAAATAAGAGTAACGTGATGTATTTCTACTTTTATGATAGTGTTTAGACACCAGCAGGTGAGGTTTACGTGCGGCTCTTATTCTTTCCATTTTGTTGAACAATTTGTTGTCAACAATACCCAACCTCTACTGGCTTTCTTGGAATTAATTGTAGAATGGAGAGTAACATAGCAATCTATCGCGAACAGTAACCCATGATTATTTCTGCATAAGCTTGGCTTTTATAAATACTGCCTCAAACGTCAATCAGGTAGATGAATAATGCAGCGTGCTTTTATTTACAGTTAAAAAGTAACAGCCGTCAATCAAGAAAGTAGCCTATTATCACAGTCGCAGACTGCGTTCCTACTCTAACACCGTGGTTTAATAAGAAAGAAATTTTTTCAAGAACACGTAGGTTGGCTTTGTTATCCAAAGACGCATAGCCACCATTGGTAGGAAGACCGAAGACCGAAAAAGATGATATATGGTATGCGATAGTTATATATACATACAATTATTAATATATATATTTTGCTTACACTACTTCATATATATAAGTGTATATATATATATATATCTTTATATAAATACATATCTTTATATAAATATATATATATGTATATTATATATATATATATATATATATATATATATATATATATATATATATATATATATATATATATATATATATATATATATATATATATATATATATATATGCACATATTGATATTTATGCGGTGATGGGTGGTCGTTATTGAGATGCCCACACTCACTCTTGAAAAGCAATCCAATGCATGTGAAATGCAATATCGCTTTCCTTATTGACGACCTACTGTGATGTAGCGGGAAATATGAGGTAGAAAAAGATTGAACAAGCTTGTTTTAAGCTCATAAGCAAGCCGCAAAACTAATTGCACATTAAGTATATTCGCTCCTTAAGCATGCACATAAATATTGTATCGCTTAGCTTGGGCTTACTTAAATGCAAAAGACAATAAAAGAAGGTAATTGTCAATATTGATTTTTGCTCGACATATGCTTGACGTATTTAATTACAGACTTACTCTGGTTGTGATGTTTTTACTTGCGCATTCATTCATGAATTTTGCTCTCGACATTATGAAGCTGTTATTAAGAGCTGGTCAAACGGAGACTAACTTGCTAATAACCAACCTGCAATGTTGGCTTAGCAGTATATTGGCAGGTATGGTTGTTATAAGGAATGGGAACATGTCTAATGGGTATGCAAATTATTGTATTTTGAATGTAAGGCAATTTAAGAAAATGGAGTCGATACTATGGCGTTCGGCCTATAGCTGTATACTGCCGCACCAATACAAACAAGAGGGGGTAGCTGAAAATCGTCATTAAAATAACATGCATTGTTATGGTATCGCTGTTTTTTGTACATGAGACCCAGGCTACTTTCATCCCTTCTGGTGCAGTAGCCAAACTTGTTTTATCAAATGGGCATTTAGTGGTAGGCCATGCAATTGACAAGCGACCTCTTGGGTATTAATTTTGCATATAGATGCATATCAACCCACAATCTGCTCCGTACAATGACACTTCCAACGTAGGCATGCTCAGGACTATTGCACCCAAAAGGGATCCCTTTGCGGTTCCTTTAGATCGACGTAGTTATTCCACTACGCTGGAAATGCATGACAAATTAAAGATTTCAAACGAGTTACTTGATGCGGGTTTGCGTCTCAGAAGACATGCTGACAGCACAATATCAAACCTAATTGAAACAGAATATTAACGTATTGATTCACAACCTCTCCCGGGGTTTCAAACACTACCATCGACTTCGATAAAATCTCTTTGCGATGCAATTCAGCTCTTGTAAACCTTACATACTTGACCATAGTCGTAGCTAGTGACCAAATAAAGTGATATCAGGTGTGGTGCTGTTAGGGTACAATAGCTTTCTGTTGACTCATGAATGTAATGCATAGATTTTCAGAAACGGCATAAAGACATACCCATCTAGACAAAGCGTAATAATCATCCCGCTATTAATCGCATGCCATCTGGTAGCTGAACAAATTCATACAGACTAGTAGTTTACTTTGACGAGGAACTTTTCTAACTTGTAAATTGATTGCCACCAGAGTGCAGCTACTAGTACTAGTGCATCAGTTGAACCTAATAATGCTTTTAATGTAGACCAAGACAATGATTGATAACTTCTATATTTTAGACGTTTGCCTTAATTTGCCGCCAATAGACACTATCAGTCTAATTTGACACTTGACTTCATACAACAAACGGTGACATAACATGGCTAATCGATTACGAACACGCCATTTACGTAGATTTCTCGTTACGTGGTGCATAATAAAGCTGTGTCTGAGAGCGTGTAGGCTTTGTTGTCTCTATGGGTTTTATGTGATCTGTAATAAAAAATGACTCTAGCATGTAAAAATCCTTGGTCCACATTTGCATTCAATTCATCACAGCAACGGGACAAGTGGCTTAGTCCATACTAGGAACATTTATCGATCATATTTTATATCAATCACAGTATAAATCATTAAAGACGTCAGGTTGCTTTCCTGAAAATGTTTTGCTTATTTGAATAAGATTAGTATTAAATTCGTATTAACAGTACTATATGTATTGTAAGCATGAAGTACGATACGCAGCGTAACACCTGCGGACTGTTTTTTGACAAGCCTCCTTATTATATATCATACCCATGTAAAGAGCGAATTCGACAAAATGTACCCAGACTCGCCCGAGACGATGTGGCTTAAACCTGGAATACCATTGGGTGGGTGCGTAGTGGTTTTCTAGAAATAATTGTGTAGTATCATATAGCTTACACATAACAAAAGACCATCGTCCGTGTAAAATATGTCGTGCAAAATGTCTTTTTCTAAAGATTTGGCACGGTTTTGATGCGATAATCATAGAGCTGTGCTCTACCCTAGGATTATCAGCAAATAAGGTTCACATCATCCTGACCAAAGATATGATTGCCGACAAGCTGTTCATCTTAATGTTGCATGCGTGAACGTACGATATTTAATGGTCCTCATACACTTAATGGGCATATTATTATTATTGGCGACCCTAATGACGCATACGTCCAGAAGCAAATTTTTCTAGAAGATCTATTAAAAAGATGGTACATGGGGGCTAGCAAACTTCAACTCGGTTACACTATCACATTTGGATGGAGCATATCACCTAAATAATGGTGAGCGGAATATAATTGATAGAACAAGAATATCTACTCTCATAAATCGTAATTATATAGTGCTAGATAAACAGCTACCTTCTATTAATGACAATTGGCGAGATTCAGGTTGCCGTACATATTAGAGCTCAAAACCTGACATAACTGGTGTGTCAATCAGCGGCCTCATGTCTCACATCTTAGTGTGGATAAATAACCACAGAGCAAATATTAGAAATTTTATGCTGATTTGTATAGAACGCACGCCGGTATATAATATGTACGATCTTCCATATATGAACGTTCCACGTTTGCAGATTCCATGGCGATCGTTATCGCGGCGACTATAACGCGGTGGTTTATATTGACAGCAGTTAAAAATGTGGTGTAAATTCATAACTAATCATAATTGTAACGCTTTTCATATTTTATGTGGACTATTCACGCAAAAAAGTAAGCAATTACTTGATAATTCGGGATGTTCAACAGCTCAAGCACTTTTATCAAAGTATTTCTGTAATTTTACTGTCCGTTTTCTGGCACGACTTAATTCTACAAAGGCATGTTACCAGATTTTACATTCCAGTTTCAAATTCCAGCCACTTATATTTCTTACTCGATATCGAAATCATTATTTAAAAGTACAGTAACTTTTATCATACATCATATGTTTAAAACAGTCGTTTGAAAATACCAAGCCACGCGGCCCTGGCCGGGGACACGGGTGATACGTAGAGACGAATTTCAGTTGCAATGGATCATTCGAGGCGACTTCAAGATTGCATTCCATGGTAGCCGCTTTTGAGGTTGTCAGAATTACTCACCGATGACTGAACCTCTCTTAAATCATCAAAGGTAAAGTTAGAGCCTAGTTATGATTAACATAAATGTTTTGTTTATTCGTTGGCTACAGCACTGCCAGCAGCTTGAGAGCTTTCCCAAAATATTTATGTCCCCCTACGATGTTGATGGTAACTAGACATCTATAATCAGCCCTTTATGACCTTTGACCTTTGAGTTAGCTGAGAAAAACTTGTATAACAATCTCTGTTCTATTCTCCAAATTACACATGGACCCTTCAGCTGTTGATGGCAACTAGTAATATAAAATGTAGCCCTTTATGACTTTAGACATATGAGTCATTAATAGTACATAGTACATTTCCTACTCTTCCCAAATTACACATGGGCCGTGCCTTTGTTGATGCCTCCTTGCAACCCATAATTAATCTACATAGTCTATAAAAAAACCGATAAAACCATTGTTGTCCATGTAAAGCTTTTATAATAAAATTTTTATACTAATGTTTTCTTATAAAGCAAACTAACAGCCTCAAATCATATATGAAGCCCTCTGAGAGTGATTATTCCTCTCAGTCCTTTGAAATTTGGTGTACAGCTACTCCAGTCGATCAATTATTCCAGTCCGTTGATATGGGGCTGACAACTTCAGTCCATTGAAATATGGTGTACAAATACTCAAGTATATTGAAATATGGTGTATGGCTACTCAAGTCCATTAAAATATGAACCCTGACTACTCCAGTGTATTGATATATGGTGTACGGCTACTCCAGTCCATTTTGGAAAATGGTGCATGGCTACTCCAGTCGTTTGGAAAATGGTGTATGGCTACTCCAGTCTATGGATGTATGGTGTATGGCTACCCCAGTCTTTTGTAATAAGGCTTAAAGCTACTATAGTCCTTTGAGAAATGGCGCTAGGATACTCCATTCCATTGAAATATGATGTAGAGCTACTCAAGTCTAAAGAAATATGGTGCACAGCTCCTCCGGTCCATCGAAATATGATATACAGCTACTGCAGTACAACGGAATATGGTGTATGGCTACTCCAGTTCATTGAAATATGGTGTACAGCTACTACAGTCTATTGATATATGGTGTACGGATACTTCAGTCCATTGAAATATGATGTATGGCTACCCCAGTTCTTTGCAATATGATGTACAGCTCCTAAAGTCCATTGAAATATGGTGTATGGCTACTCCAGTGCATTGAAATATGGTGCTAGGCTACTCCAGTCGATTGAAACAGTGTATTGTAATTCATATCCTTTAATATATGGTGTATGGCTACTCCAGTGCATTGAAATATGGTGTACAGTTACTGTAATACATAAAATTATGATGCGTGGCTACTCAAGGTCATTGAAATATGGTGTACAGATCGCCAGTACATTTAAGTCTGATCTATTCTACTCAAGTCAATTGAAATATGGTTTATTGTCATTTTGAAGCATTTATTAGCGTAGTACATTGCTTCATTTGAATAGGATCTACAGCTCAATCAGTGCATTTTAATATTGTCAGACAGTAAATGAAGCAATTCCAGTCTTACGTCAGTGTGTTGGGGAAGTTTGTAAGGGATTATTATTTTCTTTGATGAACTCTCCACATTACCATTATCTAAATATCTGGTCAGTCACCATGGACTTGTTTGCCTTTTTATGCATGATTATGCAATTACCGAACAGATAATCTGTGTTTGGATGTTATAATCTGTTATTTCACTGGTATTTTTTAATGTCTGATCGAATAAATTAATTAAACAGTTATCTACCGGTCTAATAGATTTAAACATACGATGAAATAAAATGGTGTACCTTGAGCTTTTGTCTGGTACGATGTATCCGTGCTCCCGTACACCAATATATAGGATTGACGACGCTCCAGCAAGTAGTGTCAGATAATTTTCCTGTGTAAATATTGCGTCAATTAACGAATAACAATTTGGCTATATATATATATATATATATATATATAGATAGATATATATAGATATATATATATATATATATATATATATATATATATATATATATATGGATATATATATATATATATATATATATATATATATATATATTTATAAATATATATATATATATATATATATATATATATATATATATATATATATATATATATATATATATATATATATATATATATATATATATATATATAATATATTCGTTTTCGCACAGAAAATCGCCATGTATTGCATCGTAAATATAGGCATATGTATATATATTTTAAATATATATATATATATATATATATATATATATATATACATATATATATATATATATATATATATTTATATATATATATATATATATATATATATTGCCTCCATTGATATATGCAAAGGAGATATATACTGATATATAGAAATATTGGTCCAGATTCCATCGGTGAAGTTGTTGTGGTAGCCATTATAATGATCAATTACTTTGCGTTTTCGCACAGAAAATCGCCATGTATTGCGTCGGAAATATAGGCATATGTACCCTAATACTGGCATGTTTTCTGTACCAAGTTTATCTATGTGTACGTTCGAACAATATATTACGAGTCGGCAATATTTATAATTAACTAATATTATTTAACATAATTTCTTATACCTCTATCCCTCATTCAGGTGGTTTGTTTGGCCACAAATTGACACCTATAACAATAATGTCACTATTGAAAGAGTTGAAATTGGCGCAAGACAATAAGTTATGTTGCAGCTGTACAATAATTCACCGGGCACCGTTGTTTTCAGCGAGATCGACTTTCTGTGTGTTTGACCAACCCAAATATCGAAAACACTACCTAGCCATTTGTAAGCTTTTATGGTGTTAATTATGATCTCTTAGGCACATTATGAATATTTATTCCTTATTCATAATACAGAACGTATCGTATTCAATAGTCCCTAACTAGATACACTTAATTCTATTTATATGCATGAGCCTTTTGCTCGATTCTCTGTCTATTTGCTCTCCAATATCATATCTGCAGGATGTATGTAAATCGACCTCTTTATATGGCATGAAAATGGCGGTGTTTAGATTTCATCCGTATAATCTGTAATTTATATTAGCGTTTCCATCTCAAGCATCCCTCGAGAATAATTAATGGTTGTAATATATTGTCATTAATGTCCTTTAGGGGGGTTATCCGCAATCTGTTTCTCCATATGCAATAACAAGTATACTTCAGCAATAGTCCCCATTCGAGGTCACACAATATATATATAATTAGTAGCTGTCTTGATAACCAGTTAACAGATGGCGTGTGATGACGTATTAATTTCATTTCATTCACGAAGAGAGCACCCTTTGTGTCGCAGAATATCGCATTATAAGATAAACATCACACAAACCGCAGGGCTGTTTAATATCTCATAGCAAGAGCTAGATTCTAAGTGATCATGATATCATTAAAGCAACCATATTAAATTGTCCGGCACATTCTTGCATGCAAACTTTATGTACATGCCTAACTTCAAGACTCGTTTTTTTGGCGGAAAACGTGGTCATGAATACCAATACGCACTCCTCTCTGTGCTCTACATCGTGCAACAATGGCAAACGTAATAGAAGAGCAATGAACTGCGGTAATTGAAAAAATAGTTAAAAAGGCTTTTAGCGTTAAATATGCGCAGTCAGTGATGCCTGTCTAAAACATGCTTACTTTTGAGCTGCTCCTTACAATTGTTCCGATACATTCAAGGCCAAGAGGTGAAAACGAGCTTCGCATGATCTCACCTATTATCACTTAAAGCGATTGTATGCCAGGTGACATACTACCTTTATGAAACATATGTCTAATCGTTAACATATATTTATATAAATATATCTATATATTTATATTTATAATATATATATATATATATATATATATATATATATCTATATATATATATGTATATATTTATATATAACATATTTATATACAACAACATATATATTTATATATATATATATGAATATATTTATATATGTATATATCTTCATATACGTACCTCTATGTAAATTCATATATATATATGTATATAAATACATGTAAATATATATATACTTATACATATATATGAATAGATACTACATATTTATATTTGCTCATGTATTCATACATATATACACAATATATATGTATACATATAAGTACATACATCTGTTTATATATAAATATGTATTAACTTGGACAAACGTGTTTTAATACATATATGCAAATATATATATTATAGTGATATATATATATTACAAACGTATATATATAACTATATATATATATATATATATATATGCATATATATATACGTATATCTATATATAATATATATATATATATATATAATATATATATATATATATATATATATGTATATATATATATATATATATATATATATATGATATAGATACTATGATATATAATATATATATCAAAATATATTATATATATATATTGCTACACAGAATATATAGGACTTGTTGAGGGCAATTTGTCCATATGATTATATATATATGAATCATAAATGCAGAATTGTATTGCAATTTTGGAAAGTAACTCGCTAGGGCGTAATTGACACTGCACCTAACCATATGCTATCATTAATCTCCTATGAACACGCTTAATGGGTTTTTATGCATTATTGAGATGATATATGGCTTTTCGGATGGGCGGCGGAAGGCTAAGTGGTTTAGATTAGCGTCGTCCGATCTCTTTTGCATCATTGTTTGCCCAGAGCATTGTGATATTAAGACTACATAAATGTTTAAAGCAATCGTAGACAACAACTCAGAGAGATCGCAGTTATGTTATAGCGCAGGGTTATGAGGTCTGAATTAGTCTTCGTATTAAAAGTGGCGGATAGATTAATGGCATAGGGTGTGAAATTGTTATTTGTTGACGTGTTTACAATATAATAAAATGTAAGTGACATGGAGGCGGGTGAGTCGCTAGAGTCAATGTAGCGTCTGCTTGTGGTATTGGTGCATCCGTTGTAGTTTTTCAATGCATCGAGTATTGATTAAATTGCATTTTCATTACGCAATGTTCTAAATTAACTGAATGTCGTTACGATGTACTGGATCTTATATGTGCAATGCTATTCCCTGGACACAATGGGTTTAGTAAGGTTGGGTTTCCATAGTTCAACTAATGTCAGAGCAATCAGTCATTTTAAAATAACAGACATTTAAAGTTGTAGTATATTTCGAAATTCAGAAAGCAGTTAGGGACATTATTGGCGATAACTTAATATATACATATCAGCGCGCATTTACCAAATTATACCAGCTGTAGAATGATTTACTGGCGGTGTCTATGTTACGTGACATCAGCACACTTAATCAACAGCTGGACGACGATTGGTCATTGGGTATAGGTGCCGTTGAATACCAATCGACAGCAATCATAACATGTAAGAGCAATTGTGTGAAAATGAACAAAGTAATTACTGTCAAGGATATGACTTAGTCAACCGCTTTTCTTGGTCAACCGTTATCCTCGGGTGACTTCAAATGTATTGTATCTGTTTGCATTTGGTGATATTATATTCTTACAATCACCCGAGGGAGCTCCCCTTCTTCGAACGTTAATATATTGTATGTGTTACTACAAGCGGAGTGCATATATCAATACATCTAGGTAGGATATATGTTTATCATCTATTAATGTTGTTGTGCAGACCATACATAGACTTATTGATCTATTGGTGAATAGCACAAGCAACACTTATGATAAAGAATATTAAAAAGCCCGGAATAATGGCAATTACTCTTACTCTTATCAAATATAATCCAAACTGTATTCCTACTGAAACCATAGCTTGGCGGGTAGCATTATGGTGGTTTTACACAGGGTTGAGGAGCTAAGTGTATTATAATATATTTGCGATAGCAAAATCAGAAATTAATTCAACATATTGACGGCCATTTTATCAACTTAGGTAATGTTCATTGAAGTGGCAATAACAATTACACACAAACTAATGATTGCAGCTAATTATATTCAAGTAAAGTTAACCGAAACTCTGGTTGATCTCATTCGGTGCTGCAGCTTTGAGTGTTGAGGACTGGCATACGTTTCATATGCGTTTGTTTTGTGTGTCATTTGAATAGAATATAGAGAATGATTATTGCGATAAACATGTTTTTGTATGACAATGAGGCAATGACTAGCCCGTGTAATTAGGCTAAACGCTCCATGAATCATTTACCATAAGCACATATATATCTATGCTTGCAAGTATTTTCATAATAGGTAAGGTACAGAGTGTGAGATGCACTTCAAAGCAATTGATTAGCTGATGTACATTCCATTACAAGCCATTTAGCAAATTTGTTAGGACAATGCTTTCAACGTAGGGCAGCATTGGCCAGCATATAATACCATCCATTGACAATTTACCTGTATTTGGGATTTACCCGGGGTACGTTTGTCAAACCCATCAGTTAAACTTGTTATCTAGGGCTCATCGTTGATGGCGCTTTTTATATGAATCTGATAAAACATTCGGCAGGGAATTCACAGCTCTTACTATATCTGGTACTAGTCGCAAGTCGCATTAACATATAACCCATTGCAATTTAGACCTGTATGACACCTCCAAAATGCAGAGATCCGTGCAATCCAGGATGTGAGCTGTGACATAACAGTGTGCACACATCCATGAAATCGGATACAGCAAGATATTCTATAGGAGGTAAAAACAATTTATCTATCAACTGGCTGTGACTTTTTTCGCCCAGTATATGTATCACCGAATTAATTGCCGATGCATGTTGCAATAGCTTATTGGAGAATGTAACCTGTTCAAGGTGCACCAAAAAAAGACCTCACTACGTGCACCGCATACAATCATTTGTGATAGTCTGATGTCCCTTATTCGCCTGCGTTATTGGTCTCGCAAAACGGTATTGATTCGACTGCCAAATATTGGTTAGGCGCACATCCGTCAAAGTCAAATTGGTGCAACAAACATCAAGAGCAGCATGAATGATGTAACGGACGATATGTTCGTAACGGTTAGTCTTAATTGGTTTAATCAGCATCACCTGAACCTGATCCGGACAATGTGTCACTCTTTAACGCAAAGAGGATAAGGTAAGGGTTGAGTAAAGCAGACTATAGTGTAGTATCTTTTGCATATTTTAGACCGGGTATATGGGAGCTGTTGGAATGCATATGGCAAGTAACATGCCCGAAATTAGCACAGAACTAAACACTTCCCATACAGCCCAACAAGCAGTAGAATATGTTGCATCAAAAATGAAAATCCGCTGTACCATTGTTCGCCAATATGTTTAAAGGCAACCAAACAACAACGTGTTGACACAAAGATAAATAAACACAGCTTAGGCGTGCTATAATGCATATTGCAAAATAACACTCCGCTGAATTATTTGTCCATACCATCATGGGTTAAATGTTATCTTCACACCTTACTGCGCCTGCCATCAGTCAACCATGAGCCAATCATGATTACAAAGCTTGTATCCCTATGCCCTTGACCATTGTCATAAATCAACCAGATACACTGTAGGAACATCCATTACGATCATGGTAATGCCTGTTGGCTCACAGTCTTCAACAAGAACAGGGACTGATTGCCTTTAGATAATGACCAATATTTATGCCATTTACGAAATAACGAACAACTTAACATATTATGTCTTGTCTGCGCGGTTATGGCATAACTGGCATGGATGATAACTGAGGCCCACTTCGTCATTCCAGTCTATCATGTGTTGGATGATCAAAACAGGAAGCTTGCATATGAATGTTGTACGGCTCCCATTGCTGGTATGCATTGCTGATACAACATTACAATAATTTGTCTTAACTGCGATTCGTAGTTTTGCAAATTCAATTCTGAGCACACCGACTAATAATTTTGTCACTTGGAACAATTTCTAGAATCCTTCCAAAGATCAACTACGATATTATCCTTAAACACCCACCAGCACTAGTGTTATATGGTGCCTACTAATGTGGGGAAAATACGAAACCGAAATGATTGAAGAAATAAAGAAATAACAGAAAGTAAACCCATAAGTACCACTGCCAACTTTACGGGCTAACTTGTTGTTCAATTGAACGTTCAATTACTAACTCAGGACCCCCACATGAACATTTGAATTTATTTAGGTGTGTAATGTGGAGAAATAATTGACCACATCCGTAATTTGTTGTAAATTTGTCTCATACAATGAGATAAAATTGGTTTTGAGAATAACTCAATACTTGTAATGATAAAAGGAATCACGTTTACAAACAAACCAGATTTGACTAGAGAATTGAAAAGAAAAATAAATGAAACGTTTCGCTAAATCGGCGATAAGAGACGTTGAAAGCGCCATGTTGCGAGCACAATGTTGCGAATACCATGTTGCAAGCACCTTCATCTCGTAGGGAGGTAGAACACTTTGCCGTTGAACAACCGGGTCGAGTACCGTATTGAGGGAAATTTCTTAACAGACTTAGATAAATTACGCAATTCGTATCTGAAAAATCAAAACTGCGCTTAGTATGGTTATTAGCATAGTTGCAATATAGCCTTAGCGGTCCTTAGCCTCTGATTTTAGAGAATGATAGCAATGGCAAACGTCAGTAATTGCTGTGAGCATCTAACCGATAGCGCCATGCAATTGAAATCAGGTGTCTGAGGTAGAGACACAACTATAATTTAAAATATCGTCATTCCCGTTTTCAACTATGGCATATATCCGATGCATTATATAGAGCCATATTGCATATGTCAGAACATATTACAGCATTTAGCGAAGACTTGTATTGCACACAGCACAATGCTCGTTTCCTCTACGCACACTCCCATACCTGAATCACCACGCATCGTATATTTTTCATCGTTATGCTCCTTTTAAACAGTGGTACAGAAATGTTCATCAGTGTTGTTTGTTCGTTCATAAACTCTGTTAGAAATGAAATTATTGCCAATAATTATTCGCAATTGTTCAGCGTATCAGCAAAGTCATCGAGCCTATGCAATACGAGGGTCTTAATCAAGCAGTAATACTTAGCAAATATATATGGGTTTTTCGGTTGAATACAATAACTCAATTAGCCCACACTTAGATTCTGTTTTGCCGCGCCTTTATGCATATTGTTCACTATATGCATGTAAACATTTATTCGTGATTGGGCCGATGGCAAACGAAAATATTATTAACAGATCGTAACCTAGATAATGACTTTATTTGAGGAAAAGTTGTTCACGATACAACGAGTCGACATTCTGCATACAGCCGCATCTGGAAGAGTTAGGTTTGGTATTCGGGGTTCAAATATGGGTGAATTATCGTTACTAGACCTTCACCCGACTTCCTTCTGATCCATCTTTATTGTAGGACACAAAAAACTAATCAAGACTACAAAGCTTCAATGCCTATGCCGACAGATATATATCATCAGAACGTGGCAGGGCAGCAATTTCAAAAGCGTGTTTGTGGTCGACAAACACATTCTGCCGAAGCTCTTTTTATGGGCTACCTAGTACGCCCTATCAAATTATGTACTTTACATCAGCATACATCTGAACAAACATGTATATATTTTCAAATGTATCGAGTACGTTTTCATTCTTTAGATATTATCTTAGCTCAAATTACCAGGCTCCAAACTATTGATGACCTGTAAAGTGCGCATTTATTGTCAAACATCCGCTGCTCTGACAATATTATTAGTATGGTCACAGATAATTAAGGTTACACTCGATTGTTCTTATCACCGACGCGATGCGAGCATCTGAGTAATTGCAAATCTAATGGGTAGCAGGAGCAAATATCCATTTTATAATCCTAACAGCTTCTTAATACGCAGAATGTTACAATTTGTGAATACTCTATATAACTTTGTGTGTTCGGTCTCTTCGCACCGTGTATACGAGCTGATATATACCGCTTGCAGAGAGGTTCTAGAATTTATACAATTACCAATGGCAGTGTTACATATATATGTCGATTGGCCTTTATACATTATTGGAAGACCGTAAACTAGTATCACACTTAACCATATGTGTACCTCAAGAGACAAATCAATAAGTGCTTTGAATGCTGATATACTATCATGAGGTATGACGGACATCGATCTGTTAGGTCCTGTTACGTTACATCCATACTTGCATTATTGAAATTATTGCATTATTTCGAACGTACGAAAATCGTTTTGCGAATAAATATATTTAAAATTGATTTTCTTTCATCGTAGGTGTGATATAATTGCTTACTTAATTAAATTGCTTGAGTCGTTCTGCCAGTATAAATTCATTCTTTATTCAATATATAATTTAGTTGGAGCTACTTTTTAGTGGCTCACAAGTACTTGGACAAACAGCAAATTCCCCGCATTTTTGACTTTGCCAATCAGAGTGTGAAACCAACACAAATTGTAATAGTTCTATCCCTAGCCATTTTCAGATGCATGCAGCCATATGGCCTCTCCGGTCCATGTCATTAAGCTGATACCATGCCATACGTCCATGTGGAACCAAACGTCTTCTCCAAGTCAAAGATGCTTGAAACCACCAGTTTCTTCAAGACAAAGCCATCTGTGACAAAGCTCTCTAGTCGTAAGGTCTTACCAGTAGAGCTGTGCAGGCACCATAATTATACGTTCCTTGTTTTTTGCAGATATAGCTATTCAAGGCGATGGAACAAGAATTATTTACGTTTAGGCTATAATAATAAGAAACCACCATTCAACAATCATGGAATGCCCAGTGTACCGGATGTAAAATAAGATTCGATTCTTGCGGCAGGTGCTTTCAGGAACCCATGTCAATGTACATATTGAATGTCGCACGCAACGTATTGAAAGTTTACGTGGTGCATAAAAAGCGTAAATATTGCGGAAACGTTTCCATGGTGTTGATAAGCAAACGCTTATATAGTTTGGTGAATCGTTAAGTTGGCCAAATGAATCACCGAGGCATCGGTATTTATGTATCAAAACTGCTGCAGATATGACAAATTATATCTTCGATTAAGGTAAACATTTGTTAGAGTACTTCTACCACATTTACGATTTCTGCATCTAATCCCGATCCCTACGTTTTCGTATGCTCAGTGCTCTACTTAAAGGAAATAAATTCCAATAAAGAACGTGCCTGACAAAACAATCGATGAATTGTTGTAGTATAACCCGAAAGAAAGAAATCTACGATGCTCGTTCCTTCAGGGCTTGACATGTACGCGACGAGAACCGCGTATGCGCCTCATTAAAGATAACAACCGATAATATCGACCATTACACAGAAGCATCTTATCTTTCTAGAATGAATCGACTCAACTTTTCCCCTGGGGCTCCCGAGATGGCCATTCTCGTTGGTAATGTTTATTCTCGATATGTCCATTACAGATAGCAGTCCATCGGGACAGGCACCAATTTGGGGTAGATAGCCTGTGTAGATATTAATACGGCAATGCTGGTTCCCCGTGTATATGTACGGCTGCTTGTGAATGCACACGGGCAATAATTATAAACATATGTAGTTGGAAATAATTAGTTGGTTTGACGACTTTGTTTAAATTAACTTCAACTGCACCTCTAATCTTTCGGTAGCTGCTAAATTTGAAATCATGCAACTTCTCCGCCATGTTCGATAAGATCACACTAACGTTAACCACAAAGCTATTTGTATTTGAGTAGCCAAGTGGCATTCGTCAATTACAGCTAACGAGTGATTTCCTCCCTGGCATTTAGAGAGCTACTGGAATCGTAGTTTTGTCCCAGTCTTATTGGTATTCAGTGTTTATAATACTTTTTTTATCCTAATGTTGCATTTAATGCTGATCAAATATGATTGGCTGCTTACTATATTTGATCAAGCCTTGTATGTGACGATGCCTCAGTCAATCGAATGGTTTACAAAGGCGGTATAAATACACTAGGTAACAAGTGCAATTAAACAGAATGTGAATAGAAAAGTACCTTTGACGAGGCACCTTTTATATATCCTTCTATGGTGAAATTGTATTATTTCGGACGGTTGTCAAATCGTCCTTGTATGCATCGAAAGCGTCGGTTAAAATGCAGTATCTACCTACCCATTGTGTAGCAAGGAAACAACGTCTTTGTTGTGATATAAGGCCTACTCTTCGCATCGCTCTCCTGTGTTATTAACGTCTGTCAAATACTGCCTTTATGCAGTGAAGGTGTAGCGTTTGTATAAATCATTTCTGCGGATAGCTCAGCAAGATATAACTTTTGTTAAGTAGTTCTGATAGAATGCCTCTAACAACTAATCAAAGCAGGGCTCATGTACGCATTAAATGCATTATATATATATATATATATATATATATATATATATATATATATATATATATATATATATATATATATATATATATATATATATATATATATATATATATATATATATATATATATATATATATATATATATATATATATATATATATATATATCAGGCCTGGAATTTTTCTCATTTTTAGGGCAAGGCCACTTTGGCCTTCGATAGGTGCAAATTTTGAAGGGCACAAAGGCCAAAGGAAAGGGCACAAAGCCCAAATAGAAACATTTTAAAGTGCACAGAGGCCAAAGAATTTTTAAACTTGTGATATTTACAAAACAAGAAAATGGAAGCAAAACACAAACAATTATGGAAGCACAGATCAGTTTTAAGTTTAAAAGAATTGTAAATTTATTATTTGCATTTTATGAATAATTTATTAGACCGCTCCAGAATTATTCTTTTCATTTAATCTTGTCATTTGATGAAAAATGTTTTGAGGAGAGGAGGTTTGGTCTTAAAACTAATCACTAGACGCGGTGAGAATTGACTAGCCTTGTGGTCCAATCACTAGACTTTCTTTTCTGTGTACTTACAAGACAATGTTGCAGTGAGTGTAAAAAAAGATTTGTAACTTTAAAAACGCAATTCATTTATAGGACGTTTCAAACGATCCCTTCGTGGCATTTCGATGTTATTTAGTAAGGACTCAAAAACATGAACGAATAGAAGTGACAGGATAGGATAAGTGTGTATTTTTTGTTGACAGCAATCTAACGACGCGATGTTTAACGACAACGCGATGTCAAACTTTTACCAATCATGTGCTGTCAGCGTGTTCAATAAACAACAGAAGTTGTCAAAAACTCGTTTCCAAGGAACATCGATCTCGTTCACGCGATCTCGCTGCGCCCTTGATGGTTCGCTCTCCTAGCCCGAAGACCAGACGTCACTACTTAGAATAGTTTGAGAAACTGAGTAACGACCAGTCTACATTTAGGTCTGGATAGCAGCTGCCTTCGTTTAATGATGATACTCCCGCTGGAAAGCAATGAGTTCAATGCTATTTACATGTGTGTTGCGTTTAATTTTCGGAGGGGCCAACATTAAAGAGGTCAATCTGTCAGCGGAAATGAGGTCGCGTGGTTGTGTGTTGTGTTTAATGCAGCAGTGGGTGGATGGTGGGGATGTAATAATTGGGTCAAAGATGCTGTCGGCGGCGCGGTCAGGCTGCCGGTAGACGGCCGCGGTGGATCTTGGATGCAAAAGGTGAAAAAGGGCACTACGGCCATGGGGGGAAAGGGCATGGCAAACTTGGCCGTAATATTTTGTCATTTTCAAGGGGCATCACGGCCACTTGAAGGGCCACGACGGCAATGGCTGCCGTGAAATTCCAGGCATGAATTATAATATATATATATATATATATATATATATATATATATATATATATATATATATATATATATATATATATATATATATATATGAATATATGAATATATATATATATATACATACATGATATATATATATATTTATTTGTATGTATATGTATATATGTATATATATATATATATATATATATATATATATATATATATATATATATATATATATATATATATATATATATATATATATCTATATATATATATATATATATATATATATATATATACATATGTATATGTATACATATGCAGGACAATAAGTAATGTTGCTGTTGTACAATGATTCCCCGGGCACCGTTGATAAGCGCGAGGTCGACTTTCTGTGTGTTTAACCAAACCTATGTCGTATTAACTTCGTAGCTATTAGTAAGCTTTTATGGTGTAAATTATGATCTGTTAGGCATATTATTAATATTGATTTCCTTATTCATAATGCAGAACGTATCTAATTTAATAGTTTCCAACTAAATACACTTAATTCAATTTACATGCATGAGCTTTTTGTGAAATTCTCTGTCTATTTGCTCTCCAATATCGTATCTGCAGGATGTATGTAAATCGACCTCTTTATATGGTATGAAAATGGCGGTGTTTAGAATTCATTCGTATAATCTGTAATTTATATCAACGTTTCCATCTCAAGCGTCCCTCGGGAATAATTCATGGTTGTAATATATTGTCATTAATGGTCTTTATGTGGGATTTTCCGCAATCTGTTTCGCTATACCCAATAGCAAGTATACTTCAGCAATAATCCCATTCGAAGTCGCACAATATATATAATTAGTACCTGTCTTGATGACCATTACACAGATAGCGTGTGATTACGTATTAATTTCATTTCATTCACTTATAACGCACCCTTTGTGTTGCAGAATATCGCACAAACCGCAGGGCTGTTTAGTATACCATAGCAAGAGCTGGATTCTAAGCGATCATAATATCATTAAAACAAACATATCAAATTGTCCGGCACGTTCTTGTCTGCAAACTTCATGTGCATGCCTAACTTTAAGACTCCTTTTGGTTGAAAACGCGGTCATGAATACCATTACGTGCTGCTCTCTCTCTCTCCTCTCTCTCTCTCTCTCTCTCTCTCTCTCTATATATATATATATATAGATAAATATATATATATATATATATATATATATAGATATATATATATAGATGTATATATATAATATATATATATATATATATATATATATATATATATATATATATATATATATATATATATATATATATATATATATATATATATATATATATATATATATATATATATATATATATATATATATATATATATATGCAGTGGTCTCTGTGGCACACATATTAGAACGCGTCGCTGCATGCGGAGACAATGACACTTATCCAATCCAGGGTTCTCGTGACGTAATTGTAAACTGCGACACCTTTCGACCTACAAGTAAAGGGTCGATACCAAGATGTGAAAACCTGACTGGCTCCCCGTGACTCGGATGATATCGTTAAATTGCCTCTCGACTTGTACGACGGGTTTTTTGACCTCATACTTGTGCGACGGGGTATGTTTTTCAGCTTCAATCTGTACGACGGGTTATACATTTGCATAATACCTTGTACGACGGGGTATGCTTTTGGCCATTTTGACCTTGTACGACGGGTACGGGTTTTCGAGGTTCCGCGGCACATCCCTATCCAGAATAAGGCCAAGTGCCCCACCCCGGGGTTTGAGCTGCCTAAGCATCACAGTCATCCTCATCCATCACCACCGTTGTTGAAAGTGACGTTAAACCCCAATATTACCATTACTTATCCAATTTGTGTATTTCAATTACTATGCCGAATGCTACATTATCAACACATCCTCACATTTCCCATATGAAATTCGAATTAGAATTCATCAGTAATGTTTCTGTGCTGATTTTGAAAACAAAATGTGAAAATTGTCGCATTGGTGGAATTTGAATGTTAAATGGGTCTAAGGTAAACTAATCTGTGGTGAAACTCGAAAACTGATATATGCTTTCACGTTGTGGTTTGCTGAGAACCACTCTTGTAAATATATATGTTGGACTGGTGCATATATTTTGCCACTTCCATTATCACAGACAAGTGAATAAGAATCTGACATTTTTGGCCGTTGTTAGCAGAATTGAATAAGCATTACTTGAATAATGTGCCCACGAAATGTCCATTATGATGATTGCTATACAATGACACAAGATGGATAAAATATCCTGCCAAAATATTGAATGACTGTCAACATGCCGTTATTTGAGGTATACAACATCTTTTGTACAAGATACAGGAAAAGTCCTGCAGGTATGTCATGATTTTGGAATTGATGCTTCCTATCACTTTACGCATATAGTATAATAAATTAGGTAGACAGCACTTAACTGAATTGTGTTGCTAGTTTTCATCAGTGTGTAGTATTATCGTATAGGTTCTAATATTGTTTTAGCAAAGCTTAATGTAAATAACAGAATAAGACACATTATGCTTCTTGATATTCCCTTTATTACTTCCATGCTGGCAGTTTGAAACCTACATAAAATGACAGTGACACTCTGTGATGTCTGCCTAGATACCCCCAGCACAACTGTACCAACTGCTGATATGCCGTGAATCGGAATAGCCTGCAATATAAAGAGATCTTTACAACTTTTCATTCAGTACATGAATCTAAACCAGATCATTGTTTAGTGTACTCACTCATGCTGAGTAGAATTTTTCCCGCTTGGACCTGACAATAAGCGCTATATGCTATTTCTAGTGTCCGGAGACACAGACACCCAAAGACAAATTCTGGGTGTGCTGTAATACAGACCACACCCATAGATTACTCCCTGCTACTGTAAGCATTGGCCAACATAAGCCACATGAGCACCTAGTACAGTGCATAATTACAATGAATGACTATTTTTTCTGCCAAAAAATAATTAAATTGACATAAAAAATTAATAAGTATATGACTTCAAGCAACACTTAATGACAACTGTAAAATAAAGAGTAAAATGTATCATGGCTGTCATGCACTGTACTAGGTGTAAGTAATAAACATAGACCTGAAAAGGATAAGATAATGTATGTATTATTTGGGATCCTGGGCCAGACGTCCCTATGTACAACTCGCTTGAGAGGTATATTTAATTGTAACAGCTAATCCCTGAAAGGTCTCGGCTCCCAAAACCAGTGCCAATATTTAAAATAAAATTAATATCTACCAATATCAATCTGTTGACAAGGAGAATACAATTTATTGAAATTATAATCGATTTATTGCAAAAACGAAATATCGAGTGAAATCCCTTTTGAATTTTGGATCAGTCTTCATTTGCGATTACGTTTTACCATTTAATCAAATAAAACCATAAGAAAAGATAATCTCCGTAACAGGACAGGCGATTGGTGAATCAATCATTGATAATGATGAAACGGGCCTGAAATCGAGGTGCAGCTCTGCCTGTTTTATCGCTCGGTCATCTTTGATTGACGTTTTTACGTAACAAGAAACAAGATTGTCACAATTACATATATTCTAGACGAACAAGTACTCCAAGCCACATGAAATTATGTGATTCGTTGCGGTATAAGATACGATAATGCTCACACCTACCACAGTTCCGATGTTAACAAACGAGAAAATAACCACGCTATCCGGCTGGACGTTGACATATAATGTCACAGACTCAGGAGCCAATGGCCGCCGTTTTTTCCCCATATGCCAAAGCGGTCAAAAAAAATCGAGGGAAATATCGAAAAACAACCAGCGCACCATCATTATACTGAACGAAAATATCACTTCGACTCATTTCTGCCTAATAATGTGTTGTCTTGTTGACTCATTTGCCTTACATTGTATTCTTGCATACTTGTCCATGCTTCCCAACGCTCAATTGTGCTTTAGTTTATCACAGTGAGATAGCGGGATGAAATTGAAACTACAATAATAAACTAGCTCCAGGTTTATTAGGTTATGATGTCATTTTCGATCGTGACCGAATTGTATACCGATACAATACTTTGCCCCTAGGGTAAGTCAGTGTGCTCCGACAGCAGCAGGTGCTCGTTAAACATGTACCCATAGCAGTTCAGATCGCAGCCTTTGACCCAGTGAAAACTTGTATGACATACATTTTTAGAATATACACCCTTAATATTTTAACTGAAGGTTGACATATACCCCGTTTTAGTCAAAGGGATCGCTGGGCGAATAGCAGCTCATCGATTATCTGGCTAGTCAAACATAACTACAGATTGAATTTGCATGTCATAACATCAGTGCTTAAGGTAATGTATCAAACCCCAGATATCATCAATTGAAATGAATACAGCGTGTTAAGCATCAGATATGGGGTCAATTGAGCAGTGATCTCAACGAAGGACAATATTACCATGATTACACAGAATAAATCATTACTGCAGACATATAATTCGATTATAGAAGATAGCGCGTTAAGGAGCAAGGAAACAGAATACCTAACTAGATGCTGGATGGGCTTTCATGCAATATGATATATATAAGTCGTTAGGGGGCGATGAAGAGCTCTGCGGTTAAAATTGGCTTTGTCAGATGTAATGCTGATGGTTTCAGAAGATATTGTTAAATATAAACAAATGTTTATGTTCAAGGACATAGCAATAATCTTTTTGCTGTTACTAAATTGAAGTCATCGGTAAATTTTATCAGAGAAGCCTGACCACCATTCTTAGGAGTGTACGCTAGTATTACTTACTGTAGACGGCTCATAAGAAACATCGTTTTATTGTTTTTTCGCAATTAAATTGGTGTGCAATACATGCATATATATTTATATATACATATGTATATATATACATATATATACATATTTACATATCTGTACATCAATATATATCTTTATATACGTATGCATTCATATATATATGTATATATATATATTTATTTATATATATATGTATATATTCACATTTATGAACATATACAATAAATCTATATATAAATATATATGAATATGCAAGTTGAAGAGCGCGTTCCATCACTGAGATGCATAATAGATGGTTCTGTTTGGAAAAGATATTTTCAGGGAAAATATATAAATATTAATATATATATATATATATATATATATATATATATATATATATATATATATATATATATATACATGTATATATATATATGTGTACATATATATATATATATATATGTTATATATATATATGCATTTATATATATATATATATATATATATATAAATATGTATATATGTATACATGTATATATGAGATATATATATATATATATATATGTACATATATATGTGTATATATATATATATATATATAGATAGGGTACACATATATATCTATATATATTGATATCTCTCATTTATATATATATATATGTATATATATAGTATGTGTATCTGATATAGAGATATATATCTGAGAGATAGATGTAGATATCTCTATATATATCTCTTATCTCTCTATAGAGAGAGAGAGGATAGGATATCTCTCTCTCTCTCTCTCTCTCTCTCTCTCTCTATAGATCTATATCTATATATCTCTATAGATCTATATATAGATCTCTATCTATATCTCTATATATCTCTCTATATATATATATATATATA
The DNA here is from genome assembly GCA_034190875.2 of Urechis unicinctus. Lineage (NCBI taxonomy): Eukaryota > Metazoa > Annelida > Polychaeta > Xenopneusta > Urechidae > Urechis > Urechis unicinctus. Next base: position 37,968,548 of record CM067343.1, read on the forward strand.
TCTATATCTATATATATCTCTATATATATATATATATATCTATATATATATATATATACTACCTGTATGTGTGAATTTTTGTGCCTCATGGCATGCAATGCTAGAGACGAGCAGGCGAGCACCAGAAGAGTATCGCTTACTTGATTTTATTCCTCATCGGCGACACATAGAAAATACTTCTGAGAATGGATGCATCTTTAGTGATAGTGAATAATATAAAGGCAAGCAAACCAATCCAGTTAGGGTTTTAATATCTACCAAAGTGCGGACGAAGACAATTCTGAATGCAATCACACATACACGGGAATGTGCTGCTCGTGCTTATTTAGATTGTTCTAAGCTAGGCCGTTAGCATGGTATGATCAATTTCATTTAAATGGTATAATAATATTCTACAGGATGCTGTGCTCATATCGTGATGCATGGCAACGGCGTTTAATTACAAAATTATGTAAGGTAAGATAATATACATTTTCCGCGCGGTAAAAACCGTTGAACAACACTTAATATAGGACTTATCTGATTCTAACACATATCTGATTATCAACCATTGCATGAACTCCATTTATGATTATTTACTACTTATGTCACGGTAGAAATATATTTGCCCTCTCTTGTTCATACTTAAGCCTATCGGGAATTATCGCTGCGACGTTCACATTCACACAAATGACTTAGCACAAATTGGAGCCCGTCCCGCCGGAATATTATCTGTAATGTACATATCAAGTAGAAATATTACCGACGCAAATGGACATATCTGGCACCCAAGAGGATACATGAAGTCGGTTCCATTCAAGAAAGACTCGGTGCTTCCGCTTTAATGGTCGATATTCATTGGTCCGCATTGCCATGAGAGCCAAGTCTATGTTAAACCTAGGCGGGCAAGGCATCGTAATTGTAATCATGATGGCGCTGTTATGGCTAGTTCGTGACGATATCACTGCAATCTGCTTATGATGTCTGTCATTAATTGTCATACCATGTACGTGCCCTCATTTAAGTCTACCTCCTGCTTGCGTAGTGGAATTTTAACGTAATATCGAGTCGTAAAGTTTAAATATGACCCAGTTGTTTGCAGCGTGGAATAAGCATTGGTTATTATTTCTTGATGTCTTTGCATTATTTAGCATGTTTACCGCAAATCAAGTGCTACGAAGTAAGCAGTGAAAAATCAATAGTACTGCCGTAACGTTTATCTTAATACAGCAAGCATATGGTGTTACAATCGGAAGAAAGACACAATATATAGATCGGGCATCATCTACTAATATTTTCGTTTCATTTATATGAATTGGTTGATGCAGCTTCTCTTGGATGCGCAAATGAAAAAGTCACAATTACAAGGATGTTAAAAGCACGGTTATACAAGGTTTATATACTACGGCATAATACGGCATTCTATAAGTTAATTAAGACAAACAGTATTGACATGCATCATTTCCAACAGTATTGATATGCATCATGCCCATAAGTATGGACATGCATCATTCCCAACAGTATTGACATGCATCATTCCCAACAGTATTGACATGCATCATTCCCAACAGTATTGACATGCATCATTGCCAACAGTATTGACATGCATCATTCCCAACAGTATTGACATGCATCATTCCCAACAGTATTGACATGCATCATTCCCCACAGTATTGATATGCATCATGCCCATAAGTATGGACATGCATCATGCCCAACAGTATTGACATGTATCGTACCCAACAGTATTGACATGCATCATTCCCAACAGTATTGACATGCATCATGCCCATAAGTATGGACATGTATCATGCCCAACAGTATTGACATGTATCGTGCCCAACAGTATTGATATGCATCATTCCCAACAGTATTGATATGCATCATTCCTTACAGTATTGATATGCATCATGCCCAACCATGTTGCGATAACCACCACTTGGAGGTATTCAACATGATCTCCCCGAACGAAATGGTGAATTTAATATTTTATCGTGTGTACCTTATTCAACTATGCTGTGGTTGGCTAGCAGACAACTGACTAACTCTGACTAAGCGGTACCTGGTCACATATGTTTCAGTCAACTGGCTTGGAATTCATCATTTCGGGGCAACTTGGAATGCACAGTTAGCAGGAATGATTTGCACGGTGTCACAAATTTCTTTGCTATTGTTAATTGCTTTAAACCTTAACATATTATTCTTCAGGAGATAATATTATCCAGAAAGGGCCTTATATATGAAATGTATTACGACAAGTCATAATTAAAGCTTATTTCTGCATCTGGGTGTGGTGTTCGTATATTACTGCACAAAATTAATTAGGGCATGTAATAGTTTGTTGAATTTGCTTCTTAATAGATAACTTGGTCGTTTGAACATCAGAAGTTTGAACAAAAAACGAGAATTTAATTCACCGAATATATCCATCTATTCCAGGTATTACTTTTTTGGCGTTTGCATAACGTTTATGAATACACATGACGAAGAGAGGCGAACGGATTATAGGCAGGTTAACGTCGGCGTAAGAGCTCGAGCGATTTGTGGCGAGGTAATAGAAACATGTTGGTGTCAAGCATAGTAAAAAATGCATGTCATTTCCGATTAGCCCTTGAAGTCTTGTTATATAAAATTATTGTAAATATCATTTTCCTTCATGTGAATTTGATCGGCTCCAGTCTAAAGTAAAATACTATACTTTCGCATCAAATACCGCTTTATGGTCTTGCGAACATCTGTGCCATCTTCACTCGGCATGATCTGTTGTTCAAATGTCGGGAAACATTTTCTGGGTGTTGGATTGTCAAAATAGGAATTAAATGACCTCGGATATGATGTCTATTTGATACATTAGCAAGAGGGATGTTATTGGCCACTCAGTTCAAACCATATATTCAACACATTCTTTACGTGCCGCATAATGATACCTCTCATCCGTTCATTTTATGTATGTAAGAAATAGATGATTTGCATGGAGAACGGCGATACGAATTACCGATTACATCCATGCGATATTCCAGATGCACGCCACATTGCCCATTATATGTAAATTATGTCCATTTATATAAATCTCCCTGACTATGATTGTCACAACAATGGGGCCGATGTATCAGGGTGCATGAATATTACATAGAACCACTGCAAAGCTATGGTATTCTGCGCACACAGTCTGCCACTTTGAGGCACAACAAAGAATGTCGTGCTACTTGTAGGCACATTGAGGATCATTATTGGGTTATATGGTGACGTGAATCGTTTCAGCATGACATTTTATTGGGATTAATGTGGTGCGTTTATTGCTACTGATGTAACACAAATCCTAATATGCCGGTACGATCAAAACAACGACTAATAATTTAACGCAAGCTATTAACCGCCAGTGTTCTATTTTGGGCATTATGGAGGTATCCTTCCAATGTAATGAATATCAAATCATACAACCTCGAAATAGAGTACTACCCTTGTTGATAGTATAAAAGTAGAATCAACTATAGTTCTGCACTTGTATGTTCACACCATTTACAAAGCTCGATATTTTATAACATTGCATGGTTATAAACATTTGATGATATTACATAGTTATATGCATACAACATGTCATCAACGTAAGATGGTGTAAATGTATAAATTTCTGCACGGGCGTTTTTCGCGGTGGATACGACAGATGCTAATGTGGAATGAACAAGAGCCCTGTATCAGCATGGATATAAGCGACCGGGTCTGCAGAACAGTCATTGCACTACTTCACATTACCATACACTTCCTCATAATCGATGTCCGGTGCAAATAGATACATGCCCAATAAATAGCGGGTGTTAAAAAACACCTATTTATCAATAAATCAAAGCATCTCTGTGTCATTGGGCTAATGCTTAAATAACTGTTTGCTTATAATGTGCACGTGCGAGAAAGCATATTCTGTCTACATATGGTGATAATCTATGATTAAGATTTGACGAAGTTCCCTGTGATGTATTCACTTCAATTTGCAAGCCCCGACGTTAGTAATTGGCTTCGGTCTGATGCTGGATGGCTCAATCTAGAGTGAGTAATTGCCAATTATGCAGCGAAATGCGGTTTTACCATGCTTGCCTATCGAGTATTCTATGTGTTAACGTGTGAACATCGTAAACCATAGTTCTGCATCTGGTGGATGACAAGTGCAGAGTCTTATGTTACAGTTTTTCTCTTTATTATCAACAAAATCATTCAATTATCAACAAGGAATCGTTTCAAAGATGATTTGATGCCAGTTTAGCAAGACATTATCGATTGATAACGAGGCTAAATGTGTTCCACGTTCTTATATAGAGCTGGTGTGGTTCAACAGTTTACATACAGCTGTTGTGTGGCATTAAATTCAGCATATTAAATTGAAATAGCTCATGGTACAAATGCGCTTGTATATTTCATCACTACGGAAGGCATCTCGGGAGTAGACTTAACGTAGTAATGGCTACATGTTAAAGACTACTGTGAAAAGATCACTTCATTTCACTACTAATTTGACATCAGCGCTACACAAAGTAAACACATGAGCATGCGAGTGGCATCATATAATATTGATAAATGCAGACAAGATGGCACTGAACAAATGAAACGGAAGGTATAGTGATCCAACCAGTGCTGAATACAACAACGCACGCTCAATCAGGTTGTCTGAGGGTAGACCGGGCCGGCTAGGCGGTGTGACATGAGTAACTTAAGCAATTTCTTTATCTGTATGCATCTTGCTAAGAGCCGTACATAACATAGCCCGACTTCGCGAAGAAACTGAGAAAACTGGATTAGTCTGTTTAAAGACCAGTGTCTATGTGGGCGAGACGATAGAAGCAAAAGGCAAAGGCAGATGGAGATTTGATGTTTCTCCATCTGCAGTTCATCTGCAAGCGTACTCAACTTGTACACGCTTCAATGACTTTAATTGTCGCCACGTTGATGAATGACTGTTTTCGATTAAATCAGTGCTCCCGGATTTGTGTTTGTCGCCGGGACCACGTAGCAAGTGATGCTATTAAATAGAACGAGTGGTCATCGCATATACATTTGCATTTTCCAAAATGGTTCCGCGGCTGAAGTCAATTTATACTTAACTATTAAGTAGTGTTGTACATGCAACGCTGCACTATAAACAAGAGTTCGATTTGGCTTTGCCAGATGCATGCATATCTTGTCCCAGAAATACGATGTTAGCAGCGCGCTAAACCGCTGGGAGGGTACACGTTGTAACAACAAAATGATTGCATTATATAAGAAACAGTATTTAATGTTTGTTAAGAGCCCCTTGTCGCAGTTTCGTATTTCTGTGATATCGTTTATTTTTTATAGTTTTTTAGAGTTCGAGCACCGCGCTATAAGCCTGCAAATCTCCACGCGTGTAACTCCAACATTACTGTTACAAAGCTAATGGCCATGAGTAAATTCACTCAATTGCCCAATTAAAACTTTTTGACATATATTAAACGCAACTTAAAACTTTGCTACGACCAGTTATATTGTGCGCTGATATATTTAGCGCCTATCTTACTTAAATGTCATTTGCATGCCTGCAAGTATATTGCGTTATGATTGCAATCAGACAATAAAACAACCAAAATGCACCGTACATGAATGGTGCCGGACGATGCCACCACTCACCACTCTTATGTCGTACGCTATATCACGGCGTGTGTCGTTCGAAGTGCAACAACTTAATCCCATGCTGCCACATAGGACAGCGTTTGGATATCATACAACTTAATGTTGTTTTTCTGTGTGGTAAAAGGCGCTATATTGATTGCTAATATATGTACTTATTACACACTCTTATAAATATACACACACAAACACACGAACACACACACACAAACACACACACCATATATATATATATATATATATATATATATATATATATATATATATATATATATATATATATATATATATATATATATATATATATATATATATATATATATATATATATATATATATATATATATATATACATATATATATATATGTATTTAGGACAAGTTGTTGGGCACAATAGCGTTTATCAATATCACTTACATGTATATCATACTTATGTCCGCTACGTGCACAATCGACAGTTTGTCATTTCAAAAGCTAATTGTTAAATGTATCATGAGGCAAATGATTAAGTCACGTGTATCTCGTGCCTTTAAATCACCACATCATACCTGATTTATTTTGACCGCTTACATTATATCACAGAAAGCTCACTTCACATATTTGGTTTTAACATTTTCAAGGAACAACTTCTATGGGTCTGAACGGGGGACTCGTGATGGATTGCTGGGAAAGAGGAGATTTCTAACATATTGCAGTGCCTGATTGTTGATCGGTTTAAGTGTTAAGAAAATAATTTTTTTATTCAACTCGTATGTTTCATTGTTGCGCCATTTCGCACCCTTTGTTGACACTCTGTAATGAGAACCGATTAGCTGGCTGTACTTACACGACGAATAGTTGTGTATCTTTGGCATGTGGGTGGAAGTCCATGGAATGGCCTTTGATGATCTTGTTCGGTGGGTGAGCGCATAGTGAGATCATTACTAGTTAAGATGAGAGTTTCTCGGTTGATTACATGGGGACAATCTTCGACAGAACTGGTAAGGGTAAGAAGGATACTCGAACCATTGATCAACAGTTACTACGATGCCTATTTCAGTTGTGAGTATTTGAAGACGGATTGCATAGTTAATGGTGTCAAATGCAACTGAAAAATCATGACGGAGATGATAGTACCGTAACGAGAAACATAATAAGTTTTCGTCCTCTTTGAAATGAAAAAATATGCATTAAATGCAATATTAACATCTGTGTAAGATATTTTCGTCATTTAATAGTTGTTTTTTTATCCAATATTTCGAAACTTATTTAAGCAGCCCAAGCTGTTATTGTTAATGATATTGGACGCATATTACCTCCAACTACTCCTGGAGGCGTATACATTCATTTAATCATTGTTTTACGCATTTTGTATAACACCGTCAGCGGAGGATCTGTATGGTTACTTCTAGAAAGAGTTTGGCGAGATTCTTATTACAATTCTCGCTCGTTCAAAAATCCCGGGGTGTAATCAAGGAAATAATGTGAACATAGCTATGAACATTTTGCTTTCGATAATAGGTAAGAGCTCTTAGTTTGAATATAATGGAAGGCAAGCGCAAAAACTCGATCTTGGCCCCAAGTTAATTGCTTCAGTTGTTGTTAAATGTGGTACAGCTACCGCTCAAACCCTATTCACAACATAGCCGATATGTCAAATACGTCCTTTCTGGCAATAATGCACAGCAGTGCTACAAGCACATCATCTACTAGTCGTCGCAAGAGATGTCCCAAATTTGATCTAATTGGATCAAAGAGTTTATAATTACGCCCAGAGGGCTCACTTCGAGTGGCTCTGTGGTGATAGCTTCCCTTAATATAATAAATTGCAATCGTAAGATGGCTCTACCGAGACACAAACAAAAGCACATGGGAATACTTGGCTGACGTCACTGCGAATGTAAACCGGGAAACAGGTCATTTCGCAGATCCTAGCCGCTGATAAAACACGTCGCACAATAGGCTTATGAAAAGCGAAAATAGTAGTTACACTATTGATAAATTACCCGGTCTGAGGTACAACCTTCGAAAACAGTTCGCCTCTAACAGCGTCTGCACAGTTAACGAACTTTGATCTTTCATGTCCCTTTTATATCCTCACTGCGGATAGTAGTTTTATATTGTTAAAAACTGTCCGAAGCGAGGGCACTGGCCTGATTTCGACGTAAACATTTCTGGCATATCAGGGGGATGTGAAGGTCTCGAGCGAGGAGTTTATAGCTACGTCAGCTGCGTGACGAATATGAAATTACGCTAAAGACACCCCCGACATCAGGCGATAACACCATGAAATCAACGAAAGCACTTAAGACTGTGGATCCAACGTCTCGGGACTCGGTGGCTGTCGAAGATATGGAGTCATCTGATTGGTCGAGGCGAGTACAGCTCCAAATTAACAGAGAATTGCACGTGGTTTTAAGAGACGCTATGACAATACGCTATGACAATAACGCTTCGGCTAGCAGGTGGCGTCTTCATATATTTCCTGGGGCGGAAGACTGGAGTGAGCGTTCTTAGCGACTGGATTACTAGTTACATTACCACCACAGCGACAAGTGCATATTCTGTGTATGACGTACAGTAATATAGACAATGTATAATTTTTTTTATATATATATATATATATATATATATATATATATATATATATATATATATATATATATATATATATATATATATATATATATATATATATATATATTATATATGTGTGTGTTGATGTTATCAGTTGGCAAGATTTGGTCGTTTCACTTTGTCTGTATATTTATCCTATACGATCGCGATATCAGCTTTTAAAGCATCTTCTGATTTATCCATGACAATCCAGGGATATGCATTGTACACTCCCTGCCAGACATTACGACGACACTCCGGGATAGAAACAGGCTTGTGGTATTATACCCACAAGGTTAACAAAGAGCCGAATCACCGAAAATTTACTGGACCTATTATCACCAACTTAACAAAGGAAGCTCTGGCTCTTATACGATCCACTGGAGGTTTTCAGCTTAGCGCAAATTATGCACACCACGAACATATAGAGAGAACTCTAAATTAATGGCAGAAGCTGACAATTTTAACCCTTTTTCATATCAACTAGATAATTATCAGCAATGGTGCCTGTTTGGCACGATAAAATTCGCTTGCCAGAACTACACGAATTCTGCAACCTGTGATATATGATGCTCATGACAAATATTGCTGGTTGAGGGAAAGACATCGTGGTTGCGTATCGCACATTCACAACTGCAAGTCAGAATGAAATGAAGCCGTCAAATGCGGTCGGCATTTAAGTCACAAATTAGCATTACCAGTATAAATATGACAAATGTTTTATAAATTGTAAGTTCTGCAACTCGTGTATCAGCTATTTGTAGAGCATCAGCGATGTTAGTCGGCACTTTGTGTTGCGATTTAATGCGAAGCAGTGTGATAACACGATCGCCTCGATATTTGAACCAATATTTTTAGTTATTTATGTTTAGATGTTTAATATAAGGAAGCCCTTCTGACCAAGCACTGCTGTCGCCGCGGGCATATGACGCTTTTGATTTACCTTACATTTTCTATTACTGCACACATCGAATAGCAGTCTTTCTATATAAAACGCAATTTCCTGCAGCCTATATATAGATAAAACCACACCTAAAGATGTGGAAACAATTACACGCCTATCTGTTAGCAAACAGTATTCCGCCGAAGGGGTACAATATTAAATCAATTTATTAGCATTCAGCAATTGATTATCAGTGATAGGTTTGTCATTGAACGCGTTGATTTCAAGCACATCAAATAGACATCATGTGAGTAGGAGCTATTAGTTATCCTAAACAGACACTAGTCAACTAGAAAACAAAGTACATGCACCCAGTAGGTATGTGAGTCACATTGGATGATCGATTGCGTACCTTCTACGGTCAATAATGAATATCCAAGCCCAATGCATATTCACATCAATTTCACAACGTTTGGATTCTGGACACGCTATTTTGAAATATATCTCAAAAGCTACAAGGATTAAAGAATGTCCAATTTCATCGCAGTAAATGCACCGCTGACCTACCAAAAGCTCCTCCTGCCACGCTATTGTACAATGCTTCCTTTGCGGATCTAATGTGTCATCCGAATCACGACAGCGGCTTAAGGCGAATGCATCGCCAATCTCGCTAAGAGTGCCCCAATCACGATCGAGGTTTCCTTGCGCATTCAGGACGAGGCCATTTGCTCCAGGTAACAATCACTATCTAAGACGAAATTGTTAACATGATGGCTGTCAATGACACGAATAGTTTTCGTCTGAGCCTCGATAAATGAGAGGCATTTACACCGTCCCCAAGTGTGTAATAACGACGTGCTCAGTATTAAAATAACCATATCATATGGATATCCGAGATGGTGTCATATGTTCATATAGTATCAAATGGTCATGTAGAGTCAATTGGTCGTATGGTATCAAATGGTCATGTAGAGTCAAATGGTCGTATAGTATCAAATGGTTATGTAGTGTCAAATGGTCGTATAGTATCAAATGGTCATGTAGAGTCAAATGGTCGTATAGTATCAAATGGTCATGTAGAGTCAAATGGTCGTATAGTATCAAATGGTCATGTAGAGTCAAATGGTCGTATAGTATCAAATGGTCATGTAGAGTCAAATGGTCTTATAGTATCAAATAATCATGTACAGTCCAATAAATCACCGCTACCTCAGCCTCTGAGCGGACGCTTCCTCACAGCAACAACCCAGAGTGACAGTCAATATCGACAAACTCTTTCATTAACTTTCAGCGAATCATTGACCAAGCAAATCAAACATAAAGGGTTGAATGTGATTGTCGTATAGAGCCCCTTGTTTAATAGACAGTATTACCAGTTTTTGTATTATATTCTAGTGATTATTCAATGAATACATCGTTGGCTACTTTATTCTTGCATGAATTGTATGCCTATTTTCTGAGCAGACCATCTCGACTTCACTAATCTCGAAAATGAATTAGCATAATACTTCGCTTATAACATCACACAAACATGTATTTTGTATCTGCGCGTCATGTATTTGTCACGTTGAACCGCTCTTGCGGTAAATCAGGTTAGGTTGCGTCTTCGGCTCAGAGAAAAAGACTGGTTGATACAGCATCAAGATATTAACTACCAGCATGGCACCATTATAGGCTAGTTAGATCTAACACGGTTGCCTTGAGTCACAAGTCCAAATGAGTGTTTCATACACCATAATCGGCTGTTATGAGCAGTAGAAATGGAAATCATTTATCAACTACGTAATCAACTACACAAACGTCGAGCAATATACACAAACTGTTGCGCATCTTTTTTTTCCATCAGTGGTTATTTATAATTAAAGTATTTATTTTTAAGCGGTTGATATGACAGGTATTAGGGAGACTGTGTGGTCATAGTCAGCTAATTCTCATTCCACCAAGACCTCTTTTTTTCGGGCAACGGATATCTTACTAGGATTATAATTTGAAGTATATGGTCCCATGCTTTAATTCAATGTTGCCTTATTAGCGTTTCCCTATATGTTTCTATAGTCTATTATATGAGAGTAATTGATCTATCGTTGACCAACCACATTACATTATTTTTCTGTTTAAGTACATCTCGGTGCAAGCGGCCGCCGAATCAATCTGATGTGTTATTTAATCAACATCCCATTTTAATGCACCAACCTAGTCCCAATCAACATCCAATGTAAGTTGTCGATGTGTTTAATATGCGTGCTGGGCATGCATATGCTGTCCAGAAGAGGCATTCACGGCGGTGACGGAAACAGCCTAAATGAAGTAAATATGTAACATTAATATAAATGTACCAAACAGACGATGTAAGGCCGTGATGAAAAAACGAAAACAGCCTAAATGAGGTAAATATGTAACATTAATATGAATGTACCAAACAGACGATGTAAGGCCGGGATGAAAAAACGAAAACTTGAGTTTTAATGCGTGTGAGACCGCTACAGGCCGTTTTTTACATTTTGTAAACAACTCGTTTACTTATCATACACATCATTAAAGACTCCGTCCATGAAAATTATTTTCGCACCAAATTGGCATCGAATAGCAGCAAAGATGTTTATGAATGTCAATAGTTATAACGTGGGCAAAGTTAAATGGCTCTTACAAGTAAACATTAAAGTTATCAATATCAACATGCAAGTAAGCAAGTAGACCCACTATGTCAAGCTGTATGATATGCGTAAAGATGTCGTCACTAACCAGTTAACAGCAATACTGACCACACAGTGTTATTTACCTTGGCCTATCGGTAATATATAGGCCACGTCGACAACTACCACAGTCGGTCTGAGCCGGTCACCGTCAGTAAGATATATTGTATCCAGAGTGTCACATAAATTAAAGCTTTAATCAAGTGTAACAAACACTACCTGTGATGAGCTTATATTATTTGAGCAGTTCATGTCTACATATAGCACTGGCAAGGAAGCAACCTACATTATGCAGCAGTATGCTATTTAAATATGGAAATGTTTTGAATTATCATCTCCAGACTTTTTAAGATTATTCTTCGCTTACCATATAACATAGTGCATAAGCATACTCGTGGCCCATAATGGCGGTTTCTCTCTACCACCTTTAGTGCGTACAGCTGATAACTGGGACGGTAATAACTTCTGATAGTCAGGCAACGAAGCGAGCAAATACAATGTTATACGTGAATGCAACGTGTTCCACACCAAGCTATTGGGAATATGTCGCTATGCCTAACTAGTAAAGTATCTCACAGCGCCTTAAAGCAGCAACACCACTTTCGCTTTTATCATCTTGAAAGTTAATCCTTATCAAATATTCGTTAACAACATTATTTATTTGATTTAAACCAAAATATAGCACAACGCATTTTTTGTCGCGAGATTAACACGTTTCACAAATATTTGGGACGAAAAAGTGCCACCCTGAGCTGCCCACCCACCAAGAGTAGCTTGTTACTTGGCCAACAAATCTTTATACCTGATTCCTGATTTACCACATGTAATATCGAACACATGGCCTCTCCGTGTAGCTACCTTTAATAAGTACGATTGTTGAGTATCTGCTTGTATATTGGTCGCAACGGTCCGTGGGGTGACGGAGCTATATTATATGTTTGTGCCCATTAAAGTAGCATCTATTGAAAATAGAGCATTTCAAATCGTTAAATACCGAGAACATTGAACCCAGAAGAGATTATGTACTTATTGGAATATGCAAATGACTATTGGGAAACTGAGAACATTACCAAGGCTAGCATTGTATTGGCAACATAACTGGCCGGTACCGCATCAGATATAAGAAATAACCATGTGTATAAAAGGTCGTATAACAGGTTGAATGAAATGTTAGTGTTCTCATTACCATTATGAATATGTGAATGTTGCCAATCGACCTATTTCGCATTGGCTTTTGAGGAATGAACATGAACAAAAATTTGTGGAAGAGGCGTTACAGTTATGATTAATCAGAGGCGTTACAGTTATGATTAATCGCCTCGGCGATGCTGTCGCAAATGTATCCCATTTGGCAGGTGCCATGATGACCATACATGATTGGTATTGAGGAATAATGAAGGAAACACAAAACAACAAAGCTTACTTAGGCATATATTTGCACCAGATTCATGAGGGGAAAAACGATCAGGTTTGGCGTCGTAGCACTTCTACAAGACAGCAAGTTGTTGTTTGCATCAGAGAGATAGCACACGAACAGTAACTGTACGGTCGTATGGGATTTACAACAATTCGTCCTGCATGGCTGAGCCCCTGGTCACTATCTGATGCGACATCCTTTGCATGTACAATGTTGTTCTTTCATTGATCAATTTATGTTTTTAAGTGCAAAACGCGCTACGTGCATATACTCAAAACCAATCGAATCGTGCATTGAACCATGGGTGAAGCATTGCACAATCAATGTTTCGCCATCATGCAACTGTACGTGTGTTATACGTACGGTCCTTTGAATCAACAGGGATCCATGCCATATAGCATATTTCTTACTATATTTGATATGTATTAAGGCACCACCACAGCAATCCCCGATCCACAGGGTTGAGCATAAACACAGACGTTTTCCCTGATAGCATGGTTTAGCAGGTCCGTTTCCACGATATGATCCTCCAGAATACACGATCACAGGTCCAATGTTATGTGCGTGATGATGTACTACTGTCTGCCTTTCTTGATGATCTGGACTAATCTCAAATATGTATCAACAAGGAATCGGGATTACGCTGTTAATCACAATCATTGGTTGCTCATTTGCTAAAACTGCTATCATTTTATGCTTCAGCGACAATATTGCCACTAGCCGTTGTTCAGCAATATAAAGAATGACGCTGTTATTGGGCGTTCTTTGGAGTAACCCAACTGTGTCTCGATAATCGGAAATTTCCTTCCGGACCAACATGGAATGGCACCTCACTATCAATAATCCATAGTACAAAACCTATTGTTTTTTTGTAATGCAAAGTCATATCTGGGACACGAAGTGAGACATTAAGCGATGGATTAATGCGGATCGATATTCATCGGATGAAGCAGCTAAGATATTGGGGGAGAGAATATGGGCTATCGATGGAACAACCACATGTGCCTTTTATTAAACTGACCCGGAGTAGTACAGCTTGCAAAGAGACTGGTGTAATTATTGCCATACTAAGTAAAGTCCATACCACTAAAAATATATGCATGCGCATTAATTAGATGTATTTAAATGATAGTCTTCATTGCGATGTAAATAATCCCAGATAATTGATATTTTGGCAATACACAACTGGTCACGTAAATGGTCTTGTTAGGCGCAATAATATGGACCGAGTGGCCCAGTTTTGCCATTAATCAAATACATTCCGTTAATCAATGCTTTCATCGTGCGTCAGGTTTTGCTGCTGACACAAAATCACAGTGGCGTAGGTTAGATTAGGACCATTATATGAACATTTTAATTGTTACCCCGGGGACATTGCATTTGCTTACTACCACCATCATTCTGTATAATCTGTGTTCTATGCATAATTCATTTACTGTCTTGATACATCACAATTAAGCAGGGAGCAGCGGAATGTAGAACCCGCCGTAGCAAAGGCAACGGCCTCTCATTCGCACATTGGATTAATTATATTACTGACTGACATCGCAATGTGGCATGTAAGGCGAATCGATGAATCGCTTAATATGTATTCATTGCGACATAGCTTCACGTATATATCAGGCAACATATAATTTCGTTTAATTCTTATGAATTGGTTTATGCAGTTTCGATGCGCAAATGCCAAAGTGACCATTACAAGAATGTAAGAAGGACTGTTATACAAAGTTAATATGCTACTGCTTAATACTGATATTCTATTAGTCAATTAGGACAAACAGTATTGACATGCATCATGCCAAACAGTATTGATATGCATCATGTCCCACATTATTGATATGCATCATGCCCCACAGTATTGACATGCATCATGTCCAACAGTATTTACTTGTATCATGCCCAACAATGATGCAATAACAGCCAATTGGATTTCCGCATACAAAATAGTGAATTCAAGATTTTAACCTGTGTACCTTATTCAACTACGCTGTGATTGGCTAGGCTAGCGGGCGTCTGACTAATCCTGACTACGCAGCACCTGGTCAGACGTTGGATCTTAAAAATAGGAACTGAATGACCTCAGACACCATATCTATTTGATACATCTGTAAAATCGATGATATTGGCCACACAGCTCAAACTATATATTCAACACCTACTTAAAGTGCTGCATGACAATACTTCGAATCCCCAAATTGTATGTATGTAAGAAAGGTAATTCTATAGATGATTTCCAAGTACAACGGTGATACAAGTTACCGATTACATCCTTGAGGTATTCCACATTCATGCAACATTGCCCATGATATGCAAAATATGTCAATGTATAAAAATCCCCCTGACTATGATTGTCGCAACAATGGGGCGCATCAGGGTGCATGAATATTACAAAGAACCACTACAAAGCTCTGGTATTCTGCGCATACAGCCTGCCACTTTAAAGCACATCAAAGAATGTCTTGCTACATGTAGGCACAATGTAGGATAATAATTGGGTGATATGATGCCGTGAATCGATAAAAAAACAATTAATAAATCGACGTAAAATATTAACAGAAAGTTAATTATTTTGGGCTTTATGGAGGAATCCTTCTAATGTAATGTAAATCAAATCATGCAACCTCGGAAATAGTACAACCCTTGGGGATAGCATAAAAGTAGAACCATCGATAGTTCTTCACTTTCATGTTCACACCATTTACACAGCTTAATGTTTGATAACATTGCATGGTTAAATACAAAGATATATGCATGCACCATGTAGTCAACTTAGTGTTGTGTAAATGTATAATTTTTTGCTCATTATCATACACTTCCTCAAAATCGCTGTCCGATGCTCACACAATGCCTTGCAGATAGACAATGCTTAATAAATTAGAGGGTGTTGAAAAACACTCATGTATCATTAAATTAAAGCATCTCTACATCATTGTGTTGACGCTTAAATAGCCGATTGCTTATAATTTGCACGTGCGAGATAGCATACTGTGTCTACATAGTGTGATTACCTATGATTAAGATTTGATGAAGTTTCCTGTGATGTATTCATTTCAATGTGCAAGCCCCAAAGTTAGTAATTGGCTTCGGTCTGATGCTAGATGGCTGAATCTAGAGTGAGTAATTGCCAATTATGCAGCGATATGCGATATGCTATATATATATATATATATATATATATATATATATAGTATATATATATATATATATATATATATATATAAATATATATATATATATATATATATATATATATATATATATATATATGAGTGTGTGTCTGTTAATTATTAGTGTGTGTATATGATTCTACTTAACTTTCGTGTTTCGTTACGTTGATAAATGCCCTAGCCTCTATAGTCATGGTCGTTTTAATACATTGTGCTTTCTTGTGTATTTGTATCGCTGTATATATTAGATCTTGTAGATCAAGCAGCTATTATTTAAACCGGTTATTTTATTGACTTGTTATTATATTGAATAGTATAAGTTGTTCCCAGTAGAACTTGATACATTGTGTGCCGACATATTGAGAAGAATTTGCCTGCAAATTGAATAAAACTTTTAATTACGTTATTGCCATTTATTTCAAGAGTGATCAAACCGCATATCTGTTTTGCGAATAGGCATTAGACAGAAGTGTGCCTGTTCATTTTAAAAAACATCGTATCTAAAAGCTTTTAGTATGTCACTTCCGGCTTATGGGTCGACTGGATATTCCCTCTAGTAATGGAAAAACGCATCCTAATCGTCAATGGTTTATGGTGATGCAAACAATACGTTTGTTAATTATTTAATTAGGATGTACTCTGTCTGAAGAATACATCGAATATTTATGACCCCAACTAAGCTTATCAACTATATAACCGAGTAACATAATTGGATGTTATCTGCATTTAATTGGTAAATTACTTGAAATTATTTGTGATTGAATGCAAGCAGTTGTTTTTACAACGCCAACATTAGGAGCGGAAAGGAAGATTTATCAGGATATGGATAACATAATTCTATCACAACGGCAAGGTGAAGAGTTCTGTATTTCTCAAGAGCTTGATTAATTCTGCAGCGCGCGCCATCGACCATCACATCAAACCTGAGCTAAAGTGGTCGTGATAATTATTTCCATATAAAGCTATTCCGACCCCGCGGATGCAATATGATATTATGGCAGATGCTGAAAAGGCCATTATCGTGATCATACATGATTTATATACATGCTTAGTATATATATATATATATATATATATATATAGAGAGAGAGAGAGAGATAGATATATAGATATAGAGATATAGAGAGATATAGAGAGAGATAGAGAGGATATAGAGAGAGAGAGAGAGAGAGATAGAGAGAGAGAGAGAGAGAGAGATCTATAGAGAGATAGAGAGAGAGAGATAGGAGAGATATCTCTCTAGAGATAGATAGAGATAGAGAGAGATCTAGATATATATCTCTCTCTCTATCTCTCTCTCTATATATATCTCTATAGATATATATCTCTATCTATATATATATATATATATATATATATATATATATATATATATATATATATATATATATATATATATAAAGGCCCGGTCTGGGGAAAGGGTTTGAGCCAAGTGGGTGATGGCACTTAAGGGAGCTGTCAGGGCGTCACAGTGAAAGTGACATTACACCCCAATATTACATGATGCGCTTGTAACACTACTGCGCATTATAGCCAGAAAAGGACATGTGTGAAATATCGGCTATGTAGTGAATAGGGTTTGAGCGGCAGCTGTCACACTTTAACAACAACTGGTGCGCTTACCGATTATCGAAAACATAAGTTTCATAGCTATGTTAACAATATTTCCTTGAATACACCCCGGGCTATTTGAACGAGCAAGTATTGTAATATGAATCTCGCCAAAATGTTTCGTGTAGCAACCATATTGATCCTCGGTTGACCGTGCAATACCAAACGCATGAAACAATAATTAACTGAATATAAACGCCTCCAGGATTATGCGATATATGCGATGCGAGGACGCACTCTATCCTACACCTTCTCAGGACTTAGTCGCAGCTCTCCACTCTTCCCTGTCCAGCATTAGGGTCCCCATCTCCCCTGTGTCACTGAAGTCAACATCCCGCCGCAAAGCGTCTATGAATGTGGCTCGCTCCCTGATCTTTATTGAGATACGCGGAAGGTCAGCATACAGGTCATTGTTGTGTACTTGGTCTTTCCAGGTAACGTCAAGTGTCATGCGCAGCATCCTGGTATAAACACCATCAATGGATTTTTCTTGCTGTACAGTTAAGGTCCATATTTAAGCGCCGTAGAGCAGTACTGACTCGACTGTTGCCACAAAGAGTCGCCTCTTGAGGTCGTCGCTGAGCTTGGCCTTCCACACCTTCTTCCTTGAGTGTGCCGCACCCCATGCCAGAGCCCTCCTGACCTTCAGCTCCTTCTCTGTCGAGGCGATGTAAGCCCCGAGGTACTTAAAGTCCTACACCAGGATTAGTAAGAAGCAATATGTGTTCGATATCGATAATAATAACAGCTTGAGCGGACGGAAAAGATTTAAAATATTGGATAAATAAAGCAACACACAGATATTAGATGTTGCATTTAAAGCATATTTTGTACATTTACCAAAGGACGATAGCTTATTATCTCGCATGCTCCAGTATCTTGCAGTCTACCTCGTTACGGCAGAAAAAGTAAGATGATAAGTAGTGGTGCCAGTGTATATCTTAATTATCCGGGAATTCGAATTGTGAACCATCCGCTGCAATCAACTGACTGGCTATATAATCTCACAGCGCAATTATATCTATTGTTGAATGTCATTTTCAATTTGCTCGTTACGCCGCTTCCAGACCAGAACTCCTCTGTTGTTTTAATTGAAAGGAATCATCACGATATAAGGCATGCAAATACCACATTCACACCCCTGTGAATACCGTAAGATTGATTATTGATGTCACCGAGTGGTTAAACATTTACCCACATTCAGTTCTACCACTTATCAATTGTTACATGAATGGCGCTGCAATGAATTCAGTTATATTTTTACATATGTACGTCTAATTAAATAATATCACGAGGAGAACTATATTCGACGGGCATTATTCATGTATCAATACGCGGAGATAATTGCTTTATATCCCTGTCTTCCTAGATGTCATATAACTAAGCGGTTTGATATTTATATACCTCATAAACATCGGTTCGCTATACCTCATCTACTGCACGGTTATGTGTGCAATGGTGTAAATGCAACCAAATATGGTTTGAAATTCAACTGATTGTTTATGCAAGACGTTCCTTAAATAAGTGACTATACTGCAAACGGATATGTATAGTTGATCGCATCTGGCAGATAGCATTCAGCTTGAGCTCGGCGCTCCCCTGTTGTGTGCTGTATTTTGGTAGATTTACTTTGCAACCTCTATGTTACTCCACTGAACAGATAATATCAAGGCGCTTCATATTCGCGTGGGAAGCAGCTCGTTTGACCCCTTTTATTGTTGCTGTCTGTCAGCAAGAAAATATGTGCCATCTACTAATCTTCTGTCTTATACCGCCATTGTGGTAGAGTGAACCGACTTAAATGGACCTCTCAACTATGCAAGCGAATGTTGTCGCATTTTGTGGTCATTAATCCCTCCACGCTCTTACCTGTCTCGCTTACAAAAGGAATCATAAGTATGTCAGTAGGAGAAGACGTTAGATGCAATTATTGTTCGAGACACAAAACATCTCGGAATTCAGTGGTTGCCGCGAGGCAAACGAGTGGGTCAGAGTTTAGCGCTTCATTCAGAAAGCTTTATCGTCGAGGGATGACGAAAATGTCAACGTTATCATGCAAATACCATCTACATAATCAAGGTTCCTCTCGCTACGTCACCAATCCCAAGCGTGCAGTTTCCGCTATTGTTCGGTTATTTGAATGCACGATCAGCCAAGCAACAAAGCAAAGCCACGAACAAGCTCTTGTTGACCACAGTGTGATATGCGATTGTACCGCTCTGACCTGGAAATTGGACCCATTTACTCCAGTAGTTATGACAGGCTAGCTACAATTATCAAGCGACCAAAAGCTTCTATGGGACTGCAAGCTGTCTGTTCACACTGCTGCCCTCGTGTCACAAATTGAGAGCTTTTCAATCGAATATCACAATCTACTAACTGCGGTACGCTACGCTTTCATGTTGATGTTGCACACGGTGTTGCTAAGAGGTTCAAAACGGTCACTGATTCTCCTGCGCCTACCTCAACGCGTATATAATGACTCGCATTATAACTACTTATGAATACAGCCACATCGCCACTTGGAGTGAACCTCCTTTAAACATTTCAGCCGGTCCAGTCAGACCATCTAGCATTATAGTTAAATGTTTAATTACAAAAGAAATATTAAGCAAGCCAAACCAAGTTTGCGACAGGAAGGAGAAGTCGATTGACATCGACAGTGATGATGACCAGTCAAGTGCATTACAATGCCGCCTCCCCTTGTGATCACAGAGCATGCATCCTCTATAGTAATAAATGTTACCACGAATGTATGCAAAAGAGGTGAAACATGTCACAAAAGTTTGTTGACCGTTGGAACAAAAGAGGTGCATAACTAAACTTTTAGTCGACCTTCAACATGTCACATTTAAGCTAAGTCACCTTACATGACATCCGTTAACAATGTACAAAGTGCATACATCTGGGAAACTAAAGATATGGTTACCTATCTCAGTCGGCATCCCTGCTAATTAAAGCTTCCGATTCAGTAATATACAGACACTACAAGTTTAACGGTTTGCGACGTATTTCTCTTATCAGATCGTCCACCGAACACACCGAGTGTTTATGCCTTCGACCAATCAACAGGCTGTTCATCTGTAATATTTAAGACGGATGAAGATAAAATTTACCCCGTCATCTGAGCATTAAGCCATAACTCATTGTTTCTATATCTGCTCTTGACTTTTCTCTTGAAACAGTGCTATTCCACTATTCCGATCATGTGTAAAAGTGTCCGCCACTCTTTATCCTCAAGAGACATGCCAGCTTTACTGAATCATAAACAGATGACCGCGGTACTCAGGTAATCATCTCATGGCGGCAGGGATATATAAGTTTTAGGCCGCAGTCAAAACTACCATATCCATTAAAAATACTAATAGGGTAGTCTCACAGCACACACACCTGCTACCAGACAGCATGCAAGATAGTTCAAAGTACTTACATATCCGTCATGGTTTGTCAGTTGCGTTTGACAGCATTAACCATGCGATCCGTCTCCAAATACTCACGACTGAAATAGGCATCCGGTTTGAGATTCCTTCTGACCTTTACCAGTTCCCAGTCCCCATGTAATCAACTGAAAAACTTTCATCTTTTAGAGTGAATCAGATTTTACTCACTCTACGCTCACCCACTGATAAAGATCATCAAAAGCCATTCCATTGACTTCCATCTATATGCCAAAGATCCACAATTATTGTTAGCGTTAAAGATGCAAGTACAGACAACATAAATCGCTTGATGGCAGTAAAATGTACAAAAGGTAATCAAAGTCATACTCTATTCGCAATGTCACAAATCGCTTCTGTCCGTGCACACAATCACATCTCTTGATCATTACCGACATCATCAATACCACAAGTGACCAAATGGTCATCGTGTAATCTTCAACTTGACTGTCATCCTTGATACACATGTAATAGTTGTGAGTACTAGTGCATGATTTAAATGATGAATTCTACCAGGTATGACATCACAGACACCGCAACGCGTAATCTAGTATAGGGTAATATAATGACAGTTCCCGACTATTATATCAGCAAATCGGTTCTCACATCAGAGTGTCAACACATGGTGCACAAAAGGCGCAAAAATGAAACTAACGCGTTTAATAAAAGGTTATATTTCTAACATTGAAACGAATCATCAATCAGGCACTGCAATATGTAACAAATCTCCTCTTATCCTACTATCCGTCACCAGTCCTCCGTTCTCGGAAGACAAATGTACTTTCTGAATAAAACTTGAACACGTTGACGCCAAATATGTGAAATGAACTTTCTGACATATAATGTAAATTGTAAAGGTAAATCATGTCTGATGTGTTGATTTCAAATCACGAGGTACACGTGACCTAATAATTTGCCCCAGGATACATTGAACAACTAGCTTTTGAAATGACATACTGTCGATTGTGCTCAGTATGTGTGTGTGTATATATATATATATATATATATATATATATATATATATATATATATATATATATATATATATATAGATATATAGATAGATATATATATATATATATACTATATATCTATGTCTATATCCCTATATATATATATATATATATATATATATATATATATATATATATCTATATATATATCTCTATCTTATATATATGTCTATATCTGTGTTTGTGTGTGTCTATGAATGTATGTGTATCTGAGTATGTATTTATAAGAGTGTGTAAGTATGTACATATCTTAGCAATCAGTATAGCTCCTTTTACCACGCACAAAAACTAAATTTAGTTGAATATTATCCAAACACTGTCCCATATGGCATTACGTCGTTGCACATCTAAAGAAAAGTGATAAAACGTTTGATATAAGAGTGTTGAGCGGTGGCATCGTTTGGCAATATTCATGTACGGTGAATTTCGGTTGTTTTATTGTCTGATTGCAATCTTAATTCAATACTCTTGATGGCGTGCAAATAACAATCAAGTAAAAGAGGGGTTAAATATATTAGTGCACATCATTTCTTGTCGCCGCCAAGTTTTGATATCGCGTTTAGTATATGTCTTAAGTTATAATTGGGCAATTCAGTGAATTTACTCATAGCCATTAACATATGTAAGGTTGGAGTAGCGGTGTGAGAAAAGGAATTAATCCAGTACTTTTTTATTTATTAGAAACGGTTAATTTGTAACAGTATTTTGTTGATTTCGACGGATATGGCGATGATTTCTGCAAGCTTCATTTTCATCACAAATGAAAACCAAAACAGATCATCACACAGACAGTCGGAGCAACTGTCGTCTTTCATGAATGGTAAAACACGATAATATGGGTATATTTACGAGAAGAGTTTGACTGATAGACGTCAGAGTTATACAAAAGACGAACCAAACACAGGTGTTCAGTTCGCCGGAAACCATTTCTATTTATCAGTCCAAACTAATAACGTCGACATTACTTATCCATAAGCAAACACGTTATTCCTCTACATAGCCATCGGCGGGTCAACCACACGATTCGTCTTTTTTACACGGGCTAATTATTAATCTACGGGTGCATGAAGCATGAATGTTTTTCAAGATCATATGAAAATGTCCTCTGCCACATGCAGCCTAACCAAGTTATTGCCTATGAAAAATCTTACCACCGCAATAAGTCTGAAAGAAATTTGTCTCTGTCTTTTCATTGTAAGTCTGCCACGTGCGCGTCTGAAACGAACAAAAGTTTCAAGGGTGTATTAGATTGTGCCGCCTCATCATCCATGACGAACCACACATCAAAACATGAATCGCTATATTTACTCCGCAGTCAATACAAAAAGACAAACTGAGCTGTCCACAAAGCTGTCGACAAAATAACTGTATAAACACATAACTATAAAAACAAATACAAGATATCCACAAAAACACGAAACTGTGAAAAAGAGCTCTTAGCAACATTAATTACATGTAACTGTTTCTGATATAATATAGTCAGTTTCCTGTCACAACGTGCACCGTCCCAAAGGTCAAGCGCGATGCTTACATCGTATTTATGGGATTAGATATGCATGCGTCTGGCAAACACAACAAGCCAATTCGAAATCTTGTTTATATTGCAACGTTGCATGTACAACGCTATGTTATAGTTTAGCCCAGGAACCACATTGGACAATGCAAATGTGCATGCGATGACCACACGTTCTATCTAATAGCAGAAAACCATCCTACGTGGCTCCGATGATGCACACAAACACCGAAGCACTGATTAAATCGAAAACAGTCATTCATCAACGTGCGGCAATTAAAGTCATTGAAACATGTATAGGTTGAGTACGCTCGCAAAAGAACTAAATTGTTGCTTAAATACATATCCACCAGATGCTTCTGCTACGGTTTACGATGTTCACACCTTCACACAAAGAATACTCGACAGGCAAGCATGGTTAAACAGCATTTCGCTGTATAATTGGCAAATACTCACTCTAGATTGAGCCATCCAGCATCAGACCGAAGCCAATTACTAACTTGGGGGCTTGCAAATTGAAGTGAATTCATCACAGGAAACTTTGTAAAATCTTAATCATAGATAACCACCCTGTGTAGATAAAATATGCTATTTCTCACGTGCAAATTATAAGCAATCACTTATTTAAGCATCAACGCAATGACATAGAGATTCTTTAACTTAATGATAAATACGTGTTTTTCGACACCTGCTATTTATTAAGCATATATTTATCAGCTAGGCACGATGGGAGCATCGGACAACGATTGTGAGGAAGTGGATGATAATGTCAAACTATTGCAATGACTGTTCTGCAGACAGGGTCGTTTATATCCATGCTGATACTGTGCTTTTGTTCATTCACCATCAGCATATGTAGTAATAACCGAAATAAACGCCCGGGCAAAAAGTTGAACATTTACACAGCCTTAAGTTGACTACATGATCTATGCATATACCTTCGTATTTAACCATGTAATGTTATCAAACATCAAGCTGTGTAAATGGTGTGAACATATAAATGCAAAACTATAGAAAATTCTAAATTTATACTATCAGTAAGTGTTGTACTTTATTTCGAGGTTGCATGATTCGATATACATTACATTGGAAGGATGGCTCCATATCGCCCAAAATAGAACACTGGCGGTTGATATCTTGCGTCGATTTATTAGTTGTTATTTTTATCGTACCGCCCTATTATGATTTGTGATACATGGGTAGCAATAAACGCACCACATAAATCCAAATAAAATGTCATGATGGAACGATTCACATCACCATATAACCCAATAATTATCCTACATTGTGCCTACAAGCTGCAATACATTCTTTGCTGTGCCGGACTGCATGCGCAGAATACCATAGTTTTGCAGTGGTTCTATGTAATATTCATGCCACCTGTTAAATCGGCCCCATTGTTGTGACAAGCATAGTCGGTGAGATTTATATACATTAACATATAATGCATATCATGGGCAATGTAGCGTGAATCTGAAATAATTTATGGATCGCCGTTGTACCTGTAAATCATCCATGGAATTACCTATCTTACATACATAACATGAATCACAACGTAGTTGATTAAAGGAACACACGTAAATATATTGAATTCACTATTTTGTTTGCGGAAATCATGCTTAACAACTTAATTAGCTGTTATTGCACCATTGTTGGACATGATGCATATCAATAGTGTGTGTCCTAATTAACTTGTAGAATGCCAGTATTATACAGTAGAATTAACTGTGTATAACCGTTCGAATATCCCTTTAATTGTGACTTTTGCATTTGCGCATCGAAGAGAAACTGCATCAACCATTTCATATGAATGAAACGTAATTATCATCAGATGATGCCCCAGATATACGTGAAGCTATGTCGCAATGTAATTAGGTGCCTTGAATACATATTCCGCGATTCATCATTTCGTCTTGCATGCCACTTGCGATGCCAGGCAGTAATAGAATTAATCCAATTACCTAAAGAGAGGCCTTTGCCTTTGCTACGGCGTGTTCTGGAATCCGTTGCTCCCGGCTAAACTGTGATGCATAAAGACAGTGAATGAGAATAATTATGAATAGTACACAGAATATTTAGAATGGTGGTGGTAGTAAGCAAATGCAATGTCCCCGAGGTACTAATTAAAATGTTCATATAATGGTCCTTATCTAACCTACGGCACTGTGATTTTGTGTCAGCAGCAAAATCTGACGCACTATGAAAGCATTGATTTACGGAATGCAGTTGATTAGTGACAAAACTGAGCCACTCAGTCGATGTTATTGCGCCTAGCCTGAACATTTACGAGACCAGTTGTGTTAGGCCAAACTATCATTTACTTGCAATTATTTACATACATCGTAATGAAGACTGTCATTCAAATATATCTAATGAATGAACAAGTATATATTGTTAGGAGTATGGACTATACCTAGCATGGCAATAATTACACCAGTCTCTATGTATGATGTACTACTCCGGTTCAGTTTGATCAAAGGTGAATTTAGTTATTCTATCGATAGCCCATATTCTTTCTCCTAATATCTTATTAGAGAGCTGCTTCATCCTATGAATATTGATCCATATGAATTTATCACTCAATGTCTCACATCGTGTTCCAGATATGACTTTGCATAACAAACAACATTATGTTTTGTTCTATGGATTATTGATTGTGAGGAACTATTCTATGTTGGTCCTGGAGCGCATTTCTCGATTAACGAGACACAGTTACTGCAAAGAACGCTCAATATCAGCGTTATTCTTTATCTTCCTCAACGATGGCTAGTGGCAATATCGTCGCTGAAGCATCAACTGATAGCCGTTTTTGAACATGAGGCACAAATGATTGCGATTAACAGCGTAATCCCGATTCCCTCCTAATACATATTTGATATAAGTCCAGATCATCCCAAAAAACAGACAGAAGTAAATTATCATGCACATAACATTTAGTCTGCGATCGTATAGTCTGAAGGATGATATCGTGGGAACGAACCTCTTAAACCATGCTATCAGTGAAAATGACTGCGTTTATGCTCATTCCTGTGGAGCGGGGATTGCAATGGTGGTGCCTTAATACACCGTCCTCTCCAAACCGGATCATGACGCCCTTGTTGCCGTTCTTAAAGGCGTCTTGGAGCATTGCAGCGAAGATGATAATAAACAGGAACGGAGCAATAACAAAACCCTGTTTGGTACGTTCGACACTGGGAAGGGTTCTGAGGTGTTTCCTTGGTCCGGAACTCGTGCCATCATGCCGTTTTTGAAGGATCGGATGAAGTTGACGATCTTTACTGGACAGCCAAACTTGGACAGAAGCCTCCACAGGCCTTCCCGCGAGATTGATGTTGCTGCTGTAAGGCGCTGTGAGAAACTTAACCAGACAAGCATAGCGACATATTCCCAATAGCTTGGTTTTAGAAAACGTTGCATACACGTATAACATTGCATTTGCCCGCTTCCTTGCTTGACTATCCGAAGTATTTACCGTCCCGGTTATCAGCTGTAGACACTTAGGGTGGTAGACAGACACCGCCATTATTGGCCGCTAGTATGCTTATGCACTATGTTATATGGTAAGCGAATAATAATCTTAAAAGGCCTGGAGATGAAAATTCAATACAGTTCCATATTAAAGTGGCATACTGCTGCATAATGTAGGTTGCCTCATTGCCAGTGCCATATGCGCCATCACATATGGTCAGCTCGAGTAATAACAGCTGATTACAGGGAGTGTTTGTTACACTTGATTAAAGCTTTAATTAATATGACGATCTGGATACAATATGTCTTACTGACGGCGACCGACTCAGCCCAATAGACACAGATATCCAGTGGCAAAACGGAAAAGTTAATGTCTCGTACATTAATGAAGAACGAAAATTGAAACAAGCGACCGTGGTTGTTGTCGAGGTGGCCTATATATTACCGATTGACCAAGCTAAATAACGCTGTGTGGTCAGAATCGCTGTTTATTGGTAAGTGACGACATCATTATGCGTGTCATACAACTTGACATAGTTGCTTACTTGCTTGCTGATATTGATAACTATAATGTTTACTTGTAAGAGTAAATTTACTTTTCCTACATTATAACTATTGACATTCTATAAACATCTTTGTTGCTATTCGGTGCCAATTTGTTTTTAAAATAATTTTCGTGGACGCAGTCTTTTAATGATGTGCTGTTTTGTACATTTATATCAATGTTACATATATACATCAATTAGGCTTTTTCCGTCACAGCTGTGAATGCCTGGAAGGTTGATTAAATAACACACTAGGTTGATGTGGCACCAGAAACAAAAGGTAATGAGGTGGGTCAACGTTGAATAAATTACTCTTATATAGTTGACTAAATGAACATATGGGGAAACGCTAGTAATCAACATTGAATTAGAGCATGGGACCATATACCTCAAATTCTGATCCCATCAGGATATCCGTTGCCCGAAAAATGGAGGTCTTGGGGGAATGAGAAGCAGCCGACCATGACCACCAAGTCTCCCCAATATGTGTCATGCAACCACTTCAATCCACGCCATTGTCTAACCCCATCATCATCGTGACCGCACCCTGACCTCTGCCGTGACCCCACCCTTATCATTATCAAGATAGCATATTTGCACCATATGGCTTGCTTGGTATCACTCATGCATTGCCGCTGGCTGCGCAGGTAATTATACATTAGCCATCCCCCTTAATTGATAAATCACCTTGGTCTATTCTTTTTGTCACAAATAACCTCTATATTTAATAAAAAACACCTCTTCGAACTATAATGACAGTCAAATGAAGTGACGAGAGAGAGAGAGAGAGAGAGAGAGAGAGAGAGAGAGAGAGAGAGAGAGAGAGAGAGAGAGAGAGAGAGAGATAGAGAGAGAGAGAGAGAGAGAGAGAGAGAGGAAGAGAGAGTGAGTGAGATCCACATCAAGACAATTTGCGGTGCACAGTATGTATATAATTATAATCATATATGTAAATATAAACATATATATTCTGTTAAGATTTGCAGATTTGTAATGCATTAGAAAAAGGATGATCATGCATGTAGCGGTGTGCGTAATGGAATTATTCCAGTACGTTTTTATTTATTGGAAAAGGTTACTTTTTTACAGTATTTTCTTTATTTCATCGGATATGGCAATAATTTATGCAACCTTCAGTATCTTTACAAATGAAAACCAAAACAGATCATCACCCAGACAGTCGATGCAACTGTCGTCTTTCATGAATAGCAAAATACGATAATAGGGGTATATTTACGAAAACAGTCGGACTGATAAACGTCAGAGTGATACTGAAAACAAACCAAACACAGTGCCGCGTAGGTGTTGAGTTAACGGGAAACCATTTTATACTTACCAGTCCAAACCAATATTGTCAATATAACTTATCCTTAAGCAAACACGTCATTCCTCTACATAGCCATATTATTATTCTACGGATGCATGATGCATGCATTTGTTCCAAGATCATATGGAAATGTTATCTGCCACATGCGGCCTAACAATGTTATTTCCAAAGAAACATCTTGCCGCCGTCATAAATCTGATTTCAAAGTAATTTGTCTCTGACTATTTCTTGTAAGTGTGTCAATGCCCGTCTGAAACCAACAAACTTTTCCGGGGTGTATTAGATGGTGCTGCCCAATCATTCATGACGAACAACACAACAAAACATGAATCGCTATATTTACTCCGCAGTCAATACAAAAAGACAAACTGAGCTGTCAACAAAGCTGTCGATAATATAACTGTATAAAAATATAACTATAAAAAAATAAACGATATCACAAAAATACGAAATTGCGACAAAGAGCTCTTAACAATGTTAAATACTAGTAACTGTTTCTGATATAATGTAATCAGTTTCCTGTCACAACGTGCACCCTTCCACAGGCTTTAGCGCGATGCTTACATCGTATTTATGGGATTAGATATGCATGCGTCTGGCAAACACAACAAGCCAAATCGAACTCCTGTTTATAGTGCAACGTTGCATGTACAAGCTACTTAATAGTTACGTATAAATTGACTTCAGCTCCGGAACCACTCTGGACAATGCACATGTGTGTGCAATGACCACACGTTATATCTAATAGCAGCAACACTTCCTACATCGTCCCGATGATGAACACAAACCCGGAATCACTGATTTAATCGAAAACAATCATTCATCAACATGCGACAATTACAGTCATTAAAGCGTGTACAAGTTGAGAACGCTCTTTAAACGGACTAATACAGTGTCATTGCGATGGCGGGCTATGTTTTGCACGGCTCTTAGCAAGATGCATGCATATAAGCCAATGACTTATGTTACTCATGACACACCGCCTAGCAGAAACATATGTTCATGGGCCACCCTGAGACAAATAGAATAAGCGTGAGTTGTTTTATCCAGCGCTGGTTGGATCACTGCTGGTTGAATAGTGTACTTTGTGTAGAGCTGATGTCAAAATAATAGTGAAGTGAAGCGATCTTTTTCCAGCACTCTTTGACATGCAGCTATTTCTACTTCCGGTAGTTATGAAATATTCAACCGCATTCGTACAATGAGCTATTACAATCTAATATGATTAATTCATTGCCACACAACATCAATATACAAACTGTTGACCCACACCAGCCCTATATAAAAACGTGGAATCATTTCAGTATCGTTATCGATCGATAATATCCTGCCAGATTTTTTATACAATATCATCTTTGAACCGATTCCTCGTTGATAATTAAATGAGTCCGCTCATAATAATGGGAAAAAATATAACACAAGACTATACAATGTTTTGCAAGCGATTATATAGAGATAACATACCACGAACATGTTGCTTACATACATTTACACCAGATTATGAACTACGGTTTACGATGTTCACACCTTTACACATAGAATAGGTAAGCAAGGTAAAACAGCATTTCGCTGCATAATTGGCAATTACGCACTCTAGATTGAACCATCCAGTATAAACCCGAAGCCAATTACTAACTTTGGGGCTTGCAAATTGAAGTGATTACGTCACAGGAATCTTCGTCAAATCTTAATCATAGATAATCACCCTGTGTAGACAAATATGATATCTCGCACGTGCAAATTATAAGCATTCACTTATTTATGCATCAACACAATGACGCAGAGATGTTTTGATTTAATGGTAAATATGGTGTTTTTCAACACCCGCTATATATTAAGCATGTATCTATCTGCAAAGCAAGATTTGAGCATCAGACAACGATTATGAGGAAGTGTATGATAATGTCAAAGTATTGCAATGACTGTTCTGTTTACCGGCTCGTTTATATCCGTGCTGATACTGTGCTCTTGTTCATTGACCATTAGCATCTATCGTAATCACCGAGATAAACGCCCGTCCAGTAAGTTATGTATTTACACAACCTTAAGTTGACGACATGGTGTATGCATATACCTTTGTATTTAACCATGTAATGTTATCAAACATAAAGCTGTGTAATTAGCGTGATCATATAAGTGCAGAACTATAGATGATTTTTCTTTTATACTTTCAACGGGGGTTTTATTTATTTCGAGCTCGCTTGATTCGATATACATTACATTGGAAGGTTGCCTCCATAACGCCCAAAATAGAACACTGGCGGTTCATATCTTGCGTCGATTTATTAGTTGTTGTTTTTATCGTACCGTCTTATCATAATTTGGGATACATCCGTAGCAATAAACGCACCATATGTATCCAAGAAAAATGTCATGTTAAAACGGTTCACGTCACCATATAACTCAATAATGATCTTACATTGTGCCTACAAGTAGCAATACACTCTTTGTTGTGCCTCAAAGTCGCAGACTGTGTGCGCAGAATACAATAGCTTTGCAGTGGTTCTATGTAATATTCATGCACCCTGATACATCGGCCCCATTGTTGTGACAATCCTAGCCAGGGAAAATTTATATACATTGAAATAATTTGCATATCATCGGCAATGTAGCATAAAAATGTATCACCGTTGTACTTGAAAATCATCTATGGAATTACCTATCTTACATACATACAATGAACGGATTCGAGGTATTGTCATGCAGCACTTACAGCAGGTGTTGAATATATGGTTGGAGCAGTGTGGTCAATATCATCCATTCTACATATGTATCAAATAGACATCGAATGCGAGGTTATTCAAAACCTATTTTGAAAGTCCAACGCCCAGAAAATGTTTCCAGCCAACTGAACATCAGATCATGCCGCGTGAAGATGACACATATGTTCCAAGATTATGAAGCGCTATTTGACGCAAAGGTATGATGGCATACTTGACACTGGAACAGATAAACTTCACATGAACCAAAATGACATTCACAATTTACTTATATTACAAGACTTCTAGGGCAAAACTGAACTAACAGGCATCTTTTATTCTGCATTTCACGGACATTATTCCTTTTCCTCGCCACCGACACCGCTCGAGCTCTTACACCGACGTTAACTTGACTACAATGCCTTCGCCTCCCTTCGTCTTTCAAGCACAGTCATGTGTAGTTATAAACGTAATGCAAACGCTTTAAACGAAAATGATTTTCAGGTTTACCTGGAAAAGATGGATATATTTCGTGTGTAAACTTCAACTAACTATTTTATGGCCTTCTTCATTGTGTGCAATAATATACAGACACCAAACCAAGAGATGGGTTGAATTATGACTTGTCGTAATATGTTTGTCATATGAGGCACCTTTTTGGTAAATTATTTCCTTAAAGAATAATATGTTAAGGCTAAAAGCAGTATGCAATCGCACAGTAATTTGTGACATGGTGCAAATCATTCCTGCGAACTGTGCTATCCAAGTTGCGTCTGAATGATGAACTCCAAGCCAGTTGACTGATTCATGTCTGACCAAGTACCGCTTAATCAGAGTTAGTCAGTTGCCGGCTGGCGAACCACAGCGTAGTTGAATAAGGTACACACGATAAATATTGAATTCATTATTTTGTCCGCGGTAATCATGCTTAACAACTCTAACTGGATGTTATTGCATCATTGTTGGGCATTATGCATATCAATAATGTTGGGCATGATGCATATCAATACTGTTTGTTCTAATTAACTTATAGAATGCCTGCATTATGCAGTAGCATATTAACTTAATATAACGTCCTAACATCCTGGAATGGTCACTTGTTCATTTACGCATCGCAGAAAAGCTTCATCAACCAATTCATACGAATGAAAAGAATTATTAAATGATGCCCGAGATATACGCAAAGCTGTGACGCAATTTTATTAGGTGCCTTGAATACATATTCCGCGAATCCTCAATTCGTCTTGCACGCCACATTGCGATGCCAGTCAGTAATAGAATTAATCCAATCACTTAAAGAGAGGCCTATGCCTTTGCTTTGTCGGGTTCTGTAATTCGTTGCTTCTGGCTAAAATGTGATGATAGTTATATGTTATTGCGTCTTAACATTTACGTGACCAGATGGTAATGCCAAAATATCAATTATTTGCGGTTATTTACATACCTTGTAATGAAGACTATCATTCACATACATATAATGAAATGAGCAAGCATATAATTTTAGGGGTATGAACTGTCCCTAGTATGACAACAATTACACCAGTCTCTTTGCGAGCTGTACTACTCCGGGTCAGTTTGATCAAAGGCAAATGTAGCTGTTCCATCGATAGCCCATATTCTATCCCCTAATATTCTATAAGAGAGCTGCTTCATCCTTTGAATATCGATCCGTATGAATTCATCGCCCAATATCTCACTTCGTGTCCCAGATATGACTTTGCATGATACAAAAATCAATATTTTTTGTGCTATGGATTATTAATGAGGTACCATCCCATGCTGGTCCGGGAGCGCATTTCTCGATTAACGAGACACAGTTACTGCAAAGAACGCTCAATATCAGAGCTATTCATTATCGTCCTGAACGATGGCTAGTGGCAATATTGTCGCTGAAGCATCAAATGAACGCAGTTTTGTAACATGAACAACAAATGATTGTTATTAACAGCGTAAGCCCGATTTGCGACTATTTGAGATTAGTCCGGATCATCCCGAAAAGCAGACAGTAGTGCCTAATGTGCACATAACATTGAATGTGCGATCGAATAGTCTAGAGGATCATATCGTGGAAACTGACCTCTTAAACCATGCTATCATGGAAAACGTCTGCGTTTATGCTCATCCCTGTAGATCGGGGATTGCTATAGTGGTGCCTTAATACGCAGTCGCCTCAAATACATTTGATATAGAAAGAAATTGAGCTGCATATCATGGAACGCTATTGATTCAAAGGAACAATTTGTTGCTGTCCAACCGGGACCTACAGTTAATGACATGCACATTTCACGTATAACACACGTATAGTTGCATGAGGGTAAACCATAGATAGAGCAATGCTTCTCCCCTTGTTCCATGCTCGATATGATAGGTTTTGCATATATGCGCGGAGCGCGTTGTGCACTTAAAATCATCAATTGATAAATAAAAGCACAACATTGTACATCCATAGGATGTCGCATCAGACGGTAACCATGACCTCAGTCAGTTGTTGTAAATCTCATACGACCGTACAGCTACTGTTGATGTGATATCTCTCTGATTCAACCAACAACCTGCTATCCCATAGAAGTGCTTTGACGCCAAACCTGATCGTTTTTCCCCTCCAGCATCTGTATGCAAATGTATGCATAAGTAAGCAATTGCATGGCTAAGCAGACCAACGGAATTTACGACGAACATTTCGTCGATAAATCAGAATGTTCTCCATATTGTGCCATAACAAATGGGGATATGTGGTTGACAAAATACCTCTGCCAAAGGTGGCTTGGTTGGCAGCACAGGGTACCACTTTGCCGTCCCATATAGTTGCGAAACGTGATAATCTAGCGACGAATAAATGCGTTGTGCTATATTCGGTTCAAATCAAACAAATGTCGTTAGCGAATTTTTTATTTGGGATACCTTTCGAGATTGACGGTGCTGTTGTAAGGCGCTGTGAGATACTTAACCAGTTGAGCATAGAGATATATTCCCATTAGCTTGGTTTGAAACACGTGGCATACACGTATAGCATTGCATTTGCTCGCTTCGTTGTTTGACTATCAGAAGTTTTTATCGTCCCGGTTATCATCTGTAAGCACTAAGGGTAGTAGACAAACACCGCCCTTATCGGACACGAGTATGCTTATGCACTATGTTATATGGTAAGCGAACAATAATCTTAAAAGGCCTGGAGAGGATAATTCATAACAGTTCCATATTTAAATAGCATACTGCTGCATAATGTACGTTGCTTCCTTGCCAGTGCAAAATAAAGTACCATTGGACATGACCGGCTCGATTAATATAAGCTGATTGCAGGGAGTGTTTGTCACACTTAATTAAAGCTTTAATTTATAGGACACTCTGGATACAATATGTCTTAATGACGGTGACCGACTCAGCCCAATTCGGCAAAACGGAATGTCTCGTACATTAATGAAGAACCAAAATCGAAACAAGCGACTGTGGTCAGTATCGCTATGTACTGGTAAGTGACGACATCATTACGCGTGTCATACAGCTTGACATAGTGAGTCTACTTGCTTACTTGCTTGTTGATATTGATAACTACAATGTTTACTTGTAAGAGTCATTTAACTCTGCCCACGTTATAACTATTAACATCCTATAAACATCTATATTGCTACTCGTTGCCTTTAATGATGTGTATGATAAGTAAACGAGTTCATTAAGAACTATAAAACCTCATGTAGCGGTCTCACAAGCATTAACACCTTAGTTTTCGTGTTTTTCATCCTGGCCTTACATCGGCTGTTTTGTAAATTTATATCAATGTTACATATAAACATCATTTATGCTGTTTCCGTCATCGCCGTGAATGCCTCTTCTTAACAGCAGATGCTTGCACAGCACACATATAAAACACATCGACAACTTACATTGGGTGTTTATTGGGATAAGGTTGGTGCATTAAAATACAAGGCTAATTAAATAACACATTAGGTTGATTTGGCGGCCGCTTGCACCCAGATGTACAAAAAACAAAAACATATGGTAATGTGGTTGGTCAATGTGGAATAAATTACTCTTATATAGTAGAGTAAAGGTAAACGCTCATAAAGCAACATTGAACAAGCGCATGGGACCATATTACAATCCAAGCAGTTGCCTGAGAAATGGCCGACCATGACCACCCAGTCTCTCTTTTAACTGTCATGCAACAACTACAATCAACACCATTATCTCACCCCATCATCGCCTTGACCCCACCCTGACTTCTGCCGTGACCCCTGCCTTATCATGATCAAGCTTGTATATTAGCACCATGTGGCTTCCTTGGTATCACCTATGCGTTGCCGCTGGCTGCGCCGGTAATTATATACATATGACATCCCCCTTAATTGATAAATCACCATGGTCTTTTCTTTATGTCACATATAACCTCTATATTTACTAAAACAACACCTTTGCGAACCATAATGACTTTGTCAAATGATGTGACAATTATACTGCATGTATATTCTATCGCAAATTACACCTAAAACATAAAGTGTGCTTTATAGTAACCTGCAATATCGCTGAGAAATTTGGTTTTGATAATGTTCAACCTTATGTCTGTGATTCAATTGCTGAAGACGTCAACTTCGGAAAACTTATACATAACTAACTGCATATATGTAAGGAATCGCATGCATTATAGTATAACCCACACACAATAAGTGGATAGTACTGCTCATTCCTCGATTAACGAGACTAAGTTACTGCAAAGAACGCTCATTATCAGCGTTATTCTTTATCTTCCTGAACGATGGAATATAATGATGTGCAACGGTTTTTTGATAAAGTGCTCGACGTTTGTGTAGTTGAATACATAGTTGATAAATGCTTTCCATTCCCACTGCCATTAACAGCCGATAATTGTCTCTGAAACACTCTTTCGGACTTGTGACTCCAGACTACCGTGTTAGATCCAATGTGCCGATAATGGTACCATGCCGGTAGTTATCATCGCTATGCTATATCAACGTTTCCTTTTCGCTGAGACGAAGACGTCTCTCATAACAACATAACCCAACCTGCTTTACCGCAAGAGCGATTCAATGTGACAGTTCCATGACTTGAAAGCGGATATTTTGTCCGAAGTGTACGCGCACATACAAAATACGTGCTTGTGCGATGTAATAAGCGAATTGCTATGCTACTTAATTTTCGGGATTAGTAAAGTAAGAGATGGTCTGCTCAGAGAACCGGCATACATTTGGTGCAAGAATTAATTATCCAGCGATGTCTACATTGTATAATCACAAGATTATAATCCAAAAACTGTCAATAATGTATGTTAAACAATGGATGTATACGTTATCACATTCAACCCTTTATATGACAATGAAAATATTTGTCTAAATGACGGTCACTATGGTTTATTGCTGTGAGGAACCATCCGTTCCGAGGCTGGCGTAGGAGTCGTGTATTAGGCACTACATGACCACTTGCCACTACACGACCATTTGACACTATATGACCATTTGACACTTAATGACCATTTAATACTATATGACCATTTGACACTACATGACCATTTGACACTACATGACCATTTGACACTACATGACCATTTGATGACTGTTTGACACTACATGACCATTTGACACTACATAACCATTTGATACTATTTGACCATTTGACACCATTTACTGCGATCAAATTTGATATTCATCAATCATTTTAGCTTTGAGATTTAGTTCAAAATAACGTGTCCAAAATCCAAACGCCGTGCAATTGATGTGGACATGTCTTGGGCTTGGGTACTCATTAATGACCGTAAGGGTAGGCAATATATCCTCCAATGTGGCTCACATACCTAATGGGTGCATGTACTTTGTTTTCCAGTAGACTAGCGGCTGTTTCGGCTAACTTATAGCTCCTACTCACATGATGTATATTGGATATGCTTGAAAGCAAAGCGTACATAACGTGTTTCAAGACAAAACCTACAGAGCATCCACACTCTACAACTAACCCCCACCTCATGTTGACCTGTTATATTTTGCAGCCGATTCCTGCATCAATGCTCTTCAATGGGTCGTCGTGCTGCGACCTGATCTCAAGTTAACGGAAGAATTATAGTCTATACTGTGTTCTAAGGTATATCACTGAACAATTATTCGTAGGCATTCGTATAACTGATAATCAACTGCTGAATGCAATAGAATTGACATAATATTGTGCTCCTTATGTGGGATACAGTTTGTGAACAGATAAACGCGTAATTGTATCCATATCTTAAGGTGTGATTTTATTTATATATAGCCCGCACGAAATTGAGTTTTATATAACCAGGCAGCTAGTCGATGTGTGCAGTAATAGCAAACGTAAGGTCAGCAATAATAACTATGTTAATGCCAAAAAACTACTAGTTTTGAGCATCAATAGAAGTACGGCTTTGGCCCAAACTAAAACCAGTATGCTATTTTTTATGTAAGACAGACGTGAATCAGCTATCTGTTGATCATCAGTCAGTCGGTACTTTGTGTTGTGATGTGCATAATTTGCGCTAAACTCACATCCCACTGTTGATACTTTGAGAGTCATAGCTTCTTGTGTTAAGCTGGCGATAATATGTCCAATAGATTTATTGGTGATTCTGTTCTTTGTTAACCTCGTCGGTATAATACCATAACCCTGTTTCAAGTGTTGTCTTATACGTCTGGCACGGAGTGTACAATGCATATACCTGTATTATCATGGATAAGACGCCGCCAAATCGTCGATGGTTTACTCTTAAGAACACATAGAATATGTGTGACCCTACTAAGCTTATCAACGATACCACAGAGTAACATAACTGCATGTTGTCTGTATTTAATTGTAAAATTACTCGTAGTTACTTTTCGAACGAGCACGAACCTCGCGAAAACATGTTTCTAGAAGTAACCATACAGATCCTCTGTTGACAGTGCAATCAGGTAATGCCAAACACATGAAACCATAATTAACTGAATGTATACGCCACCAGGATTAGTTAGAGGCAATATGTGTCCCATATCGATACAAATAACAGCTTGAGCTGCCTGCACTAGGAAATGTTTCGTAATATTGGATAAAAATAACAACACACCATTCTGTAACTATTTGATTGACAATCTCTGACAACAATATCTTACACAGATGTTGATATTGCATTTAATGCAAGTTTTTTTCATTTCCAAGAGGACGAACACTTATCTCTCTCGCTCCAGTATCTTGCACTACCACATTATGGCAGAATAAATTAGATGATAAACGTAGTAGTGCTTTCTTATTTTTCAAGGAATTAGAATTGTGAACTATAGAGCTGCGAACAACTATCGGTCTTAATAATAGTCATCACACAATTATATTTATAATTGAATGGCAGTTTCAATTTGCTCGTTACGCCGCTTCCTGACTAGAACTCCTATATTGTTTTAATTAAAAGGAATCATCATGATAAATCCTACATTCACACTCCTGTGAATATGCTAAGATTGATTATTGATGTCGCTAAGTGTTCGGCGCCGCAATGAGTTCAGTCACACTTTTACACAAGTACGTTTATTGGGATAATGTCACGATGAGAACTATATTCGACGGGCATTATTCATGTATCAATACGCGAAGACAATTGCGTTAAATTCTTGTCTTCCTAGATGTCATATAACTAAGCGGTTTAATATTGATATACCTCATATACATTGGTTCTCCACAAACGTTAACATATTGAATTCACTATTTAGTCCGCGGATATCATGCTTAATTCTAATTGGTTGTTATTGCAAAACTGTTGGGCATGATACATGTCATTACTGTTGGTCCTAACTAAATTATAGAATGCCAGTATTATGCAGTAGTATTAACTTTGTATAACCGTTCAAATATCCCTGTAATAGTGATTTTGTCATTTGCGCATCGAAGAGAACACATTCCGCGATTCATCTTGCATGCCATATTGCGATGCCAGTCAGTAATAGAATTAATCCAATTACCTAAAGAGAGGCCTTTGCCTTGGCTACGACGGGTTCTGTAATTGCTCCCGGCTAAATTGTTATGCATAAAGACAGTGAATGAAAATAATTATGCATAGCACACAGAATATTCAGAATGGTGCTGGTAGTAGGCAAATGAAATGTCCCCGGGGTACCAATTGAAATGTTCATATAATGGTCCTAATATAACCTACAGCAATGTGATTTTGTGTCAGCAGGAAAACATGACGCACGATGAAAGCATTAATTAACAGAATGCAATTGATTACTGACATAACTGGGCCACTCAATCGAGGTTATTCCGCCTTACAGCTGTGCAATGCCCAAATTTCAATTATTTGCGATTTTTCCATACATCGTACTGAAGACTATCATTCTAATAAATGAGAAAGCATTTATGTTTAGGGGTAGGGGTTATACCTACTATGGCAATACTTACACCAGTCTCTTTGCAAGCTGTACTACTCCGGGTCAGTTTGATAAAAGGCAAATGTATCTGTTACATCGATAGCCTATATTCTATCCCCCAATATCCGATTAGAGAGCTGCTTCATCCTATGAATATCGATCTGTATGAATTCATCGCTCATTGTCTCACAAAAAAAGATATGTTTTGTGCTATAGATTATTGATAGCGTGGTACCATCCCATGATGGTCCGGGAGCACATTTCTCGATTAACGAGACAGTTGGGTAGCTCCAAAAAACGCCCAATATCAGCGTTATTCTTTATCTACCTGAACGATGGCTAGTGGCAATATTGTCGCTGACGCATCAAATGATAGCAGTGTTTTAACATGAACAACAAACTATTGTTATAAACATCGTAAGCCCGATTCCCTGCTGATACATATAGGAGATTAGTCCAGGTTATCCCGAAAAGTAGACAGTAGTGCATTATCGCGCATATAACTTTGGGCCTGTGATCGTATAGTCTTGAGGATCATATCGTGGAAACAGACCTCTTAAACCATGATATCAGGGGGAACGTCTGCGTTTATGCTCATCCCTGTAGATTGCTATAGCGGTGCCATAAAACGCCGTCCTCTCGAATACATTCGATATAGAAAGAAATCGAGCTGTATACCACGGATCGCTATTGATTCAAAGGAATAATTTTGCTGTCCCAACAGGGACCTGCAGGTACATAACATGCACATTTTTCCTATAAAACACGTACAGTTGCATGAGGGTGAAACATTGTTAATGCAATGCTTCACCCATTGTTCCATGCTCGATTTGATAGGTTTTTGAATATATGCACGTAGCTCGTTGTGCACTTAAAAACATCAATTCATAAATGAAAGCACAACATTGTACATCCATAGGATGTCGCATCAGACGGTAACCAGGACCTCAGTCAGGCAGGACGTGTTGACGTAAATCTCATACGACCGTACAGCTGCTGTTGGTGTGCTTGCTATCTCTCTGATTCAACCAACAACCAACATTTCGTAGAAGTGCTCTGATGCCAAATCTGATCGTGTTTTCCTCCAAACTCTGGTGCGAATATATGCCTATGTAAGCGATTGCATGACACGTAGAAGCAGCCCAACTGAATTTACGACGAACATTTCGTCGATAAATCAGAATGTTCTCCATATTGTGCCTCATCAAGTGGGATATGTGGTTGGCAAGATAACTCTGCCAAGCCCACAAGTGTCTCATCCGGTCAGTATTGTAGTTTTGGGTTAACTTTATTAATCATCTAAACCGATCATGTATGGTCATCATGTGCATCACCGCCTGTCAAATGGAATATATTAGCGATAGCACCGCGGAGGCGATTTGTGGAGAAATTAATCATAACTGTAACGCCTCTGACCATATGTAGCTAACCCAAGTTGAGATGATGGCACCTTCCACAAATTATTGTTCATGTTCATTCCTCAAAAGCTAGTGCGAAATAGGTCGATTAGAAGTGTTCATGTATTCATAATGGTAGTGAGAACACTAACATTTGAGCAAGTGCTTCTCGAGCTGTTATACACATATGTTATTTCTTGTATCTGATGCGGCACCAAACAGTTATGTTGCAAATACAATGCTAGCCTCGGTTATGTTCTCAGCTTTCCATGTGTCATTTGCATATTCCAATAAGTACTCTTCTGGGTTCAATCTTCTCAGTATTTGACGATTCGCAACAATTATCTCGCTTTATTTTCAATCGATGCTACTACTGGGCAAAAATATGTAATATAGCTCCATCACCCCACGGACTGTTGCGACCAATATACAAGCAGATCCTCAACAATCGTACATAATACGAGCGTTCGACGTGTCAATACGGAGTTATGCGATGAGGCCATGTGTTCGATATTACATGTGGTGCATCTGCAATCAGTTAACTGTGAGTCCATCAGAACACCGAGGTTTATAGCTGTATCGGATGTAGGTACATTCATATCGCCAATATTATCTGGGTCAAACGACGGCTGGCATTTGTACCGAGATGCGAAAAATAGAATTTCAGTTTTGCCAACCATGAGTTTTTCTGTCGGATGCATTCTTCTAATTTGGTTTTTGCATCATTTCGCATGTTTTTTTGTAGGAGTAAATGTAACATAGATTAGGATGTCCTCATCATATCAGAGGTATTGCAGATCTTGTTCATTTAAAAGATTCCCAAGTGGTGATATTTAGGCAGTAAATAATAATGGCCCTGGGACTGATTCTTGTGGCCAACCACATGTTAGTTTGTATGTTTCAGAATACCTGCCTTCAACACAGACTCGTTGTGGGCGGATTGATAGGTATGACTTGAGCCATGTGAGGCATTTTCTATTTAAGTCTCAGTACTATAGGCAGGTTTGTTGGATGACTGTTACTTGTCGTCAAGTCGATTGGCTAAATTATAGTCCTGAATCGATTGGCTACAACCTTCTCTGTTAATTTGGATATGAAGCTCAAATTTGAAATTGGCCTATAGTTTTTATGGATCCAGATTGCTCTTTTCAGACAGTCTCACTAATACCTGTCATGCAACCACTTCAATCCACGCCATTGTCTCACCCCGTCATCGCCTTGACCCCACCCTGACCTTTGCCGTAACCCCACCCTTATCATTATCAAGCTTGTATATTTGCACCATATGGCTTGCTTGGTATCACTCATGCATTCCCGCTGGCTGCACCGGTAATTATATACATTTGACATCCCCCGTAATAAATCACCATGGTCTTTTATTTAGGTCACATAGAACCTCCATATTTACTACAAAAACACCTCTGCAAACTATAATGACTTTGTCAAATGAAGTGAAAATTATTCTGCCTGCATATTCTATCGCAGATCACACCTAAAGCAAACAGTGTGCTTTATAGTAACCTGTAATATCGCTGAGAAACTGGGTTTTGATAATGTTCAGCCTTATTGCTGTCATTCAATTGCTTCAGACGTCAGCTTCAGAAAACATAAGTAATTGCATATTTGTAAGGTAGGGATGCTTTATACTATAATCCACGCACAATAAGTGGATAGTGCTGTGTATTCAAATGACAAGTGGAATTGCGCAGGGAACAAATAATGAGATACTGTTTTCTGAACAGTCGAGACGAACTGGAGTAGAAAGCACTTCACATAAGTGATACTATGACCGCCCTTATTGATAAGATTTTATGCATTGCGTTGTATCAACCATAATCAGCGTTGTCCACATGTGTACTCATATTATATCTAATGTAATTCATGTCGTAATAAGCGTCGTCACTCCTTATTACCGAATGTGCTATAAATTAGTTCCCTGACCATACGTTGCAAATAAATATTAATTCCCCAGATCCAACTCAAGTATCTGACCATACTTGTAGGCAAGCCTCTTTGTAGCAGCTGACGCCCAATCAGAAACCACCACGCTTGCTGGCGACGCCCCACTTGTATAAAAACATACGCATTATCAGATGTAAGGGACACATTCAGTATTCGGGCAAAGATACAGTCTCCGTCGCACGGACCAAGTTGGAAGGCCAACTCCGTACTGCACGTAGCAGTCTGGAATTCCAGCTCAGCAGTAGCCTCTAGACATAACCAGAGTTACTCCATACCATAGTGTTGCAATTTATATTCGGACTTGCAGGATATGGAACCCATACCCCAACATTCAGAAATAAACATCCGTTTTCCAGTTACTATGCAATTGACGTCTCGTCTTCATCATTACGACCATAAACACGGTGAAAATACTAACAGATACATAAGAGCAGTTTTTCCTCTGAAACCTAGCCATATTTGTGGTTATGATCGTTGTAAGAGACAGTAACATACCCCTTGCATTTACTCTTAATACTTTATTTATCAATAACTACTGATGGAATATAATGATGTGCAAAGTTTTTTGATGCATTGCTCGACGTTTGGGTATTTGATTACATAGTTGAAAAATGCTTTCCATTCCCACTGCTGTTAACAACCGATAATTGTCTCTTAAACACTCTTTCGGGCTTGCGACTCGAGATAACCGTGTTATATCCACTTAGCCGATAATGGTGCCATGCTGGTAGTTATCATCTTGATGCTGTATCAACGTGTCCTTTTCACTGAGACGATTTCGTCTTTCATAACAACATAACCTAACCTGGTTCAATGTGACAGTTCCATGACTTAAAAGAAAATGTAGTCTGAAGGGTACGCGCAGATACAAAATACATGCTCGTGTGATGTTATAAGCGAAATACTATGATACTTAGTTTTCGGGATTAGGTCTGCTCAGAGAACCGGCATACATTTGGTGCAAGAATATATTATCCAGCGATGTCTACATTGTATAATCACACGAATATAATTCAACAACTGTCAATAATGTATGTTAAGCAAGGGGCTCTATACGGCTATCACAATCAACCCTTTA
Organism: Urechis unicinctus; assembly: GCA_034190875.2. Classification (NCBI taxonomy): domain Eukaryota; kingdom Metazoa; phylum Annelida; class Polychaeta; order Xenopneusta; family Urechidae; genus Urechis; species Urechis unicinctus. Next base: position 38,013,323 of record CM067343.1, read on the forward strand.
TATTTGATTTGCTTGGTCAATGATTCGCTGAATGTTAATGAAAATATTTGTCGAGATTGACGGTCACTATGGTTCATTGCTGTGGGAAGCATCCGTTCAGAGTGAAGGAGGGGTGATTTATTAGACACTGCATGGCCGTGTGATACTATATGACCATTTGACACCATCTCGGATATCCATATGATTTGGTATTTTTAATACTGGGCACGTTATCATCGGGACAAACATGGGGACAAATGCATCTAATTTATCGAGGCTCAGTGGAATCTAATTGTTTTATTGACAGCCATTATGTTAACAATTAATCTTAGATACGCGAGTGATTGTAACCTGGAGCAAATGATCTCGTCCGGAATGCGCCAGGTAACCTCGATCTTAACAGGAACGCACTTAAAGAGATTGGCGATGCATTTGTCTAAAGCCATTTTCGTGATCCGCATGACACATTGGATCCGCAAGGGAAGCGCTCTACACGATCGTGGTAGGAAAAGCTTTTGTCGGATCAGCGATGCATTTACTGCGATCAAATTGGATATTCTTTAATCATTTTAGCTTTGAGATATAGTTCAAAATAACGTGTCCAAAATCCAAACGCCGTGCAATTGATTTGGACATGTATTGGGCTGGGTAGTTATAAATAACCGTATAAGGAACGCAATAGACCCACCAATGTGGCTCACAGACGTACTTGGTGCATGTACGTTGTTTTTCAGTTGGCTAGCGGCTGTTGCGGCTAACTGATAGCTCCTACTCACATAATGTTTATTTGATAAAACCTACAGAGCATCCACACCCTACAACTAACCCCCACCTCATGTTGACCTGTTATATTTTGCAGCCGATTCCGGCATCAATGCTCTTCAATGGGTCGTCGTGTTTCGACCTCATGTAATGTTAAAGGGGGGATTTATAGGTGGACTGTGTTTTAAGGTATATCACTGCACAATTATGCGGAGGCAATCATACCACCGATAATCAATAGCTGAATGCTATAGAATTGATGTAATATTGTGCTCCTTCGGTGGGATACAGTTTGTGAACAGATAAACGCGTAATTGTATCCATATCTTAAGGTGTGATTTTATTTATATATAGCCCGCACGAAATTGCGTTTTATATAACCAGGCAGCTAGTCGATGTGTGAAGTAATTGCAAATCTAAGGTCAGCAGGAATAACTATGTTAATGCCAAAAACTACTAGATTTGCGCATCAATAGAAGTACGGCTTTGGTCAAAACCAGAATGCTCTATTTTATGTTATACAGATGTGTATCAGCTATCCGTTGTATCAGCGATGTCAGTCGGTACTCTGTGTTGTGATGTGCACAATTTGCGCTAAACTCACATCCCACAGTTGATCCTTTGAGAGTCATAGCTTCTTGTGTTAAGCTGGCGATAATAGGTCCAATAGATTTATTGGTGATTCTGTTCTTTGTTAACCTTGTCGGTATAATACCACAAGCCTATTTCAAGTGTCGTCTTAAACGTCTTGCAGGGAGTGTACAATGCATATCCTTGGATTATCATGGGTAAAACGCTGCCAAATTGTTGATGGTTTATTGTGAGGCAAACCACACTTTTGTTAATTATTTAATTGGGATGTACTCTTTCTTAAGAACACATAGAATATGTATGACGCAACTAAGCTTATTAACGATAACACAGAGTAACATAACTGCATGCAGTCTGCATTCAATTGGACGCTTCTGTAAAATTACTAGTAGTTACTTTTCAAACGAGCGAGAACCTTGCAAAAACATGTTTCTAGAAGTAACCATACAGATCCTCTGTTGCCAATGTAATACCAAACACATGAAACAATAATTAACTGAATGTATATGCCTCCAGGATTATTTAGAGGCAATATGTGTTCCATATCGATACAAATAACAGCTTGAGATGCCAGCAAATGTTTCGTAATATTGATTAGAAATAACAGCACAACACTCTGTAACTATTTAATTGAAAATCTATGACGAAAATTTCTTACACAGCCATTGATATTGCATTTAATGCAAGTTTTTGTTTCATTTCCAAGGGGACGAAGTCTTATCTTTGTCGCTCCAGTATATGGCACTACTACATCATGGCAGTATAAATTAGATGATAAACGTAGTAGTGCTATCGTATATCTTATTTTTCAAGGAATTAGAATTGTGAACTATAGTGCTGCGAACAACTTCCGGTCTTAATAATAGTCATCACGCAATTATATGTATTATTGAATGTCAGTTTCAATTTGCTCGTTACGCCGCTTCCAGATCAGAACTCCTATATTGTTTTAATTAAAAGGAATCATCATGATAAATCCTACATTCACACCCCTGTGAATACTCTACGATTGATTATTGATGTCGCTAAGTGGTTAAAACTTTACCCACATGCAGTTCTACCACTAATCATTTGTTACATGAATGGCCCTGCAATTAGTTCAGTCACACTGTTCATTTGGATAATGTCACCAGGAGAACTATATTCGACGGGCATTATTCTTGTATCAATACGCAAAAACATTTGAGTTAAATTCTTGTCGTCCTAGATGTCATATAACTAAGCGGTTTGATATATGTATATACCTCATATACATTGGTTCCCCATACACAACCAAATATGGCCCTAGATTCAACGGATTTGTTTGTAATATCGAGACGTTCCTTGAATATGTGACTGTGATAAACGTACTGCAATATGTAAGAAATCGCCTCTTTCCCTTCAGTCCATCCCCAGTCCGCCGTTCGCAAAAGAAAAATGTACTTTCGGGGTAAAACTTGAGATTCATGTCCTATGGTAGTTGTAACTTTGTAAAAATAGCGCAAACTGTAAAAATAAATCAGGTCTAATGTGATGACTTTATCATATGCTTCTTGATCCATTGAACAATAAGCCTTTGAGTTGTCTAAACTTATAATGGTGCAATTTATCGAATTTAATGATAGCAATTAACTTATGTAATGTAGTAAATACGCCTGTTTAGATTTGCAGGCTAGTATAAATTAGAAAAGGATGATCAAGCATGTAGCGGTGTGAGAAATGGTATTATTCCAGTACCTTTTTATTTATTGGAAATGGTTACTTTTTAACAGTACTTTCGTGATTTCGTCGGATATGACAATGATTTCTGCTAGCTTCAGTTTCATTCCAAATGAAAACCAAAACAGATCATCACCATTAACCATTAATGGTAAAATATGATAATCGGGATATTTTTACGAGAAGAGTCTGACGGATAAACGTCAGAGTGATGTGGAATACAAACTAAACACAGTCCTGCACAGTTGCTGAGTTAACGGGAAACCATTTCGATCAAAATATCCATAATCAAACACGTCATTCCTCTACATAGCCATATGCTGTTTGACCACACGATTGGTCTCTTCACACGGTCCAATGTTTAACCTACGGTTGCATGAAGTATGTATTGTTTTCCCAGATCATATGAAAATGTCATCTGCCACATGCGGCCTAACCAAGTTATTTCCAATGAATCGTTGTACCGCCACACAAAGTCTGATTTAATTGTCTTTGACCATTCATTGTACTTATGCCACGTGCGCATCTGACTTTTCAAGGGTGTATTTGATGGTGCTGCCCAATCATCCTGTTTCCTCGCGAAGGCGGGCTTTGTTATGGACGGCTCTTAGCAAGATGCCTGCAGATAAGAGAATGGCTTAAGTTACTCATGTCACACTGCCTAGCCGTTGGCAATTTGCAGAAATCATGTTCATGGGCCACGCAGAGACAACTTGATAAAGCGTAAGTTGTTTTATTCAGCACTGGTTGGATCACTGTACCTTCTGTTACATTTGTACAGTCCCAACCTGTCTGCATTCATCAGTATATTATGATACCACTAGCATTCTCATATGTGTACTTTGTGTAGAGCTGATGCCAAATTAATAGTGAAATGAAGTTATCTTCACCAAGCACTCTTTAATATGTAGCAATTTGTACTGTAAATCTATTGCCAAGTTGCCTCCGTTTGTTATAAAATATCCTACCGCATTTGTACCATGACCTATCACAATCTAATATGGTGAATTCAATGTGACACAACAACAATATGCAAACTGTTGAACCATACCAGCACTATATAAGAGCGTGTAATACTTTCTGTATTACTATCGGTCGATAATATCCTGCAAGATTGTCACCATATCATCTTTGAACCGATTCTCTGATGATAATTAAATGAGTTCGCTCAAAAATAATGGGAAAAAACATAACACAAGACTCTACAGTTGTCATTCAATGTTTTTGCAAGCAGTTATATAGAGATCACAGACCACAAACATGTCGCTTAGATACACATCCACCAGACGCAGAAATACAGTTTACGATGTTCACACGTTAACACATAGGGTACTCGATAGGTAAGCATGGTTCCCTGCATAATTGGCAATTACTCACTCTAGATTGAGCCATCTAGCATCAGACCGAAGCCAATTACTAACTTTGGGGCTTGCAAATTGAAGTGAATATTTCACAGGAAACTTCATCAAATCTAAATAATAGATTATCACCCTGTGTAGACAAATGTGCTATCTCGCAAGTGCAAATTATAAGCAATCACTTATTAAGGCATCAACACAATGACGTGGAGATGTTTTGATTAAATAACAAATAAGGCGTTTTCACGACACCCGCAATTTATTAAGTATGTATCTATCTTCAAGGCAAGATGTGGGCATTGGATAACGATTATGAGGAAGTGGATGATAATGTCTAAGTATTGCAATGACTGTTCTGTATACTGGGTCGTTCATATACATGCTGATACTGTGCTCTTGTTTATTCACCATTAGCATATGTCGTATTCACCGAGATAAACGGCGTGCAGAAAGTTGTTCATTTACACAACCTTACGTTGACGACACGTTGTACGCATATATCCTTGTAATTAACTATGCAATGTCATCAAACATAAAGCTGTGTAATTAGCGTGATCATATTAGGGCGGAACTATAGAAAATTCTACTTTTATTCTATCAACAAGAGTTGTACTTTATTTCGAGGTTGAATGATTCGATATACATTACACTGGAAGGTTACCTCCATAACGCCCAAAATAGAACACTGACGGTTAATATATTGCGTCGATTTATAGGTTGTTGTTTTTATCGTACCACCATATAATGATTTGTTATGCATACGTAGCAATAAACGCACCAAATCGATCCAAATAAAATATTATGTTGAAACAATTCACGTCACCATATAACTCGATAATGATCTTACATTGTGCCTACAAGTAGCAAGACATTCTTTGCTGTGCCTCGAAGTCGCAGACTGCGTGCGCAGAATGCCATAGCTTAGCAGAGTCTTGATTTTATCCATGCACCCTGATACATCGGCCCCATTGCTGTGACAATCATAGTCAGGGAAATTTATATACATTGCTATCATTTGCATATCATGGGCAATGTAGCATAAAAATGTTTCACCGTTGTACTTGAAAATCATCAATGGAATTACCTATCTTACATACATAAAATGAACGGATTCTAGGTATTGTCATGTAGCACTTAAAGCAGGTGTTGAATATATGGTCGGAGCTGTGTGGCCAATATCATTCATTTAGCAGATGTATCAAATAAACATTATATGCGAGGTCATTCAATTCCTATTGTGAAAATCAAACGCCCAGAAAATGTTTCCAGCCATTTGAACATCAGATCATGCCGCGTGAAGATGACACATATGTTCCAAGACTATGAAGCGTAATTTGGCACAAAAGTTAATGATATACTTAACACTGGAACAGATAAACTTCATATGAACTAAAATGACCTTCACAATTCACTTATATTACAAGACTTCTAGGGCAAAACGGAACTAACAGGCATCTTTTGTTCTGCATTTCACCAACATTTTTCCTTTTCCTCGCCACCGACCGCTCGAGCTCTTACACCGACGTTAACTTGACTATAATGCCTTCGCCTCCCATCGGCTTTCAAGCACAGTCATGTGTAGTTATAAACGTAACGCAACCGCTTTAAACGAAAATGATTTTGAGGTTTACCTGGAATAGATGGATATATTTGGTGAGTAAATTTCAACTAACTATTTTATGACCTTCTTCATTGTGTGCAATAATATACAGACACCAAACCAAGAGATGGGTTTAATTATGACTTGTCGTAATATGTTTGTTATATGAGGCACAGTTTTGGTAAATTATTTCCTTAAAGAATTATATGTTAAGGCGAAAAGCAGTAAGTAATTTGTGACATGGTGCAAATCATTCCTGCGAACTGTGCTATCCATGTTGCGTCAAAATGATGAACTTCAAGCCAGTCGACTCATTCATGTCTGACCAAGTACCGCTTAGTCAGAGTTAGTCAGTTGCCGGCTGGCCAACCACAGCGTAGTTGAATAAGGTACACACGTTAAAATATTGAATTCACTATTTTGTCCGCGGTAATCATGCTTAACAACTCTAACTGGATGTTATTGCATCATTGTTGGGCATTATGCATATCAATACTGTTGGGCATGATGCATATCAATACTGTTTGTTCTAATTAATTTATGGAATGCCTGCATTATGCAGTAGCATGTTAACTTAATATAACCGTCCTTACATCCCTGGAATGGTCACTTGTTCATTTACGCATCGAAGAGAAGCTGCATCAACCAATTCATACGAGTGAAAAGAATTATTAAATGATGCCCGAGATATACGTAAAGCTATGTCGCAATTTTATTAAGTGCCTTGAATACATATTCCGCGAATCATCAATTCGTCTTGCATGCCACATTGCGATGCCAGTCAGTAATAGAATTAATCCAATTACCTAAAGAGGGGCCTTTGCCTTTGCCTTTACTACGGCGGGGTCTGTAATCCGTTGCTTCTGGCTAAATTGTGATGCATAAAATCAGTGAATGAGATTTATTATGCATAGCACACAGAATATTCAGAATGGTGGTGATAGTAAGCAAATGCAATGTCCCCGGGGTACTAAATGAAATGGCCATATAATGGTCCTAATCTATCCTACGGCACTGTGATATTGTGTCAGCAGCAAACCCTGACGCACGATGAATGCATTGAATAACAGAATGCATTTGATTACTGATATAACTGGGCCACTCAGTTGATGTTATTGCGTCTAACAAGAACATTTACATGACCAGATGGTAATGCCAAAATATCAATTATTTGTGATTATTTACATACATCGTAATGAAGACTATCATACACATACATATAATGAATAAGCAAGCATATAATTTTAGGGGTATGAACTATACCTTTACTATACTATGGCAACAATTACACCTTTGCGAGCTGCACTACTCCGGGTCAGTTTGATCAAAGGCAAATGTAGCTGTTCCATCGATAGCCCATATTCAATCCCCCAATATTCTACTAGAGAGCTGTTTCATTCTTTAAATATCGATCCGTATCAATTCATCGCCCAATGTCTCACTTCGTGTCCCAGATATGACTTTGCATGACAAAAAAACCTATATTGTTTGTGCTATGCACTAATGGTAGCGAGGCTGGTCAGGGAGCGCATTTCTCGATTAACGAGACACACTTACTCCAAAGAACGCTCAATATATGCGTTATTCTTTATCGTCCTGAACGATGGCTGGTGGCAATATTGTCGCTGAAGCATCAAATGAAAGCATTAATGACATTAATGTTATTAACAGAGTAAGCCCGATTTGCGACTATTTGAGATTAGTCCGGATCATCCCGTAAAGCAGACAGTAGTACCTAATGTGCACCTAACATTGAATGTGCGATCGCATAGTCTAGAGGATCATATCGTGGAAACGGACCTCTTAAACCATGCTATCAGGGCAAACGTCTGCGTTTATCCTCATCCCTGTAGATCGGGGATTGCTATAGCGGTGCCATAAAACGCCGTCGCCTCAAATACATTCGATATAGAAAGAAATCGAGCTGCATAGCACGGATCGTTATGGATTCAAATGAACAAATTGTTGCTTACCAACCTGCAGTTAATGACATGCATATTTCATGTATAACACGCGTACAATTGCACGAGGGCGAACCATGGATAGAGAAATGCTTCTCCCCTTGTTCCATGCACGATATGATAGGTTTTGCATATATGCACGGAGCGCTGGTGCACTTAAAAACATCAATTGATAAATGAAAGTACAACATTGTACATGCATAGGATATCGCATCAATGGTGACCAGGACCACTTTCAAGATGATACAAGCGAGATTGATGCTGCTGCTGTAAGGCTCTGTGAGATACTTTAATAGTTAAGTATAGCGATATATTACCAATAGCTTGGTTTGGAACACGTTACATACACGTATAACATTGTATTTGCTCGCTTCGTTGTTTGACTATCAGAAGTTATTATCGTCCTGGTTATCAGCTGTAGGCACTAAGGGTGGTAGGCAGACACCGCAATTAAGGGCACGAGTATGCTTATGCACCATGTTATATGCTAAGCAAACAATAATCTTAAAAGGCCCGGAGATGATAATTCCAAACAGTTCCATATTTAAACAGCATACTGCTGCATAATGTAGGTTGCCTCCTTGCCAGTGCCAGATGCGCCATCAGACATGACCTGCTCGAGTAATATAAGCTCTTCACAGGGAGTGTTTGTTACACTTGATTCAAGCTTTAATTTATATGACTCTCTGGATACAATTTATCTTACTGACGGTTACCGACTCAGCCCAATGGAGACAGATATCCAGCGGCACAACGGTTAATGTCTCGTACATAAATGAAGAACTAAAATCGAAACAAGCGAGCGTGGTAGTTGTCGACGTGGCCTATATATAACCGATTGGCCAAGCTAAGAACCCTGTGTGGTTAGTATTGCTGTTTACTGGTAAGTGACGACATTATTACGCGTGTCATACAGCTTTACATAGTGAGCCTACTTGCATACTTGCTTGTTAATATTGATAACTGAAATGTTTACTTGTAAGAGTCATTCTACTTAACCCACGTTATAACTACTGACATCCGATAAACATCATTATTGCAAGTCTTTAATGACGTGTATGATAAGTAAAGGAGTTGATAACAAACTATAACACCTCATGTAGCGGTCTCACACACATTAACCCTCCAATTTTCATTTTTTTTCATCCCGATCGGCTGTTTTGTACATTTATATCAATGTTACATATATGCATCATTTAGGCTGTTTCCGTCACCGCCGTGAATGTCTTTTCTTAACAGCAGATGCTTGTGCAGCACGCATATAAAACACACCTCAGACAGTTTGAGGTTGATTAAATTACACATTAGGTTGATTTGGCGGCCGCTTGCACCTAGATGTACTAAGAACAGAAAAATAAGGTAATGTGGTTGGTCAACGTGGTATAAATTACTCTTATATAGTAGAGTAAAGGAAAACGCTAATAAAGCAACATTGAATTAACGCATGGGACCATATACCTCAAATTACAATCCCAGCAGGATATCCGTTGCCTGAGAAATGAAAGTCTTGGTGGAATGAAAAGTAGCCGACTATGACCACCCAGTCTCCCTAATACCTGCCATGCAACCATTTCAATCCACGCCATTATCTCACACCATCATTGCCGTGACCCCACCCTGACCTCTGCCGTGACCTCTGTTTTATCATGATCAAGCATGTATATTTGCACCAATAGGCTTGCTTGGTATCACTCAGGCATTGCCGGTGGCTGCACCGGGAATCATGTACATTTGACATCCCCTTAATTGATAAATCACCATGGTATTTTCCTTATGTCACATAGAACCTCTATATCTACTAAAAACACCTTTGCGAACTATAATGACTTTATCAAAGGAGTGAAAATTATTCTGCCTGCATATTCTACCGCAGATTACACCTTAAACATACATTGTGCTTTATTGTAACCTGCAATATCGCTGAGAAATTGGGTTTTGATAATGTTCAGCCTAATTGCTGCGATTCAATTGCTGAAAACGTCAACTTCGGAATACTAATATATAGCTAATTGCATATATGTAAGGAATCGCATGCATTACATTATAATCCACACACAATAAGTGGATAGTATTGTGTATTCAAATGGCAAGTGGCATAATGAGATAATGTTTTAAGAATAGTCGTGACGAACTTGAGTGGAACGCATGCGCACATTAATGATACTAACATATACAAATGAGCATATTTTCTCTGAAGCCTAGCAATATTTGTAGTTATGATCGTAGTTAGAGACAGTAACATACCGCTTGCGTTTACACTTAAAACTTTGAATTATCAATAACTACTGATGGAATATAATGAAGTGCAACGGTTTTTTGATACATTGCTCGACGTTTGTGTAGTTGATTACTTAGTTGATAAATGCTTTCCATTCCCGCTGTTTTGAACACCCGATAATTGTCTCTGAAACACTCTTGCGGACTTGCGACTCGAGACAACCGTGTTATATCCACTTTGCCAATAATGGTGCCATGCTAGTAGTTATCATCTTGATGTTGTATCAACGTGTCCTTTTCACTGAGACGAAGACGTCTCTCATAACAACATAACCCAACCTGCTTTACCGCAAGAGCGATTCAATGTGACAGTTCCATGTCTTAAAAGCAAACATTTAGTCCGCATGGTACGCGCACATACAAAATACATGCTTGTTTGATGCAATATGCGAAATACTCTGCTACCTAATTTTCGAGATTAGTTAAGTCAAAAGATGGTCTGCTTAGAGAACAGGCATACAATTGGTGCAAGAATAAAGTAACCAATGATGTCTGCATCGCATAATCACTAGAATATAATTCCAAAACTGTTAATAATGTCTATTGAACAAGGGACTATCACATTCAACCCTTTATATTTGATTTGATTGGTCAAGGATTGGCTGAATTAAAATATTTATCACTATGGTTTATTGCTTAGGAAGCATTCATTCAGAGGCTGAGGTAGGTGTGATTTAGTGGACGCTATATGACCATTTGACACCATCTCGGTTATCCATTTGATTTGGTAATTTTAATACTGAGCACGTCGTCATCGGGACAAACATGGGGACGTTGTAAATGCCTCTAATTTATCGAGACTCATTCGAATCTATTTGTTTCATTGATAGCCATAATGTTAACAATTTTATCTTAGAGACGCGACTGATTGCTATTTGGAGCAAATGACCTCGTCCTATATGCGCAAGGAAACTTTGATTGTGATTGGAGCACACTTAGCGAGATTGGCGATGCATTCGTCTAAAGCCGCTGTCGTGATCCGGATGACACATTGGATCCGCAAATGAAGCACTGTACACGAGCGTGGCAGAAAGAGCTTTAGTTAGGTCAGCGGTGCATTTACTGCTATCAAATTGGACATTCTTTAATCATTTTAGCTTTTGAGATATAGTTCAAAATAACGTGTCCAGAATCCAAACGTTATGCAATTGATGTGAACATGCATTTGGCTTGGGTGGCCATTAATGACCGTTGAAGGTACACAATTGATCCTCCAGTGTGGCTCGTATACCTACTGGGTGCATGTACTTTGTTTTGTTGTTGACTAGTAGCTGTTTAGGTTAACTAATAGCTCCTACTCACATGATGTATATTTGATATGTTTGAAAGCAACGCGTTCCATGACAAACCCTGCATAGCATCCACACCCAACAACTAACCCCCATCTCATGTTACATACTGCAACCGATTCCATCGCTCTTTGCTGGGTCGTCGTGTTTCGACCTTATGTCATGTTAATGGAAGATTTATAGTTTCTAATGTGTTCTAAGAAATATCACTGAACAATTATGCGGAGACAATCCTATTACTGATAATCAATTGCTGAATGCTATTAAATTGATTCAATATTGTACCCCTTCTGTGGGATACATTTTGTGAACAGATATGCGCGTAATTGTATCCACATCTTAAGGTGTTCTTCTATTTATATATAGCCCACACAAAATTGCGTTTTATATTACACTGTTCCGCATCAAATCGCAACACAGAATGCCGACTGACATCGCTGATGATCTATGGATATCCGATACACGTTTGTATAACATAAAATGTAAAAAACGTTTGTCACATTTATTTATACTTGCACAGCTAATTTGTGACTCTAATGCCGACTTCATAATTTATTTGACGGCTTCATTTCAATCTGACTTGCATTCGTGAATGTGCGATACGTAGCCCAAATGTCTTTGTGTGACACGAATCGTTAGCCCTTCGTTTAATACACACGTTTTCATATAATCTCGTTTTATGTCATGAAATAGCAGGATTCATGTATATTGTTGAATGTGGAATATTTGCCATGAGCATCATATATCAGAGGTTGCAGAATTCTTGTAGCTTCAGCAATCAAACTTGTTCATGCCACTCAGGTACTGCTGCAGATAACTATCGAGTTATTATGGAAAAAGCCTGAACTTGTCAACTTCTGCCGTTAATTTAGAGTTCTCTTTTTTGTTTGCGGTGTGCATAATTTGCGCTAAACTGACAACCCCTAGTGGATCCTTTAAGCGCCAAAGCTTCTTTTGTTAAGCTGGTGATAATAGGTCCGGTAGATTTACAGGCGATTCTGTTCTTTGTTAACCTTGTCGGTATAATACCACAAGCCTGTTTCTATCCTCGAGTGTCGTCGTAAATGTCTGGCAGGGAGTGTACAATGCATATCCCTGGATTATCATGGATAAATCAACTAACCTTTTTAGGATCGTGCTGTATAGTGTCTATTATTATTACGCATTATTATGCGCAACCTGCAAAGACGTAATAGGCAACTTGATAAATAAATTAAGTATATAAAGGGATGCTGCTCATATGTCATATACACTATCCTTATTTGACATCAGACTTGGTAGCATTCCTTATATACAGTTTATTCATGCGAACCAGCCCAGTTCTTGCTATTTATAGTAGTTTATAGTCCTTCCTTGAACCAAATCATTGAACAACTTTGTTCTTGTGCCTAAAAACAACAAAAAACAAGGTGCAAATTATAAGCTTGTCATATGAACAGTATATTTAAATCAACTAAAATAAGTAAGCACCTCTCTTTAATTGGCACACTTATACAAGCCACTGTTGATAAAATGCTCTAGGTGACATCATACATGTGAGTCGTAGAAGGTCAATGAAACCATAAACGACTTAAATTCCTACAAACAAACAAACATCATACATCTAATTCATTTAATGTGTTTGCTATGTTAAAATTCATGTTTTTCTGCCTTATTCACATTTTTTGCCAACAAGCCAAATTACATTAACTAATGATTGTATATGTGTGCATCTACTAGTAGCAGCCGTGCGTTTTATCATACTAGCAAATATTGTAACGGCTTCTATAGCTTTATGTACAGTTGACGTACGGTACATATTGGTCGAATACATCCTGAACTAACCATTGTAGACATTGGTCACCTGACAGCAGACGCATAATGCATACTTACATTTGTGACCATGCCATTTAGATCAAGCATATCACCAGACTTTCGAGCTTAACGTTTTAGGAAGTGGTGATTAACTGAGTTAGTTAGAGAATGAACCGGAAGAGGGTTACCCTCGTTTATTGTGCTGAACCAACAAGTAATATTATGAAGATGTTGAACTTATTACATGATCTCTAAACATCGTATGCAAACTGTTTTGATGTAGCTATAACCAGTTGACCGTTCTTAATGGCGCATTTGTCAATGCCACATTATGGTGTTGCGCTTGCTTATTGGCTTATATTTTTCGCGGCCACTAACAAACTTTTGTTGGCGCATAGCAGAGCACTACATGCAACCATTGGGATGACTCGGACCGAGGCCTTTCTCGAATGTTCCCATGACAAATGAGTGTAAGTAATTTGAAAAAACAGTTCCTAACTAGAACAGCGTTGCACAAACTGCGATGCCTATTACGGTCTGGTTATTTCCTGATATCAGGTTTACGAATAATATTATTGATATAAGGTAATTTATTTGTATTTACGTCGATGCATTATACCTGTAGAAAGACACTCATATTAGATTACCTTGATATGCAGATAAAATATCTCAACATACTTTGAGAGCGGACAATATTATATAATGGACAAAACGAAACATAGTATGCACTTGAGAAAGCCATGTACTGATTACGGTTGATAAAACGCAGCATAATTAGCAGATCAAGCTCATTTGTATTTGCAGATTGATTGGTTAGTCTTACAACATTTTGTTTTATGGGAATTAAGAAATAATTTATTTGTACAAAACCAGTCATGTTATTTTTGAAGTGCATAATTAGCCGTACAAAATAGGGTATTTAGGTATAAGAGAGTGTCAATAGTGTGGTATCGTCCACAAACGAGATAAGATCTGCTTGGCATGACATAGATAAGTCATTGACGTATAATAAGAAAAGATGCATGTAAATATATATATATATATATATATATATATATATATATATATATATATATGCATATATAAATATATATATATATATATATATATATATATATATATATATATATATATATATATATATATATATATATATATATATATATATATATATATATATATATGCACGAGTTTCTAAATATATGCGTGTGGTAGTGTGTGAACGTTTGTGTTTAATGTGAACGAATATGGAAATGTACATGTGTGTGTTCCCAACAGTAATATTTGTATCATTCAGTTAAGCGGGTAGATGTTTAAGTTACTTACAATAATCATTGTTTGAACCACAAGCAGTGAAACGGTTGTAATAAGACATTTCCATAATTTATTGCCCCAGAACGAGACAAATGTGTTTTTGCAAAACTAATATCAGCAAAATTACAAAATACATCATAATGTACAGCGAAAAAGACGTCCTGCATCAATACCTCATGAATTCACGATGACAAGACAGCATCTAGTTAACATTGGTGTTGACTGGTAAAATGAGTACATAACAAGGATACACACATTGTATGTGTCGTTCAACTTCTATATATAGCACATTCATACGACAATTCAAGCTATAACCATCGCAATCGCGCGGGGAAATATCAACGGCCCACGTCACATGCTGGTTATAGTCTACACATGGAATGTTAAGCAATTCATTGTATTGTTGCAATCAAGACGCCATTGCAACAGCTTTTGCGAGTTGTGTTAGATTGCAAGGGCAAGTACAATATTAGGAAAACTTGAGCACAGAATTCAGCGTGTGTCGTGAACGGGACAGGCAGGTAATATAATATCAACAACGCCTTATCACACAGAAGAAGACACTCTAAGCAAATAATATACTTGTAAGCCTAGCAAGTGGTCTGCACAAGTTTTAACAATATATAATCCTACCCCTATGCATCCCATGATAATCATAGAATATACGCACGATGTGATGCAAACATTTTGTAATCATTAAATTAAGATACGCCACGCAAGCATTGCAATGCACACGACGCGTGCGTGTGAATATGGCAAGACTATACCGCCTAATGGGGCATTGCAAAGTAATGCACCAACGCACTCCCAAACTGAAACCCGGAAGAACTCATAACCATTGTAAATGACAAACGCGACCATAACAAAGTGGAAGAACAATTTGCAACGTAACAAACGTTCAAGTAGTATTGACAAAAAACGAATATATTGATATATAAGTTAAGTGAAGCTGGTGAGTACTATCTACAGATGATCGATGTCAAGAACCAAAACAGAACGATATACAAATGCGGGTGATTACACGATGATGAATTCTGTTTGTTTGATGTGTGTGTGAATTGCGTGCCAGGTGAATCGATCACTCGCGGGTCTCTATCAGAGTCATTACTATCAGATATATCGATGTCATCTGTATTGCTTCCAGGGGAATGAATGTTGATGTGACGTGAATCTATGTCAGGCTCACGGGGTGAATACGGGTAATCGTAATCCCGTTCGCTGGGAATGCCATCAATAGTTTGCAATTCAAACCAGTTAGAACCCTCTTCGTCATCATCTTCATCGTCGTCAGGGGGTGGACGATCCTCACCGGAGTGAATATGAGGTCGTTTACCGGATCCTATGCTTTGAGGCATGGGAGTGGTTGTAGTTGTCGTAGTGGTGGTAGTTGTTAGCAATGTTGTTGTCGAAGACGGAATGGTTCTAGTTGTTGGGTCCTTTGGCATTTTAGGCTTTACAATACTATCACAATGACCTGTGAAGCAACATATGAACATTCTGTAGTCTCAATTCTATCTCCACACGGATATTATTTACACTTGAATGATAATATGAACGATGAAAAGTCGACAATGGCTGAGATATTCGTAGACTAACCATATGGGACAATAGAATGTCTTATGACAAAATTATGCAGATTCACAATTCCTGCGTTACACCGTCGGTCGCTGCCAAACTCAGAAATGCTACCCCTTTCTCGGAAACTCTGCATACAAGCAATATCAAATTATGTTTATGCAAATCTCTGAGGACTAATTTTTTGGGTAAATAATATGCCTTTAAAAGAGGTATGGAAATCATACAAAGCAGTTGTAGAGACGGGATTTCCTGTTGAGATCTCGGGCAACAATATATGTACGTCCCAGGCCATGCCAATATACCATGCACTCGATAGCAAACACTGAAAATAAACATTTCATCTGATATAATATACCAATGCTTTCAGATAAGAAGACTACATAGACATTTTCAAATACTTAGTGTACCTTGTTCGTAGTCAGCACACGCCGATGAGAGTTGAATGGTAGTGTTAGATGAGCAGCCGACATCGAGGCTAAGAGCGCACTCGGTAGGGGGCTCGATGGTATAGTAGCTTGGACTTGGGCATAGCTGTGGTGACGCGCCTTCAGCTACAATACGGCTTGGAATTAATTTGTATTGCTTTTTTTTGTTTTTTTTCTTATCTAGGTTTTCAAATAGTTTCTAGCACAATCCACACAGCAGGAGATTCTAAACCTAAATATGGTTGCTCGTCGACACTACCCACACTGGAGGATACTGAAGTCAATGGGGTCCATTAAAAATGGTAAACTCACCTAATATTATATTTGATGTTGGATAATCAGTTTCTTCACAAGTCCGTCTGTCACTATCAACTGAACCGCCTGTTAGGATCAACAAAAGGACTTTTTTGATTAATAACATCCGCTGACTTTTTATATTGGACAAGTAGGTGAGGTTTGTCTTAGTTACTAGTTTGGCATGGAAATCATTTACCTTGAAACATATCAATGACGTTTTCTGTCTTCCAAACAAATTTAATACATTCGTGCTTCGATGTACTGGAGACACACAATGGATGGTGATAACAAGTAGCATAACAAAGATGATGCAAAGATTGCTTACAATACAAATATTGGTTTTAAAAATATTGACTTCATGGGTTAATCCAAACATCACCAACCTGCCACTCGAAAACCTACCATCGGTGCGTGGAGAAGCTTAGTATAATGACGGTTTTGTCGTCGCGATTGTCTGCGCGTTCCATACAACGGAACTCGACTTTCAGCTGTGGTTTGGAATTGGTTCGCTTGCGGTAGTACGTGGACATTACTCCTTTATCCTCGCTGAGCGTGTACGAATACTGCCCTTCTATATCTCTCCATGCGTGTGGCCATAACCACTCCGGAAATTCGCATGTCGGAGATTGCGATCGATGCAAATCTGGACAAAAATTGCAACTGTGAACTAATTGATAAACATTGTTTGTCATAATCAACGTTGTCTCTGCGAGAACATCACATTTAGAAGAAATGAATGATTGCAAACTGGTTGAAATGAAATGTTACCTTTGGTAAACGTAAATACAATAGGTCCATCGTAGGCAGTGTCTAC
This sequence comes from Urechis unicinctus, assembly GCA_034190875.2. Lineage (NCBI taxonomy): Eukaryota > Metazoa > Annelida > Polychaeta > Xenopneusta > Urechidae > Urechis > Urechis unicinctus. The sequence continues at coordinate 38,031,060 of CM067343.1, forward strand.
GCCCCGACATGTCGGGTCAGCACTCATGGCCATGTGCAATTCATTGCTGAGCAGCTTGTATTTCTAGAACCATGCGCATTTGTTGAGGTTTGCGTGATTACAAATGCACCAGTGTATGTGTTACAGTTCATTGGTCAAAGAGAAAGTCTTTCTGAAGAAAACCCGGGCATACGTGTCCAATGGCCTTAAGCAAAAACAATGTACCTACATAATGTGCATTTAATTAAGCGAATCAGGTAGCAACTTACAAAACATCTGTAGGCATCATCCTTGCTGCTGATACGGGGACCAGAAAATTGGCCGTAGAGATAGGTGTCCGGCCCGTCTTTCCAGGTCGCTAAACACTCCAGCTCGGTATCTGCGCCATTCAACAAACACATCCAAATAACAAGGAAATGGCAAATATTTCTAACTAAACACGAAGCAGACTGAAATCCCCATTTTTGGGTTCCGTGTTAACTCCTAGATATTAAATGCATAGCAGCCTGCACTGAAGAATTATTATAAAGCGCACGTTACCCATGTCGTGCAGCTGTGCATTTTCGCGGCAGTGCTTAAAATGGAAGGTGTATTGATGTTGTCCAACACAAGGTTTGGCATACGACAGCGGGTTTTCGCAGTAGCCGGACGCATGGTCATTATAGTTGAAGTAGTACGCGTCCTGGAACGGACATCGAATCCTAATATTAGGCTCTGAAAAAATCATTTACGTTGAAAAGGATTTTGAGTGATATTACATTAGCAATAAAAACGTTTTCGAATCAACTGTCGTGGCATCGTTTCGAGTTAGATATTCAATTATGTCTGCATTCTCACCTCTAACGAGCGTATATAACGGGGATTCTACTCGTATCATACGGCATACGTTATCCATGGAATCCTCATCGTCACAAAAACCTGGAGGGCAAAATGTACGTATTGCACAGGTAAAGGGGAGAGAAAAGAGATTTTCCTAATGAGAACTCGAACGCATATTGGGAGACTACGCGATATGCTACCTACTTTCTTTGTACTGAAGAAGGTTCCTGTGTCTTTCCATAATCAACAAACACAGGTAACACCTGTCGCTCCTGCAATAGGAAATCAAGGTGGTTTTAACACACATGGCCCACGATGAATGATATCACAGATCGCACACACTCTAACAAACGGCCTCTATATACATAATGTTAACACTAGAAACGCTTCAAAGAAATCATTATCTGGAGGATCAATAATAAGATTGTGACATATCTTAAACCACGCATTACAAGATCAGCAACAGCATTAATAGTGCCGAGTAACTGCTTCCTATAAGTATTTGTGAGAGTACATGATCCGAATTGCCCGATAGAGAAGCTACGTGGTAGTAGTGGCAACTTCAAAGATAACATATACATTAACGGTAACATATTGAGAAGCACGGGTTATTTCCATCCGAAGCATTGCAATCATACCCGTGGGTAATAGCCATGAATGTTTGATTTAGATAGCCCCTTCCCCATCAGCTTTACATATCTTCACTGTCTGTTAACATGCGTCTCTGACATTCAATATCACTAGACTTTTGTGTCAATTTAATTAAACAGAAATGGTCACATTATAGGATCAGCATAAGTTGTGGACAGACTAGTAATGTCGTCTGCATACAATCCAGTGCGGTTATTTCGAAGACAACCCACCTATTGTAGAGTAGGTATTTATCGCCTTGATGTTGTACGCACACACCCTTTCTGCTGATCAAGGAGTCTTTTATAACAACATCTCCAAGTGTGCTTTGCCACCAGCGTCCCTTCCATGAATTGGGTAGCTGACATTTAGTCAAAGCCCCATCTGTACACACAGACATACAGTACGCGTTAGAGACGTGACATGAGATAGAGGAATATTATGCCGCTGAATAAATCGGAGTTAGAGCAGTCACATACACTGGGCTCCAAGATCTGGTCGGTTATTTCTATAAGAAGGAGGTGAGAAGCAGTGGCTGCGTGGTATCACCATTAAAATATAATGTAGGCCTGCACACAATGTCTTAAACCTCACGAGCTCAATTCCGTTATACGAAAGACAACTTGAACTCCAAATAATTGGCTCTGTCATTGCTTCAATAATGGCTGACAATATATGGCAACATTTCATCGAGATTGGTCATAATCCTGAAATATTGCAGTGATGAAAACTTCGTATATTGGTGGAGACTTGGGGGATTGATGTGACACCGCACGACCATTTGACACCATATCTGGGATGATTTGACTTCGACCCGTCTAATACGGTGCGTTCATCGCGCTGACAAACAAGGGGATATTGTCCCCACGTACTTTGAGAGAGCTTCTCGGGGTGGCCTAATGCAAGCGGAAGTGTAATCGTGCGACAATCTGTCGAGTTGAAGTAAGATTTACGCCTGAATGACATCGTATCAGGCTGACTAGGGTGAGTCCAATAGTAAGTACGGCGTATTTTACCATTTCAATGACAACCCGTTTGCTTACAACCTCATCTCACGCAGTGGAGATACTTGGCGGCCAAGTTGATATAGCACGACCGCAATTATCTAAAATGAGGACACCATAGGGATTTATACCAGGAACAAACGACCTCAACCTGAATGCGGCAATAAAAAATAACATGATCGTGATACGAGCACTTAGCGAGATTGGCGTTGCATTCGTCCAGAGCCAATGTCGTGATCTGAATGACGCACTAGATCTGCGTCAGAAATAGATTACATTATCACATGAGCGTGGCAGATGGAGCTTTTGTTAGGTCAATGCTGCCTTTACTGCGATCGAATCGGGTTTTCTTTAATCATTTCATCCTTTAAGATCTAGTTCCAGATCACATGTCGAGTGTGAGAATGCTCTGTGATTGATGGGGACATGCATTCGAACGGGGAGTAATTACGGACCTCTCTCGGAACACAATAATATCGCCGCAAACTCGTCCAGACTTTCAAGGTGATGTCACTTTGATCAATTTATTTGCGACAGTTGCCCTGTAGTTGACTCATTTTACTGCCAGCCTGGGTTCTGGTGTTTCTCGCCTGTCTCAATAGTGACAGTGGACGCCCCGTTCTAACAAGGCGTTGGTGATATGTTGCATGCACAGGACTCGGCAGCAGGCTCATTCTTAACAATGTCCCCACCGTATTGTCTACATGTTATATTCCTGAGGGGCTTACATACCGTTCTTTGAGTTTTAATTGATTTGATTTGATTTGACGCAAGAATATGAAATTCAAGGTTGGACACAGCCAAACAAGTCAGTTGATATATATATATATATATATATATATATATATATATATATATATATATATATATATATATATATATATATATATATATATATATATATATATATATATATATATATATATATCGTTAGGTCGGCAATAGCATTTGGCGGGTCACCGTTACACATTAACAGGTCAGTGGTAACAATTGGCAGGTCCACAGTAACAATTGGCAGGTAAGCAGTAACAACTGGCAAGTCAGCTGCAACAATTGGCAGGCAAACAGTAACAATTGGCAAGACAGCTGTAACAATTGGCAAGTAAGCAGTAGCAATTGGCAGGTCAGCAGTAACAGCGGGCAGGCCAGCAATAACCATGATCCATTGGTTTTACACACCAATAAAGGCAGCAGCCACGCCCTTCACTCCACGCAAGCTAGGGATTCTCCGTGTTTCATTACACAAAAGGTTATCAGCTATCTGTGGAGCATCAGCGACGTCAGCCGATATAACGAATGACTGCTTATCAGGATATCCTGTTTGGTACACAGTACAAGTAAGCAAGCTTTACAAAAACAGAACGGCGAAAGACATGTGGGGACTGAGGAGCTTTTTAAGTAAGCCTATTTTGGTGGGCCTGAAGACCGATGGGCTGCCAACTAGGCAGATTAAACTGTCAACATGGAGACGGCGCTTATAATGAGAGCATGGTCGCTGACACACGATGCGCATGCGCAGACTACACATTCACCTGTGGCGGATTGAACCTGTACACTAACGACATTGCGCGTTAGTTGGCTCTAGCTAGCGCTGGTGACGAGACTAGAGCTGCTTCTATGTTAGTAGGACGGAGAGGAGCGAGAGTGGCCAGGCGAACAGTCAGCCAGATGTATTATGCATGGGCAGGATGTGCGCATACTGCAGGTCCGCATAGGGTGGGAAGGATGGGTCAGTGTGGGAAGGGATGGGGGTAGATTGTCTCGGGACTTCTGAGGGTTGCATTTACGAACGTTCAGTGGTAGTAAGGTGACGAGTTGGGCTGGCGGAGTGGGGTACGGAGTGAGGGTCGGGCTCTATAATGAGATCTTGGCTTGTAATTACCCATATGAATACTTGATATTCCTATTATATCCATGACTGGCTTCCTATCTAGGGACATCGCATGGTTCAAGATCCATAGCTGGCGTGACTTGCTGTATTTAGGTGGGCACCTCACACAGCATTGCCATTTCAGGCTGCATGTTCCTCGCCCCCTTATCTCACAAATGAATACGGCCATTTCCATATCTCATCGTGCGATCACATGACTTTAAGTTATCTGACGGGTCTTCGCAAACAATCAACCAACGAAATGACGAAGAGAGTACATAGCGTTCACTGATCACATGGCACACACCGGTCACATGGCACATACTTATTATATGACAAGCGCCGTTCACATGGCACACGCCGGTCACATGACACATACTGGTCACATGACAGGCACTGATCACATGACACATACCGGTCACATGCCACATACTTATCACATGACAAGCGCCGTTCACATGGCACACACAGGTCACATGACAGGCACTGGTCACATGACACACACCGGTCACATGCCACATACTTATCACATGACAGGCACCGAACATATAAACACATAACGGTCACATGACAGGCACTGATCACATGACACTTGCTGATGACGTGACAAATGCTGATCATGTGACGCAAATTGATCATATTAACTATTCTACAATAACTATGAACAGTTCATTCATAACGGATGCGTACCGCAGGATACCACTAGTTACCAACTGTGCAAGGGTGGTGAAATGTTCACAAGTATGTGGCGTTGATACCCATTTGGGGAGTAATTTAATGCAAGGACCGTAATATATTACAAATAAATGCAATCATCGCGCATAAGTTCATTTAGGTATTATCTTGTGTAGTTTGTATGGGGGGGATGTTGGGTTGCAGAGGTTTGTGTGATTACGATTGGTTGGTGCTTCATTTGGCGTGGTGTGACAATGCGTTGTACAGCGCAATGAGGATTGTAGTTGGGTTATATAATGTGGTGTGGCAAAGTGTGGTCGGATGAGATGTGTGTAGCGGTTGTTGTGAAGTGTGGTGTTGTCACAAATGGTGCAATATCGTTATACGCGGCGGTGTTCGGGTTGTGACGATGGTTTGTTAGGTTGTTTTGCAGAAAATATCATATTGCGCTATATTGTGATGAACAAAGAGGCCTAAGGATTCTAACGACTAGGTCACAGAACAATTGGTCATTAAGTGACACAACAGCACGTTCTGATTAAACACATCGACCAAGGCAATCAATCGTCTTTGGCTCGACAGAATGGGACCACAATTCGGATGTGGTTAACTGTAGTCAATAACACAATCATACGCTCAGATATCAAGGGAAATTTGGGTTCATTCTTTGCTTTGTTTGTTGGCGAATCTGTTTTTAAATGTCATGGCACACGCATGACCTTGCTCGAAAGAAACACCATCGGCAAAACTGTTCCCACTCGCGGGAAATCGTGCTGTGTGATTTGTTAAGTTCCGGCTTCTGACGAAATGGCACAGAATAGTTACATAAACTGAGGTCTATCAATGACAGCCATGCCGTGGACGAGAAGTCAAGGCATTGATGGTTTCTCTGCAGGCATTTGTAAAATGAGGAGCTTGTCACAGTTCCGAGAATGCACGCGACATACTGAAAGCATCGGCGTGATTTGCACTCCCTATCGAATATAGCCAAAGTCTCTTGCCATTTGGGCTTTCATCGAGTCCTTTACAGACATTCTTAGAATACGATCCCTTTTCATTTGGGCGAGCATTGCTCAGCTATTACTGACACACCCCCAGCTGGCCTTTCGAAGTTGGGATAAGGAGTGAAGCCAATCCACTGTTCGGGTAGGCCTGGCGGAGAATCCGCATACGACCAAATCTTCTCGTTTTGCGAGAGAGCGAATGGAGGAAGTAAGGGTCATCACGCTAAGATCATTCAAACCTCATTTATCCTGAGGGATTATGGGGCCATCGTGATAAAGACCCAGACATAGCGACTATGAATTTTCAAGGTCACTTAATACACTCGATGATGCAGTCCAGATTCCAGATAAATATACCCCAACTCAATTTCTTCCATTGCAGTTGCTCTATATCAACACTTCCCCGATTACTTGCCAAAACAACTACATACCGTATGTATTAGTTTGTCTATTTTAGCAGGGCAGACATAATCAATGATGTTCTTAATGGGCTGTGGACCGATACATAGCTAAGATACGAGTCCTAATCGAGCACCTAACTACCCCCACCACCCACTCTCACCCATTCCTTCTTTCCGTCAACCCACATCGCCCACAGCTCCCTTTACCATTATTGATATGGCTACACACATAACACAACGCCACCGAACATATTCATTTTGTTTTGCATAGCAATTTTTGTACATAATCATCCCCAAAGCCATCTAATTGGTAGTGGGCCACTAAACCTGTAAACTATGGCCCCAGTGAACCCTCACCAATACATATGCTGTCTGTAAAAACTAGCAAATCATCTTTCGCCCAGAGGGCGCACCGACTCGCGAGGCACACAGCAGTTGACCTACACACCCTACCTATTAGCCGGAAGATTTCTAGCCCAGGCGTAGGCTTCCGTCTAAGGGCCACATCGGGGTTGCAAAAGAGCTGCCCTAGGATATTTCATCTAATTCACGACCAACAGTACCGATATTAAAATCCATTGGCAGCCATAAAAAGGCGGTGTCGTTCTTGATAGCGGCGGGTAATGCAGTGAGATAGTGTCCTTCGTCTTCCTAGACCATCATAGTCCCATGCCCCACCCTCGCTCTCATTCATATATATATATATATATATATATATATATATATATATATATATATATATATATATATATATATATATATATATATATATATATATATATATATATATATATATATATATATATATATATATATATTATATACATATGCATGTGTTCATTTATATGTATGTATTTATATATATCTATATATATATGTATATAAGTATATGCATATATATAAAAAATATATATATATAAAATATATATATAAGTATAATATATATACATATCTCTCTCTGCTATATTTTATATATATGTCTATGCATGTGTTCATTTATATGTATGTATTTATATGTATATATATATATGTATATAAGTATATGCATATATATAAAAATATATATATATATATATATAAGTATAAATATATATACATCATCTCTCTCTGCCTATTTTATATATATGTCTATCTCTCTTTTTGTCTGGCTCTCTCACTCTCTATCTCACTCTCACTCTCCCTCCCCTCACTCACCCCCTCTTCTTTCTCTTTTCATCCTTCTATCTCTCTAAATCTCTAGATCGTTTCTCTCTATTTCTCTCTCGTCCTTTTCTCTCTCTTTCTCTATTACTCTCTCGTCCCCTCTCGTCCTTATCCCCTCTCTCTTCCTCACCCTCTCTCCCAACCCCTCTCTCTCTTCCTCTTTCCCTCCATCCCTCTCTCACCCTCCCTTCTTTCTCTTCATCGCCGTCTACCGTCTCCCTATCTCTACCACCCCCTCTCTCACTTTCGTTCTTTTTTACTCCGCACCCCTCCTGCGTCCCTCTCTTTACTCGTCTGTAGGTGTTCTTACGCGTCTGTGTAACGTGACGTAGTGGTGCGTGTAATGGTGCGAACTGCGCGGTACCCTTAAGTCGCCTCCTTTATGCGCTTTGTTAATAAGCATAGCCGAATCATTGTGGAATGATCAACGCCCATTGAGGCCCATGAAAAGGCTTATGTGGTATAACTGAGGTCATATCCGAGGCGTGGTGTTGTGCCTTACTGGCACGAGGCTTATCAATACAAAACACACATAAGCCAGGAGCATTAAACCGCGATGGCCCATTGTAAGTACCAACGAGCTAACACGCCAAACACCGATGTTATCGACTCAAACAACCATATACAGGCACAGCATGGGAAAACTCATAGAAGTATATTGCAATGGCTGATATAACCATATAATGGCCTGCTTAGGCAAAACACAATGGCTAGAAGAAGACTGTAACGAGTGTCTGATCCATTAGGAGGAGACGTGCGTCAGATTGTAACTCACCTGTACTTCGTACCCGGTGGAATAATACACATACAACTAACGCCATCCGCAGTAAGGTCTCCATGGCGACAGGTGAATTCCTGAACTACTTTTTTGTCCGTGCAGACCCAGCTGTGTTTGGCGGTGCTGGGGTCGAGAAGACTGGGTGTAATTGTGCGCCACACAGGGTAATCCGTCATGAGGACGCAGCTGCCAAATGGGAAAGAGGGTCGACAACTTTAATCCGATTGCCCTCCCGAGCTAGGCGAGCCTTGAAGCTAGGACAGGTAGGAAGGTTGACCCTCTAACACCCCATGCTGCTGCTGCTAGTGGTGGTGATGATGCCGCAGGTCGCCGATATGCAGATGATACAATCTGCAACAATAAAACAGCAAACACTACGTCACTTGTCAATTGAATTAGACAACAATAGAAATCCACATGCTTCATGGGCAGAACCACGGGCACTCACAATATACGCCGAGTCAACATATGTTGACTGCTTGAATAATGCATGAAGAACACATCGGTCAATTGCCGTCGAGCTTAGCTTAAAGGGAGGGCTACCGCGCTGTTCACCGCGCCACACCAAACCGCCAAAGTCACAGCCTCACCAACATCTGCCATACCCAGCACCAGCTATTGTCACGGCTGGCCTTAATTTCCTCATAACAATTGGCTATATCCACTCAATAACACACACTTGGGGAAAACAATTAAAATCTGTCACTTGCCGAGGGTCGAGTTACGTTGAGTTAGCGAGCGACAGAGCCTGAGGCTGTCTGTCTATATCAGCCTTCTCACCGGCTTCCGATGCTCGTGATCGATACCATAACAGGCGGTGCAGAAAGCGCCATACCAACGCAGGCAACGGCCGATCTAAGCACACCGTATTTTAAGCTCGTCAATCGTTCTTGAACCGTAGTTTCGCTCTGCCTAAATGAGGTGTCTTCTTGTGAGTGTCACATGATCTTGTCATGTGATAAAGCTACCTGCAACAGTAGTCACATGTTCCGTACACAACTGCCTTCTTGGGGGACGCCTGCTTTGAGAAAAACGTGGCGCGGCGCAGTCATTGCGCGGGCCAGTATCGTAGCGCGCTGCTATTGGGGGCCCGCTCCGATTGATCGCACGAGCGCGGGATGTGGCGAGGCTCTGCTAGGGCTGCTGGAATAGGAGGAGAAGGACGCGGCCAGCAGGCAACGTTATGAGGAGTTAGCCAGACCCCTTGATGAGCAAGCTTCGTGATGTCTCGCGTGAACTCGCCATATACGGCGAGACTTCAAGTGTGGTTACAATAGATCCTCACTTAACTCTGGCGACGACGCGAGTCGAAAAAGGCAAGTAGATGCGATAGGAAGGGGTAACAACGAATTAGGTTACGACCAAAAGGCTGAATTACAGCGGAGACGCATGCAGCCGAGTGAAATGAAATGAGCGTGCGTCTACCTGTGCGGGGTGATCCTACTGCCAGGCCCCACCCAATACCCTGTATGAATTAATAAGCAGCAATTCTTGTGATCAATAACATACATCGCACTGTCTGGCATAGTCTGCTCATTGGAAGCCACAGCTGCATATTGGGATGGGGAAAACAATGGTTCATCAATAATGATATAGCTAGTGTGTACCACCTGCAGTTGGGCGCGAGTTACAAATAATACACGTCCAATCTGTGGCTAATGACTGTGCATTTATAACGATTCGTAGAGGTATTTTTCTTACGGAGAGCACGCTGGGATGCCGTTCATTCATGGGCACAAAGGATTGTCACATTCGTGCCATCGTGGCATGGTCATGCCATCGAATCGTTATTACAGTTTCTTTGTACTGTCACAGTGTGATGCCACTCTGATGAGGACATCCATTCACCCCACCACTACATCTAAACATACTCATCGACATATCACCACTGATGTCGGCGCCTTTAGACAGTGGACGCATTTTTCGAACTCTATCTGCCTTTTTCTTACAGTCTCGTGACCTTTCCGCAGGGTCATAATTAGTATAATGTTTCACTTCACGCTGCGGAATGTCGCGTGTCGTCGGGGATTTAGGCGGCAAACACCTCCTTTACAGAACGGATCAGTTTGCTTACATTTCGCAACTGGCACGATTACAAGGGAATTCACCGGGGCCAACTACTGTGACGTCACGATTGGCTCCTTCTTCTTCTTCATGCATCACTAAGAAGACACCAGTTAATTATTTAAGTGGGAGTCATTGGTTACTAATGCCTCTTTTGACACAATGTCAAGCTGCTTTAAGATTCAATCAATCAGGTCTATTTTTATATACACAGAGAATGAAAGCCCGGATGGTGACGGTGATGTTGATATACAGGCGCTAATATACTAGGCGACACTAAGACTCATGATATTTTCTCTGCATGAACAAGCATCTCGTCGTCAATGCGGGTGCCCTTATGGTGGCGAGCGTTGCAAATCCAATGATAGCAAACGGAGAAGCAAGTTTGATTGGTGCTAAGGCCATAATGAATGTGTGAGAAGCACTGGTGATTGCTAATGGGGGCATGATCAATGCAACAAACGTGACGCGAATCCTGCCTGAGTTGCTATTCTCACTCCTGTGACAAGGTAAAAAGCCGTTCTCAAGGGCGCTGCCGCCGCTGAAGTACTGGTCAATAATGTTTAAATGGACACATGCGCATATAGGTAGTATGTTATGGGAAATTTCTCAATTCACTTTAGCCAAATAAATGATGGCGTGAGTGGAGATGGGAGACTGTGGGTTAAGCTAACACACGTGACCGGTGCGATGATGAAGTGTATCCTTCCATTGAGAGGGTCGTAATTAAGGAGGACTAGGATAGTGCTTGTCATTGATGCATTGCTGTCATTTCCTAGGGTGTGGGATAGGGGGGAATAATTATATAGCAGAGGGCCGATACATATAGGTAAATTCAAGATGACTTGAGAAAATTCCCACTGATGCTCTTTACGCATAGCATCTTCAAACGGGTAATTAGTTCAGGTAACGACCACACCTGGCCGTATTGCATTCGATCACAGCGAACAGGAGTCTGTGTTATAATAAATAACATCCGTAGCTGCGTCGTGTTAAACCCGCATCCTTTCAGCAGTAACATTGACCGTGGGGCCCAATTTGCTGAATAATGGCGGAGTATTTGGCACGCAGTGAATGCTATGAAACATAGTATCGGTGACAGCCCATAGATTAAAAGTCTCGCAGGTTGTAAATATTGATAAGGCGTAATCCAATCATCCAGAAAACCCCTCACAAATTTCGTATGGTGTGCCAAGAGAGGCTGAATGACTAACGACGGCAGGGGCCGTCGGCGAAGGACATGACTTATAAATGTCAGTCCGTATCTTTGCTTAGAACATACTACATTAGCAAAACAGATACTTATAATCAAACAGATGCATATCTAAGGCTATATGGCTATATATTAAGTACATACATGTGTACACTAGCAAAAATGGAGATACACACACACACACACACACACACACACATATACATATATATATATATATATATACACACATATATATATATATATATATATATATATATATATATATATATATATATATATATATATATATATATATATATATATATATATATATATATATAATGATCGCTCATAACTCAGCCGAGATGTTTGACGGCCCAAAACAAGCGTTGCCAAATGCCGGAACTAAAACCCCATATGCAAAGTTAGTTTATACATTTATTCTTGGACTTATAACATGCCCTGCCAACATAGGGTTCTTATTGTATTTCTATGCAAAAAAGGATTGGCATCTGGTCTTTGGAAATGTTTCTGAATTTTAAATCGTCCATATGTCATAGCGCCAGTAGTACTCTTAATAGCCATGCCGGATAGGCATACGTCCCACATAATGATTTATTGCCCCTGCCACTCACCCCTCTCCCCGCCTCCACTAACAAAACTGTGGGAACGAGCCAGTGATAGTCATTACAAGCGATTTGAACTCAGACTAAACAGCTTTATATGCAATACACAGGAAATCTGGAGTGGCCTACGACCGGCCCGGATGCGGACGTTGAAATGATACTCCAGCCAACTGAACGAGATTTTAGTATCATGGACTTCACTTATGTTTTGAACATTTGCGTGTTTTGAAGACGGCGTAAACTAAAGTAAAGACGATATTATTTGATGTTTTTTTCAAAGCTTGTACCGGGGCTTGCGCCAGCAAGCGTTGTTTATTGGAAGCGCTTTTTCGATCAGAGCGGCAAGAAATATAAGAAACCGTTCTCTATCCATGTCTACAATGATTCTCCATTGAACTTGAATGATTCATTGACAATTATGAATCATCTGTGTAGAGAGTTATTAATACCCACAGACCAGTTTATAGCTTCGCTAAAAGCGCTCACTCGAGCATTCCGTCCTAGGAAACCGTCCGAGGAAATATATGAAGACGCCACCTGTTAACCGAAGCGTTATTGTCATAGCGTCTTGTCAAAGCGTCTCTTGAAAACAAATGAAATTCTCTGTTTAATTTGGAGCTGTAGTCGTCTCGACCAATCACATGACTCCATATCATAAACACCCAACGAGCCCCGAGACGTTGGATCAACAGTCTGATGTCTGAGGTGACTGTCATGTAATTACATAATCGTCACGCACCTTGGAGTAGCTATAAACTCTTTGTATATACTACGAGTCTTGTCATGTATCCCCATGTCAGGTATCGTAGAGGCATGCGTGTTCAACGTATGACATATGTCTAAAAGCCGTACGTTTGAACCAACTTAAACCAACCGTTCCATTGAATCTGCCTGTAAGCCCACTGTTGTCCTGATGCCTCTCCATACAGCGTCAGAATCCTATTCGCTATAAACACATACAATCTTCAACAGAGCCAAGTATCCCGTCATTCTCCAACGTGACCACTTATGAAGTCACGTGATCATACCAACACCCTTCCCTCACCCCCCCCCCCCCCCAAGCCTTCCCCCACTATCCCATAGACACAGCTCCAACTGTTCGCGTACTCGGCTGTCCAATATCAGCATGCAGGTCACGAGCTCAACTCATAAACAGCTTGACCAGATCGCGATATGAGGCAGTTGTCGACCCCAAACCCTCATTCAGAGAACCCAACCCCAAAACTCATGCATCCCAACTACCACCACCACGATGCACATCAAATGAATATTCGCCCATATTAGCAGAGCAGCACAAGGTTTTCAATTACAGCAGTTTTCGGAGGAGCAGTTCTGCATTTAAGGATGCGGGGAGATGAGGTACTGGTATCAGATGCTGCGGGTAATTGATGAAACGATGCTATATGAGGCGTGCCCTACGCGGACAGGCAACTTCAGTGTTCTTCATCTCGGCAAATGCCGTATCACGTTAACATAACCTCCACATGACCGCTTCATATTTATCAAATATTTATATGTACTTATGACTGTTACAAATGCTTACCCAAATGGCGTTTTTTATTTCGTATTCATACTAGCGCAACAACTGACGCCATATTTGTATTGACAAAAATATGTGTCTAGTTATTGAATGGATTGCATTAGTAATGATAGAAGAAACCTCAATTAATATTTGGTTGGCCGTTGCCCATTGGGTAAGGTGGTAAGGGGCATTAAGGACGCATCCACATTTCAGCTTTAGGTCTTGATTAAGGAACAATTTGATTCCAAAGGGTTCAGCATCGGCAACTTCCTGAAAGTTTAACATTGTGAAATGAAATACATATTTGCCAAATTTCCAGTGATTAGCTTAATACATTATATGTGTACATTAGTAAATGGCAGAAATCGAAATATGCTAAGGCCATCAGAGCAGTTACGGAATGAAACGATGAGGTATAATCAGCGTTCGCTGATATGGAGATATTGTCAGCGGCATCATACATTTCGCCAACTCGAAGGAAAGGAGATATAGACGGCACTTTCATGGCTTAGACAAAGCCATAGAAATAGGATAAGAGCATAATATGATTCACTCAAACATCTATTTGATTACTTATGTCCAAACGTGAAAACAGTACTCCCATCGACTATGTCTGTACATACATACATATGCACATACATGCATACATACCTATACATACATACATATATATATATATATATATATATATATATATATATATATATATATATATATATATATATATATATATATATATATATATATATATTATATATAATTCAATTGTCCCTGACCTAACATTGTATGCCTCGTCTGACATGTTTTATAACCGCACTATTCATATATGTTGCCAGAGCACTATCTCGTCCTGTATGCATCGTCAGCTTGAATGAAACCCATTATAGCATTACATACAATGGCAATAAGTTATGGAGCGACAGGAAGCAGATGTTCCGGTGAACACCACACTGCTTAACGAGTTGTTTGTCACTGTGCCCATTCCCAAGGCTTCTCCATGTCTCATAGACCGGCGCAATACAAAATGAATATTGCAACCGGTCACTGTTTGTCAGACACACACGCACACACACACACACACACACACACACACACACACACACACACACATATATATATATATATATATATATATATATATATATATATATATATATATATATATATATATATATATATATATATATATATATATATATATATATACGTATGCATATGTTTATTACGTATGTATACGTATGTATGTATGCATATATATATATATATATATATATATATATATATATATATATATATATATATATATATATATATATGTGTGTGTGTGTGTGTGTGTGTGTGTGTGAGTGCGAATATATACGGGGTGTGTTTGTATGTTTGGGCGTGTATGTGTATATGTATGCATGTGCGTCTGTGTTTCAGTGCCTTTGTACCGTCAGGAGCTTATTTGCGCAAACAATGGGTTGTCTTCCTATATAATGCGATGTGTTTATTCCGAAGCCGTCCAGACTGCATTATTTACATGGAGTAAGTGCCGAAAGAAATATATTTGAGGTGGTCTTCAGTCATTTATTGCGAAGGGCACCGCAATGTCACGAAATAAAAAAGAAGACAGCACAAATGCAACGTATAAATGTAGTGCCATGAGTTTACTCATTGCCATGGACGTGATGCCTGCATAATATTATGACTTATATTTCTGCTGTCATACTCGGCTGACTCGGGGCTTGACAGTCTTCTATAGCAGCACTCATTACACGATTACTGGCCATCATTTATTATGCATCCTCATCGTGTAACCATTTTTTTTCATCAGCCTCAGCAGCCCTGGAGATGTCACGTGACCCTCAACATTATCAATACTCTGACAGGGGGCGTATGTGATTGGGGCGGGGGTCAGTTGTAGATGCTAGGAAGGGGCTTAGTGGCTTGAATTGGCAATTGGATGTTGATTTTCCCTCTGTGTGTGCCTTTGCAGCCTGTGTCATGGCTGATGTCCTTTGCCTGCCTTATCTCCACGCAGCACATCCCATTCATTCGTGTCACCAGTCTTTACTTTCCCTTCATTCCCAATTCTCCCTTAAGACAAACACTTGACGTGCCTTATCGCTGTATCAATGACACAAGACCCAGCGTATTCGGATCGTTTTATGACAACTTACAGGAATGAAAACACGTTCCTTGTATTTAACATATACTTGGGTATACGTCTGTGAGAACGTCTTCATTGGGGTAGGAAAATTAATTGGCTTTCGATTAGTTGATATTGCCGTCACGCGAGCTTATTGTTGGGCCGAATATCATATGGCCTTGGTGAAATAATGTTCGCTAACAAAATATCAATTCCTGCCAGAATAGAAGTCACGCAATCACATCAGGCGCGGCCAGTCAAGACAGCAGAATAAAACGACTGGGAAACTGTCAGTGCACAGAACAGGCTTCTCACGGCAGAAAACATACCAATCATGGCACATAACAGGTCATTAACAGTATCATAACAGGACATTCACGACACATAACAGGTCATTTACAGTATCATAACAGGACATTCACGACACATAACAGGTCATTAACAGTATCATCACAGGACATTTACGACACATAACAGGTCATTTACAGTATCATAACAGGACATTTACGACACATAACAGGTTATTTACAATATCATAACAGGACATTTACGACACATAACAGGTTATTAACAGTATCATAACAGGACATTTACCACACATAACAGGTCATTTACAGTTTCATCACAGGACATTCATGACACATAACAGGTCACTAACAGTATCATTACAGGACATTCACGGCAGATTGCAGGCCATTAACGATATCATCACCGGCATATAACAGGTTCGTCACGTCACATCATATACCTTCTGTGGCACATGAGGGGCATCGTCAACCCTTCGTGGCACATATCGGTCAATTTATGGCGCAAACAGGCCCGTAGCTTAACACGATCAGCCCTTAACAACACGCAACAGGCCTTTAAGGGCACATCACCAACCCTTCTCGGTAACGGGCCCTTTTTTCGCGGCACACAATAACCTCTTCAAAAAATATGAAAGGACTTAACATTTAATAACAGGACTTTATTGCATACAACAAAGCTACTGTAAGCACATAACAGGAAACGAACTACATTCACGGTATTGACGGCACAAGTGAGGAGGGCGCTTCATGTAGGCATTAAATGACACAAAGCCAGATTGATTGAATAAAGTCAGTATTTGTGCAACAAAACACATAAAAGCCATTCCATCACATCACCACTAGTCAGTAAAAGGCAGGCTGCTTTTTATTATACGCATCTATTTGACCATGATGGCTACTGCTATGGCTAACTAAAATTGTGTATAATCGGAACTTTAGCGTAAACTGAACCATAAAGCCCGACATACACATGCTGTTCTGCGGCATGGGATAAGAGAGCTCCTTGCAACATATAACAAGACACCGGATATAGGCGGGGCCACCCTCCACGCAGATGTCACGTGACTTAATGAACCTTCCCCCCACCCCCCAACTGTTAATATTCCTATCTTCTTCATCATGAAGATAAATGCCACGCCAGAAAAGGTCGTCGGTGAAAATGAATATCTTTTTACCCGATGCTTGTTAACGGGTGGCATTTCTTAGTGCTATTTCGTATGTAGGTAGACAGCAGGGTCATATATCATAGAATTTCAGCGGTAAATCGTCGTCAATCAAACTGACTCGTCTTTTATGTCGAGTGGTTGTTAAAAACTGACTAATTCGTAGACAGACAGAAGAGGCGAATGGCATTGCTTGTCTCTGGATAGTCCTTTTCCAACACTTATTGTGTACCCTCTCAACAGCAATACTGTGCATTCGAGACGGAACAACCGCAATATATTTGCATATTCACCGACTCATTTGGGCAAATAATAAATATATTATAAAAATCTACCTAATTGTAACACCTGTTAGGTGGCAAATTAGCACTGAAAATTCAACCGTCAGGTAGGACAAACAAGACGGATAATAGATGGAGTGGGGTATGAATGAACGCCATCCTACTTAAAAGGATGTCAGTAATGCAGCTTATGTGTGATTTAGTAAGCGGAAGGCAATCCATGGCTGTTCGTTAGGCAGAGCAGGTGCGCGGAGGTGATTGCATCTATTTTCACTCGATCAGTCTAGCTGCTTAGAGATACGGGGATTTAATAAACAGGAGGTACAACCGCTCCTTAATCTGAACCGTATTTCACGTTCTAGGCTTTTGTCTCGGCATACTAAACAGCGGCAACCGGTGAGTCTTTGTAGTGTGTAAAATCCACTTGAAAGATTATTTGCGAGGTCGGTTTTTATGGTCTTCCCCGTTGAAAGGATTGACCTTTGCACCTTTGTGAGATGCAGTAAAAACATTCCGTGGCAGGTTTTGAGCCCTCGTTGGTTTATAGTGACAGGACACTTCACCACTTGGCTGACCGCTGACAGATGTGGGCCATGCGCAGCGCAAGTCCCCACGTCATCTCACCCCGAGACCAACCGTAATTCCTATTATCTACTCCACCGCGGCAACTTCCTCGTTGTCAGCTTATGCCAGTGTTTTTATAAATGGTGATTGAAGCGTTATTTATGACCTAGCAAAACAGCTATTCGTGCATTTCTGGCAGACTTTGGCCGCCAATATACATCTCATTGCGCCTAACTAACTATAGTCAAGGAAGAAGTTGGCTGTTTCCAATTATCAAACAAAACCCAGATGCGCCGACGCACGGCGGGCGTATACCATCTATACGCCGCTGATGACTGCGCCGCACGCTCTCGCCGACGCTAACGCTTTGTCGGGCAGGCCAATTACTGGTATACGAACAAATATTATCCAGCCAAACAAAACCAACCATAGACTGTGTGTGATACACATCGCTAAAACAGCTACTTAGCAAGCCGGTGACTAACTCAATTGCAGATACCCGCTGGTGAATTATCGTATACACGGAGACTAATTTGGCCCGTATTGTTTTGGCGGTGCATCATTTATGTGTGAGAATGGTAGGCATATAAGAGATGAGGCAGTTGGGACTGTACGGACAGCGACGTGTAATGGGCCTACTGTGTTAACTCTGATTAGCTGACGAGCCAGCTACTCACTGAATATATATGTCAGGGGACGTATTTGCTAACAAGGGCAGTGTGATCCGCTAGAGAGAGTCGAGGGGTGTGTAAGGTGATGGGATATGGTGAGAGAGTCGAGGGGGTGGGTAAGGTGATGGGATATGGTGAGAGAGTCGAGGGGGTGGGTAAGGTGATGGGATAGGGTGAGAGAGTCGAGGGGGGGGGGTAAGGTGATGGATATGGTGAGAGAGTCGAGGGGGTGGGTAAGGTGATGGGATATGGTGAGAGAGTCGAGGGGGTGGGTGAGGTGATGGGGGATAGGGTGAGAGAGTCGAGGGGGTGGGTGAGGTGATGGGATAGGGTGAGACAGTCGAGGGGGGTGGGTGAGGTGATGGGATAGGGTGAGAGAGTCGAGGGGGTGGGTGAGGTGATGGGATAGGGTGAGAGAGTCGAGGGGTGGGTGAGGTGATGGGATAGGGTGCGCGAGTCATCAGAAGAGTCACATCATTGAGTAATGCCGCACGTCTATTCTTTACCATCTGCCCATATTTAAATTCTGCATGGCTGTTCACTGATGAAGACTACATGCCATATTCGAGTTCAACGAGCCCCGTATATAGCAGCATAACGGGATCAACCTACCATGGTCGCCATGAGAATATCCACTGACACCAGACTGCCCATGACCCGTTGCGCTGTCCACCTCGATCAACTTACCCCAATCGATTGACTGATGTGCCAGTCGCCCGTATAATATCCCTGATTGGACAGACCGTTTAACGCTTCCAGGGCATGTCGCGTCCGACCAAACCGCGCTATCTACTAGCTCACCGACTAACAAATACGGGGCAACTTGTCATGGAACGGGCTAACGGTACATGCGCATGTTTTGGGATCTGGACAACCACCACGATGCTCCTTTATTCATGACTGCCATCGCCGGGATTGGGCATGCGTGCGTTCTGTAATAGACACACGAATGCGCAATGAAGTGAAAGTGACATGGTTATGTAAATTACATGTATTAACGGATGAGTGATTGTGATTAAATTAAAGTCACAACGGGGCCTCCATTGCTAGAGGTCTTCAAAAGCGCGCCAATATTTATTCCGACACGCAATTACGAATGCGTCAAGGGCGGTTTGATTGTCGTCACCGCCTACCTTTAATCTGTTCTCGTATTGTAGAAACCATTGTTGCCAGAATGAGGCAAGCGAACGTGCCAGGTATTCCCAATGTGTTCATACATCGGGAATAGTGGCTATCGCTTTCTGAATCAAAGGTGAAATTGTGACGGTAAATGAGGTTGACGATAGCACTGAGAAGGCAATCTAAAGCGACATGGTTTTAATGGGTACAACGGGGTCTGACCCATTGCAAGCGATGTCTGGTAATCATGCATGCATATACCCCATCACAATCGGGGTGCCACCCTTCGATGTCTGAATAAAGGGCCCTTTTTACCAGACCAGATAGCACCTTCACACAGAACGCCATACGCTATAAGGTAATGGGGTTCGCTTAATTGATCCCTTGGGGTGCTATTCCTCACCAAACGAGACACTTGTGGTGCGAATATACACATAAAAAACTCCTTATCAAAAGGCTGCGTTAACGAGGCGATTGTACATCCTAAAAAGACCCATTAGTTATAAGGCATCACAAAGATGCGCTCTGACTGTAATAAAAGACCATCAGCAAGAAGAGGAGATGTTCCATCGAAAGACGGGCCGTCATAAGGCGATGGCAGTGACATGACTCAAGTAGGATATCAGTTATACGCATGCGTATATCTGGTTAACCTTGTCAGTCAGCATCACGATAGCCTCGGTAGGAAGCCATTATCCGAGAGAGTATCATACAACCATATGTCCGCATTAACGCCAACGCACAACAACGCACGACAACGCACACACACACATAACACATACCCGCATCAAGTAGAAGATGAAGGATTATTCTAGCCCCAATGATGGTTTTGCATGCGAGACTGTCATGTCTTTACAGTGAAGTCGGCACATCAGTCATGCAGCCAGATAGCATCTTCTATGCTACCATCCCTGTGTCTTACGCTACTAGACTTGATCCATTGTTCTGCCTTTGTTTCCTTGTCAAATCTCTTTTTCATGTGATGAAGGAGTGGACACAGACGGCTGGCGTCTTTGTATGCTATGGTTCTTGCTTTGTTGGGCGTGCACGCGTTTCGCGCGGGGCTTGTCGGCTGTATACGGTAGTGTTGACGCAGGCATAGTCCCGCCATTGTCACCACTCTGCGCGCTGTATCATTTTGTTAAGATCTCGCGAGATGAAGGTCGTATGTGAAAGGTATAATATTAAAAACTTCAGGTTGCAAATTTATAACATCATAAATATCTAGTTGCTGTGGGAAAATAAGATTAAATGCAGGCTATAAAAAATGTCATATGAGACAACTGATTCGTTTGTTGTGACAGTTCCCGAGCAATTATGCCGATTCTGTATCACTCCGGCAGAGACGAAACAAGTCATGATTTACATTTGCATGCATCTAAGGGCGCGTTAGTCTCTTAGGCGCCATGAGAAGAAAAAAAGTCGACAAAACCACACACGCCATTTGCAAAACGCCTACGCAGGTAATGAAATTGATAACACGTTGATTAACCTGGTCACACCAATGGTCAGCACAGGTGTAAGTAGGTATCGCACGAGTTCCCCGCTACTAGCTGCGCTCTCAGACATCTGACTGCTGCGTTAAGCATCACATGGGATGCATGGCTATAAATAACCCCGCTCTTTCCTGCGCAGCTGGCTCTCTTAAGTCGCCAGACTACCCCGCCTTACCAACGCCTTATCAGACCTGACAAATGGCAATTTCGTAGAGGAATATTAAACCTTTCAAAAGTACTTACGCGCCAAGTGAGAGGGTTGGCTGGGCGCAGGCTATCGCCGGTTGGAGTGGGGACGTCTCGGGTAAAGCAATTACTGACGGCCAGCATATGCATTGTACGCAGAGTCGTGTAGAGCTCGCCTTACTTAAGTTTGCCCATGTCTGCATTATCAGCCACCTAGGCTAGCGCCCAATGTCGCTAATTTCCAGTTATGTGATGTCAATTTCCTCTGTAAGGGTGGAGAGGATGGAGGAGCGACGGAAGTTTGGTTGGCGCTAAATAAGGCCATTTGGTCACCCCTTACGCAGCCATGTGAATCCCATCTCGCCGTCGATGACCTTAAGTAAAGCCTTCTATCACAGACTGACCCTAAGTAAATCCATTCTACATAGGGTTATAATTCTCGGCATGTTTCACCATTGCGTTTTGGGTTTTTATCAGGACTATGTGGTCGGTTGAAGTGCGCTCTGTGTAGAAAAAATATTGCTAACATCCAACGACGAATTCTGCCCATGCATTCCATTTATGAGGTACTTCGCGGAGACGTAGCGTGACTGATTTTCAGAGCGTAATCATATATATTATAGAAATAAAACGACTCCGATGCAGTTACAGATAACAAATGACGAAGTTATAAATAGCAATACGCTACAAGCCAAAACTAATTAGCTTTGTGATCGTCGGAAATCCAGCAGAATATCCAATCATTCATCCAACGTGTTCGAAGCGGTAATCAAATGTCAAACCATCTCATATCAGTGTAAGCCATTTAATTGGAAACGCTACTGAAATATGATATGGGGAGTTGTGTCAGCCGTGGATGGACGCGGGAGGACAATAATAAACCAAGGGGAAATTAATCGCGTTCCCGTGTGAGTTTAGCCTCGTTCGTTACTCCCCCTTATTGCAATGGATTGGTTGTCACTCAGCTTGGCTACAATGCCCAACCAATTTCAATTGTAGGAGATCGATGGCCTCAGTCCATGTTGCTTATCCTGCAGCTACGTACCCCCTGACCCCTGTCACGACGCTTTAATTCATCAGAAGGATAAATATTATGAATGGGGGATTTCGTGGGGTGGGGGTTATGAAGGAAGAGGCGTGCTGAAAAGAAAGCTATTTGAGGCGTTGAGTATATGTTGTTTGTGGTAAACAGATCGAGAATTTTGCAGAGCCATGGCTGTTAACAAGGTTTCTTTGGCCCTATTTGGTCTGGTTTTCAAATAGCATTTGCTCACGGTGTCGAATTGGGCCAATACGAGCATTTATTTCGATGGGAAGCACGTTAAGCCATTTAATCTAAAGGGCTTTATTTTGGCCGCCTGGGCTTTCACAAGTTTGTTATTTGGCACGGTTATCGTGAGGCATCTCTTATGGGTTGCATGGAGGGCGTTGTGAGAGGGACGCAGGGATTATCAGATAGGGTTCACGCTCCTCGGTGGTAACACATGCGCATAATTCACCGAGCTATAACTCCCCGCAGTATCTCTCTGGTCCCTGTTCGACGCATTTCCTTAATGAGAGACTCCAATATTAACCAACCACGCCCCTATCCCTCCTACCCTTTGACCCCATCTTCATCACGCATTCCCCAACTTCATCCGCTCTGCTCAGCAGCCAGTAGGGCTTGCCAGACTTAATGGAGGCCGTGTATGTGGCTCCAGAAGTGCTCGTGCCAACCCTCCTTCATGAGACTCTCGCAGGACCGCACATTTGGCCACCCTCCATGCATATATGTATATGGTGTGATATGCAAGATGAAAGGCGCTCCCTACAGTCGCATGCTGGAACAGTCTGATTCCATACACAGCCTCAGCAACTCTCATCATCAGTCACAAAGACCAGCCTTCGTCGACTTGTGCCGCCCATTTTAACCAATGTTGGTTTGAACTTCACAGAGATACCATCCCCACGGGGGAACTCACCAGGTCATAAACAAAAGACCCGAAGAAAATTATGAGGAGGTTCTTACAGGGATGAGAGTTTCGACGCTAAACGAGGTCATATTGAGTCGGAAGCGGATGTATAATGATTCTAATTAGAAGCGGTGTATTGCACGTGGTATTCATTACGCTTGCCCCCCCCCCCCCCCCCCCCCCCGGGACATTGTAGCTCTGTGGTTGTGAAGGCATGGATTGAAAATGAATTGTTGAGGGCTGGGAGAGCTGCTTAAAGGATGCGCCGGGTTTATTGGATGTAGGGATGAGATGGGAGGGAGGAGGAGGTACAATGTTCACAGGAGAGGCAGAGAGGTCATCGTGGTTCGCTTGAGGTGGAATACAAAAAAAATGGAGATTTTCCTAGGGTAGGATAAAAACAATAAAAAGTTGGAAACGCATGCAGAGCTCATCGTGTCAGTTATTGGTTTAATAAAGCCCCAAACAGTTAGCGATGGCCAGGCAGAACACAGACGAAAGATGTGTCTATCGTCTTGGTATCCCCCAGCGACAGCTCGTCATTTACTGGTGTTGTAGAGCGCGGGTCGGCTACCATGTAACCTCCAACATCCTTGCTGACTCCCACTCCCCCATCCCCCCACAACCCGAGGCCAACATACTCTCAACCTTCGTACCTCTATCCCACAGGGGCCTACATTGCCTCTAGGTTCAATACACACGACCCGTCTCTTTTTGCCGTTTCGTTCCACGTCTGTAATCAAGTCAAAGAAATTCCCAAGAGAAGGGCTGGCGAAATCTGCAGATTACCTCAGGGACGAGTGTTTCCTCTCCGGGCTAATCATTGCCAATGGCTGACCAGCATAAAGCTTCTGCATATGACCAGCTTAAATAGCAATATCATCTAGCCCTACGCCCTGTCTGACCCAAACACTCCGAGTCATATTTTGTAGTTACATGGATGCAAATGATGTCAGAGCGCGGTGCAGCGTTGCTCTCTCCTGAGAACTTGGACAATATCTACAAATTTAGGAATTAGCCTCAATTCTAGTTTGAGTAGCTTCTATCAATCAATGCAGTGTGTTGTATGAGACAAAGCTGTGGGAGGACGGTTGTTTCAGAAGACATTTTTCATGCTGGCGGCTTACATCCGCATATGTTTCAACGTCGATCATACAAATTAAGGTCGGTAAGATTCTTAATGAGTATAGTTGATATGGCACTTGCCTCGTACAACATCATATGTAACGCCATTTAAGCATACTTCTAGACATAAAGCTGCTTTATAGGAGCTCTAATCCGCACTCCAATGTCAGCATCCCATCTAATTAATATTGTTTCCTTGTCCCGTATAATGATGATTAAAGGACCTATGTGTCAAGACTTAAACAACCCTTCCACTGGGGTGTTCGTCCCGAGTGTCTCCTCGTGAATACTCGCTCATTGATTTTGCAATATATCTTCGCCTTTTTGGCAATATGATTAGAAGTGAACGCACGCTAAGACAACATTAATTCCAAGCCATTGTAATTACCATGACAGCACAAGAGGAGGTAGGCTTTCAAACGAGCCGGATCCAAGGGACTCATCCATTACTAAATAATCCCCTTGGAACGATAAAAACCAGGGCATACATTTCTCCATGCTACACCTTTTACTTCCGCCACAGGGAACTTCCGGTCTTTCTCGTTGTTGTAGCAACAGTAACAAGAAGGCTGTTCCGACACTGGTCTGTCATTGGGATTGTTAGAGTCACAAAGCATGCTCTTTGATATATGATTGTACATGGTGTTTCATTGTTGGTATGACATGATCACGTGGTATGTGGAACAGTGTCGGGGGAAGTCAGATACTGATTCCAGACACGAAAGCGGCGCGTTATTTTTGCTTGTTTGTGTACATTTATAGAAATGGCGATCGATGTATGACGCATTAGAGGTATGCTATCGGCTTTCATCAACGAAAAGATTATGTTGTTGAGATATAAAAGGCAATTCATATGGATAACAATTGAAATATCGGTTGCTGCTGTCGATGCTGCTGCTGCTGCTGCTGATGATGATGATATTGTTAATGATGATGATGATTATAATGATGATGATGATGATGATTATAATGATGATGATGATGATATTGTTGATGATGAGGATGATATTGTTAATGATGATGTTGATGATGTTGTTGTTAATGATGATGAGGATGATATTGTTAATAATGATAATGTTAATAATGATGATGATAATTATGATGATAATGATGATGATGGTGATGATAATGATTATGATGATGAGGAGGAGGACGAGGGGGAGGAGGAGGAGGCAGATAAAGATGATGGCGACGACATTGCTTATACTGAGGGTACCCGTGGTGATTTGACACTACTGCACTCAGTCAAACGCAGCTTAACTTTTATGTACAACTAAGAAGATATCATACAGCACAAGCACTTCCATCGCTTGACATAAACACTCAGCGAACCTATTAACGTTCAATTGAGGCAATCAATTCGTCTCTACTCCGCCATGCTTAACTTCCATCTTTCATGGCTGTCCAATTGAAGAACATCATAAACTGTCGTTTCAGCAAGCTACTTCTCCAGAAGTGACATTCCTCGCTTCTCCAATCGCTACCATGGTATCCAATCTCATTCGAGCTATGCCCCTCTGCAGACCCCTCTGGATTTCTATCAGTCCAAAGTAGTTTTATCCCCCCCAGTCGCTTTTACAAGAAGATAAGGCAAGGGGTTGTGGGGAAGGTCAGAATCAAAGGTCATGTTCTTCCACAAATTAGATTCCTATCGAGGAAATTGAAAGTGAGGAGTGACGAATCCAACAGCGCTGTGGGACGGCTCTGCATCCGTAATCTATCAAGGCTGGCGCGTAATATGTGGGATGCGCTCGCTAATTAATCTACTTAAAACTAGGGTATCACGGACTTTTCTCGTTTGTCATTGGCAACTCGTGTGTTTTCTTTTCCTAACAACCTGCACAGTAGCTACAAGTTTAATATCGTTTTAATAAATCACTCTGACTAGGGAATCGTTTTTAGTGTAGTCGTTGGAACAGCGGGATGCGACGCTCGGATTAGACACATTGTCTCGTTGGAGGAAGCCCCTTGCTGGCATGAGTTAACTGTAAGGCAACATGGGAGATACAGTCCTGTCAGGAGTAGTAATCATCCCACTTTATCATTAACGCAAAAAAAACCCCCAACCCAGCGCTATAATTAAGGGGCTGGCACTGCACAATTGTCCCCTACACCTTTATCGACCGCTCGTCTTTACCGATAGCTAGATACGGATACAGAGCGTTGGTACGTTTTTAGAAAATGCAGGTTATGGTGACGCATGCGTACCATTAGCCAGTGACAGGTTAGCACATGTTATGTTGACTGAAATGGTGACGCACGAGTACCACTTGCCCGTTAATTGGCCGTGTACGAAACACTAACATGTTATAGAGACGCAAATCTGCCTTGTACAATGTAGCAATTTTACGCAAAACGCTACATTGTGAATGTCTGCTGACAAGGCGGATACATGTAGCACTTCGGGAGGAGCATCTGGACAGTGGAACAGGGACGCATAGGTATGGCTAATCACAGCATGGCGTTTCTAGAGCTGTGCCATGGCATGCACAAACCCAGGGCGTGCACCGCTACACACCTCGTGCGGACGGTGTTGATTTTGTTGATGATATATATGATCTGATTTATATATTAACAACTGTAATATAAACAAAATGACGCTTGTTGAAACACCATAGGTTTTGCCCACTTAACTCACGTATACGAATCGCATCGCAGAAGGGGCAATGGAGTGGTAACAACCTAGCAACCTAGGCTGGCTCGGATGCGATTCCCGTTACACGACACTATTGCACCTTAAATCGCAGTTCTCATGTGTCGCGAGAATTTAAAATTCCACCCTCGCAAAAAAGACATACGATTTGAAATGGACGTTCAATCCCGAGCTTTTACCCTGTATGGAGAGCACTGATGAAATCTAGATTTCTAGACGTTTGCCAATCAGAACAGCGACCGAGCCAATTTACTTGGTCCGTGGAAGAGGGTAAGCCTTGGTCAGATTTGCCGACCACACAAGTAGACGAACACCTAATTTGCGCTGATCAAGAAGATGCCGACAACTTCATCTAATTTCCTGGAACCACTAAAATCGGACGAGAGCTGGAGCGACTATAGGTTGAAGGCCACGGAAGTGCTTTTGCAAAATACCGCACAGCTCACTCCAGAGGAATGCCTAACAACTAATTGTATTAAAGTCTGTGTTGATGAATGTTTCCGCGAGAACACGATAAGCTCAATGGCATCTAGAAAACCCCATCGTTTTACTTCTCTCCTACAACAGCTATATTAATATTGATATGCCTGGTTGGCCTGGGTTGGGTCGCGGAGAGACCCAAGTTCGGGGTTGGCAGCAATTCCCTCGGTGTCATCCTCTTAATATGGCCACAACTAAAAGGCCCCTTTCGTCTCAGTCCTCCCGGGTTGTCTGGCTGCACTAATGTATGATGGCTATTAGCAAAGTGGTTGTCAGTCCGGACATTGCTTCAGATAAAGCTATCGTCAACACCAGCATGCCCTCACATCAATGCCCGGCAGTTTTGAACATGGATGAATCCGCATTAGCTCCCGGACGCGTTATGTAGGCTAGCGTAAGCTGGACTAGCTAGCTATCTATGGCGAGCTTGTTTTAGGGGGAGGGTAAGGACCGAGATTGTCTTCAATAATGTCATTGATATTCTTGGCCAGTGAAGCGCAAGGCAGCTAGTTGATTGGTTCACTCAATGGACACATCACTTACCTCTATTACCAGAAGCTTTCCCTAATTGCTTTCGATCATTCCTTCGCTGCCTTACGATAAAAACCCACAATCGATCAGAGGCTATACACGTGATCTGCCTTGGCGATAATGGGCTGGTTTTTACACAGTTGCTATGGGCGATATTGAAACGATCTCTCAGAATGGCGCTAATTCATATTCATAGGCGTCGCTGACTATCCATTAAATATTTCAATCATGTTGCGAGGGTTTTTAGGATGTCAGGATATAATTGGTATATGAAATGGGGCAGCGTTGGAGGACCGCCGTAGATCAGAACGCAGCCAGCTACAACTAATCCCATAGCCACATGCGGAACCAACTAGCGGCTACGGTTAGTGGCATATATTGCGGAACCCGTCTCATTACTTTCCTTACGACCACCAGCAGAACAACCCCGTACCCCTGTCATCCACTTGTTGTCCATGGGACACCGACGTAGCGCCTACGCTGCTCCAAGTGGATCCCCCCACCACCCATCCCCATTCAATTCCACCCAACTTCACCAGCTACCAGACCCCGACCCCGGTCCATAACAGTCCTTCAACATTCACTGCGCCTATCCCGGGCACGTCACTCGCAGATAGGAAACACACATCGAGGCGAATAGAACCTAAATGAATAAGCCATTCGTATGACGGCCGCCCTTAATGCGTTATGGCTTGAGTGTCCGCGGCCAATGTATTGAAATATACCCACCCCCGACTGCGACGATAATATGCCATTTGCGTGGCGAGGAAAACGCCCAGCAATCCACTTTTGATGTAAACTCAGACAGCGACATGGGCCAGGGATGCTCTCTCTTCTTATCTAATAGATTATTCCGCCCAGGTCTCATTAGCGGACCTACAATGAGCAAATGACAGAGCGAGGCATTCCACAATGTTGCTACGGCTGCCGATGCGGCTACGTGCATCAGTAGCAGCAGCAGCATCAGCAGCATCAGCAGCAGACGCGCCAGGCTGCTAGCACACATACAATTAGATTAGGTGAAGACGGCAAGTGGTGGCGGGCGTGGGCAGGGCAGGCTTCAACAGGCCTGTTTAATGATGATATAGCAGTATTCATTATTCTGACCTCACTACACATGGGGCGAACATCACTGCAGCCAGTAATGCGAGCAATATGTGGTCTAGTAGGTAACTTGGTCGATCATTTCCCCTTGTGTACGCATCACTCGAGCTTGTGTCTCGCATTGCCCACATTTTCACCAGGATGTTAATATTTACCATAGCAATGGCAATTCGGGTGAGATTTTTTAGCTATCGTGAGCACTGTTGAGGGAGGATGATAAGACGCGTTTACCCAACCCGGGCAGACTTGCAATATTAATAGCAAATATGAACTCGACGATTGATGGGTTGGCTGACTTAAAGCGCTCTTAATTCAAACCGCACGCTTCTTTATGAGGTGAAAACTTCTATGAATGCTACCTCAATGACACTCTTGCTTCTCTTTTCTTGTGGCTGGATAAACTAGTCCAAACCGCGCGACTCTTGACTGCCAGATCTGCCCCCGTTTAAAAAGGGTCACCTTAATTACCCGGAGTGTCACAACCTTAAAACGAGTGGACTAGAGACTACCTGAGCGTGCGTGGTGAGCGCTGTTCACGCCTGAAAAACGATGAATGCTTATAGGCATTAGCTTCACCATTCACAGCACATCATGTGACAACGTTCACTTTAAGCGATACATAATAGAAGTCTATGTTGGCCAAATAAAATAACGACAAATTTTATAAGGGCTATATCGAGTTAGGCGGAAAGCATATAGACGGCTTGGTTGAGACACACTCTAGGCCACAAAACACCGATCAACATGCATTATTGAGTTCGGCGCTGACAGTTTGATTCAACTGGCTGACTGATGGTTTCATTTGACGCCCCGCCCCCTTTTGTCCGAGCAGACGACGGTTAAAGCCACTCCCCGTGATATCCGGTTTACATAACTAGAATGACACAAGTCATGAAAACACTACGCGTATAACGTCAGACGACAGATGATCTCTGTATGTTTCAGGGGATAGAAAATAGTTACAAATAGGCAAGTTCTTATCCTACACCTGCTGATGTTAACATCGTCATTGCGAGCGATAAGATGAACAAAACCATGCGTGGGCACATTGCTTCCGAGAACTTTGTCACCGCGTTCCAGACGAGAATAAAAGCGCATAGCTGCGGTAATGATAAGCTTGGTGGGAACGCGTCTCCTAGGCACTTCCTCATAACGCCTCGTCATTCATCAAAGTCAGGGTGGCTTATAGAATCAACAAGTTCACCATAGACATGCAGAAAAACAACCAATCATATATATACACAGATCATAGCTAAGTATTGGTTTTAAAGTATTGACTCGCCAACGGTCGGCGCGGGTCTTTGAAACAACATTATGTAAGCAGCTTACTTAATGTAAACCTGATATAAAATGACAAATATTGCCGAAGATATATATATAATGATCGGTCTATTAAGCGCAAATATTTCTTACAATTATACGGATAGATGCAATTATAACCTTAGTTTTTGAGTTATTACCAAATGTCACAGATACCATGGTTAGCCGTGGGAAACAGCACAGCGACGAAATTCAGAGCTTGAAATCCTGCAAAGTGAATAACCCAATGTGATTGATCAAAGGAAAATGATCAAAACCAAGCGCTGCCGCTAGCGAGTTTCGACTTACCGGTGGGTTGAGATCAAGGACACTTGGGAGCAGGTGTTCTTCCCAGAACTATCTCCCACAAGATGGAACCTAACTTCCGAGAATAATCGGTCCTTGTCAAGACGCGTCTTGTTAGGGGGATGGAATGACTGATGAACCAATCTCCATGTAATCATGTGTTGGCGTAAATAACAATATCCGACAGTGAGACGAGATTCCAATTCCGTTGCTCCCTCCGTGTTGCCTTAGAGAGTTTAAACCTTCAAGTTGCCTCCTCTCTTCGATAGCCTGTTTGAGCGCGCATGCGTCGCGCTTCTGGATTGAGCGGCGGGATGATTGTGTCTGTTTGTGACGGGGGCACTCGACTGTGGTCTATTATGCGTCCCTGATGGCTTCTGTTAGCATCCGCCAACACACCGTTAATGATTCACGGCCAAGCGGCGCGCAGACATCTGAATGCTCCCTCACCCATCTATGGTTTGTCGGTGAATGGAGGGCAGATCACGCGACTGGCTTATAACGTTGGTCGTGAGTGGAGATAGATTCAGCACCAGATATTGTTGAGCATGAGTGGGTTGGTGGGGGGCGAGGGGGGGGATATTCACAGCTTTGTTTGGACGAAGACGCCCCAGGCTGTTGTTACTGTCGTTCGGGGTCGGAGCGGGTGGAGGTGGGGGTGTGGTTAAACCTTTACCTGATTTCTTCATTCATCCGAAACCCCATGACTCAACAGCTTTGCGGAACAATCACTTGACCAGCAACAAATGATATCAATTGAAAACAGCTGGAACATGAGAATAAATCGTTCGGGGCTTAGAGTAAAGAATGCCCCCTCAAACCCGCATTCACAGGTCCCGCATTCTCATAAGATGACCCCTGCTAATAAGACGGCTAAGCAATCTTTCATCGCCTTTTCCGGGCTAGTTTCTATAACGCTAATCAACCACAGCATTGGGGGTTTGAACCCAGGTGTTCCAGATGCCACGAAATGTTCCTTTTGTCGAATCTGTCGACTTCTGTGCGTCTAGCTTCTTTGTTAAACAAGATAATAGAAAACCCGGGTCCAGACTGCGATGTGATCAGCTGTGAGTTTGTTTGCCAAGCGAGGTACCGGGCTACTAACCGAACGAAATCTCACGAGATGTCGCGGGGTCTCACGAGAACACAGTGGCCCCGCCATCAATTGGGCGAATTGCGACTAAAACTGGATAACTGCGTGTGCTGCCTGGCAAAATATCTAGGGGCAGCGCCCAGACTGTTTAGAAACGATATTAAGGATTGTTACATTGGTATTCTGTCAAGCAAATAACATGAAAAGGCAGCACGCGACAATCTCCTGGGAAAATTTGGACTCAGACAAAATCCATTGACTTTTCTTCATTGTCTTGATTACTATCACTCATACCAAGTAAACTGTAACACGCGCCAATTTTACTTCTAGCGCAATTCCGCATCAATCTTTCGTGACAGGGTAATGTTGATAAATGTCTCCTTGTCTAACATTTTAAAGAGATCGCCAATGTAACTGATTTCACAAATTCAAACGCACACAAAGTAGTGTGCGCGAATTATTAAATATCGAGATGACAGATAGACGCTTTTTCCCATCAACCATAGTTTTTTAGTATAAGATAGAGAGAGAGAGAGAGAGAGTCATATGAGATAGATAGGATAGAGAGATAGAGAGAGAGAGAGATATATATAGATATATAGAGATATATAGATATAGAATATAGAGATAGGTAGATATATATATATATATATATATATGATATAGATATATATTTAAAGAGATCGCCATAGACTCTATACTTCTAGATCATTTCAAATCGCAGAAATCAATTCTATGAATAGTATATCGATATATGGATAAATATCTCTATGGCTCTCTATATATATCTATATATATAGATATATCTAGATATATATATATATATAGATATATATATATATATATACAAATATATATATTGATATATATATATGATATATATAGTAGTATATATATATGTATCTATATATATATTTATATGCATGTATATATATATAATAGTTATATATATAAATATATATACATGTATATATATATATATATATATATATATATATATATATATCTATGTATATATATATATATATATATACACACACATTTATATATACACTTATACATATGACTGAGAAATAACTATGGTTGATGGTAAAAAAGCGTCTATCTGTCATCTCGATATCTAATAATTCGCGTACAATACTTAGTGTGCGTTTGAATTGGTGAAATCGGTTACATTGGTGATCTCTTTAAAATGTTACACAAAGAGACATTTATCAACATTAACCTGTCACGAAATATTGGTGCGGAATTGCGCTAGACGTAAAATTGGCGCGTGTGACAGTTTACTTGGTATGAGTGATAGTAATCAAGACAATGAAGAAAAGTCAGTGGACATGTTATTTAAAATTAGAGGGACATTTTAGGATGTTATATATATATATATATATATATATATATATATATATATATATATATATATATATATATATATATATATATATATATATATATATATATATATATATATATATATATATATATATATATATATATATATATATATATATATACATAGATAAATATATATATATATAAATTTATATATATATTTATATATATACATATGAATATATATATATATATATATATATATATATGGATAGATAGATTTGGCCTTTGTAACTACCATGCCGTTTTGTTATGGAGCTGATCCCTTGTATCATGCAAAACGCCACTCAGTGTTTGTTAACTGACAGGTGCGCTTTGACAGGGAAATAAGACTCCAGCTTTGTTGCTTCTTTATTTGCTACACCCTCCCCCTTTCCCCCACAGCCCCGTGCCAACTAGGACAAGTTTTGACTAGCATATGCACAACTTTGTGTCGCGGTACATTTTATATAATTGAATATTTCAATGTTACATCAGAATCGGAGTTGTGAATAAATCATAGCTAGTCATAGTCCTTATGTGTGCCTGCTAACTTACATCAAAAATGACCTCGGTTATTCCTCGATTTTGCTACGAGCTTTTTACTTCTCAACTGTCATCATTTGATAAAGACACATTTGGACCGCCTGGTTCTCAACCATTGCTACACGATAAAAGTACCCGTGAACAATCCGCAGGATTACGCACGTGAATCATATCACACAATTCAACCCAGCCGACATCCAATATTCCGATAAAAGGCAGGGGAATTTCTAACACTTTCTACCGGTTGGGCCATCAACAAACATATAATGCGACAAGAAGTATGATTCTTAGTATATTATTGTTCAATTTGCAACTCGCTTAACCAAAAGGGAAGTGACTGTTTATGAATATGGCTTTGGTTACCGATAATTGCAAATGTAAATCAGGAATGCAATCACATATGTGAACTTATTAATGGAAACGTCATCGAAAGCCACGAACAATAATGATGCTGCCTACACTTTGAATCTGACACATAGCGAATGCCTGCTCTGCTGTCCACCAACGACCAGTGGCACTTCGCGCAATTGACTGTATGATCGAGCCAAGTTCAAATAGGCTGGATAATACTAGCTTCATGACTGATTCCTTTCCCAACAATGCGTATTCATTATTCAGAATATCCCAGATAGTCTTGGTTTAATAATCAATTTACCAGTTCTTTTTTTGCGAGAGTCAAGTCTGGACCTCACACTAAGCAATGAATAAGCAAATGGTTCTTGGTTGCTAGGCAGACATCGAATCCATGTCAGACGCTTGTTGCGCCACCTTGTCTCAGAATGTGTAATCTTATCTGCTCGTTGGCGAGGAGACAGCAGTACTAATTTTTTGAGCTTGGCATTTGAACAACTTGCGTTTTATAACCCCAGTACGTCTACTTATGGGTTGTTCTATATTCACGAGATATTGTATGAGATGATTTGCGATATTATACATTATAAATCAATGGATAGTGCCAATTCGACGAATTCACAAATTGCAGATGATTGGTTATTGTAGAAATGGAATAATATCTAGTGGGTCCGGTCATCTTCAAATTTGTTTTTTTACGTAGCTGGCATTTGTTCTGTATAAAACATAATATATCTCTGCCGACACAATCACGTTGCTTTCTCGTAAACTTCCATGGGCTATTGCGATAAAAATATGGCTGGGTCATTTAAGAATGAATGTAATAGTGGTATGCACGTGTTACTTGGGCAAAAACTATATGTACGCGCTGGTAGTAAGCATAAAATAATGCAATATATAATCATGAATATCGTAATGATATTGTAATGAGTACGACCTGCATGGTCATCCACACCAGCACCAGTTCAATCCCGAAACTAGCTGAGAGATTGGACCAATATTTGCTCAATAAACACACAGGAAAACATCGATATCTATATCAACTATCGCATTATCCGCAATCCCCATTATTATAATAGTTTTGTTACTCATCTTGGAAATGCATTAAATGTGTCAGGCAATTAGGATATTGACTTGACTATGAGGTTGTCAACTACCAGTGTTATTGCCGCCATCCCGAATATCTCCGTCCAGCCAATACAGTGATTCATGCGGCCTGAGATAATGCAGCAATAAATTGCAACGAAACATTGCTATTGACGATATTTTGTATGTGGGTACACAAAGCTCTGAATTTGTTAATTCATTTTGGCTACTGATAATAGTTTAAGACTGGTTACGGCTGTTGGTTAGTAATAAAATGTCCGCCATCTTCATTTTATTTATCTCTGTGTAGACTAATCTTAAACAGCATTCAAAATGTTTCAACTCTTAAATCGTACTAAGCATCAACTACAGATGTAGCTGATATAGCATGCTACCGGCAATCATTAACATTAATAAACATTGATGTATTTCTCAAAATGTAAATTTTCTAAATGTGGGGTTTTATCGGTCACGTGGGGCGTGCGGAAGCATGACACGCCAACGGCTCTATGCGTGACCTCGCATTCATAAAAAGATGTAGGATATTAGTTAGCTGGGTAATCAAGTCCGCATTCTGTGCACAGCTCACTGTTATGAACAACCATTTGGCACACCAGCGGCTCTACGCGTGACCTCGCATTCATAAAAAGATGTAGGATATTAGTTAGCTGGGTAATCCAGTCCGCGTTCTGTGCACAGCTCACTGTTATGAACAACCATTTGGAACACCAACGGCTCTACGCGTGACCTCGCATTCATAAAAGGATATAGGATATTAGTTAGCTGGGTAATCCAGTCCGCGTTCTGTGCACAGCTCACTGCATTCATAAAAGGATGTAGGATATTAGTTAGCTGGGTAATCCAGTCCGCGTTCTGTGCACAGCTCACTGTTATGAACACCCATTTGACACACAAGCGGCTCTATGCGTGAACTCGCATTCATAAAAAGATGTAGGATATTAGTTAGCTGGGTAATCCAGTCCGCGTTCTGTGCACAGCTCACCGTTATAAACAACCATATATTCCAGCACAGCATCCCCACCAGTTTATTGAACACCATCGAATTTAATGTTGGATACGAAGCTATTTTAATGTTGGCGGTGTCTCAGTTGAGCTGTTACCATTGTGTTATGTTGCATATGCGTTACCGACCCAAGCTTAAGTTGTGAAAACCATTTGCATATTTAATCTGCTATCATGAATATGCTGAGAAGACCAACCTTTTCTTGTGAAAATTATGTTGCGCATAACAATATACACATAAAGTCGGCGTGCTATGGTAAAATACCCCTTATAATCAATATTACTTGTTGAGGTGACTGCAGACGATAGGAATTGGCTCACAAAATCTTTTACTTTCCGAGTAAGTTTTTTTATAGAAAGATAGGTTTGATAGCAATCCATTGTTTACGCCGTGGAATTATCTCCTCATGTATGTGAGCAGCCACATCCATACGTCAACCTCACCCCATAACCACACACACTAACTACAGCTGCTATTTTCAGGATATTTGTTGACTGTTTAAGAAAACTCACAGAAAACCTCAAGCGTCATGTTATTGTTTGCATGATGCCAGCCGTTGATCGCATTAGCGTCATGTGGCTGTAGGGCTGCAGCGCAGCTTGTAATCAACACCCATAGAAAAAACTGCTGATATTAGTGCTAGGCAAAGTCTAGGAGGATATTCAATCACACGTTTTGGCGAAACTGATTATTGTTTCGGTTTATTGAAAGGGCATAGTTGACAAAAATAGCAATATTCTTTTAGTAACCAAAAGTCATACACTTACGATTTGTTTCGTTGAGGATGTCTGATATTCTATCATATATGAGGCAGTGATTGGCAGTATATATGGTGACTCGGCAGATGTTGATGGGCCTATGCTGCACTATTAGTGCTCAGTGATTTGAGGAACAGCAGGTACTGACAGTAATTTCGCTAAATAATATTCCATAACGTTATCTGTGATTGCCATCACGACATATTTTACAATAGGGTTCAGACCATCCATAGATACTCTAAGAATCCGCTCCACATTCACAAAACACAAACCCCACGAACGAGCAGGCATGGAAACGCGAAAGCACACTGACATCCACATATCATCGATGCAAACATCAATCATTACAATGGTGTGTGTTATTGACGAATACGAGAACATGCCAGCTTCTAATCTGTCTGGGATGTTATTATAATATTGAACTGATGATGCTGAAGATGCTATAATCGGCGCGGTACAGCTGGTGGATGCTGCGACAAAAGATGCTCAATATCGATAAAAACAGCATAGGTACCAATTGATTGGAAATGCATGTTGATAAAGAGTTTTGTTACAGCGTTCGGTGAACCAAATTCGGTATATTTCTTGAATGTGGCTTATGATGAGGATCGCTAGGCCACGTTGGCAAAATGCATTTCGCATGATGTATCATTTCGAAAAAAACCAACACGTAACAACTTCTGCAATGTTAATTATCACGCTATACAGACATCGTGTTCAAGGCTTTATACGCAATAGACAATCAGAACTCAGATGTTAATATGATTTACTTTGGCATCAGTCTAAAAACCGGACAGATGCAGCACATTGTATCAAGTTACCATTCGACTCTGCCGTCATTACTATCTGACCTTTATCTGCCAAACAGGCACGTACCCGACCAGAGCGCCGTTCATTGCATGAATATAACATCCGATCATTGCGTTAGTGCTGAAGGTTCTGATAAGTTCCATTGAACATGTTGCATATAGCTGGGAAAAAAGTTTTATCATGAGTTCTTAGGTCATTGCGATCGGCCACACGTTGTACGATGTATATTATGATAAATGTTTGTATCAAAATTAGTATTCTTTATAAGATATTACTCATTCTTTCGCTGGATCATATTTTAGTGGTAAACGTGGTACATAAGGCGAGTCCGTTTACGTTTCATGCATATTAAGTCATCAATCAATCGATCGTGTCAGGGACTAGCGTACCTTAAGAGAACTGATCTAAGCCAACTTAGACCAAGTAGACCAAACGCGCGCGTGTGTGTGTGTGTGTGTGTGTGTGTGTGTGTGTGTGTGTGTGTGTGTGTGTGTGTGTGTGTGTGTGTGTGTGTGTGTGTGTGTGTGTGTGTGTGTGTGTGTGTGTATGTGTGTGTGTGTGTGTGTGTGTGTGTGTGTGTGTGTGTGTGTGTGTGTGTGTTTGCGTGTGGTCCCCTTGTGATTCCTTTGATATGCATTATCTACACTTTATGATTGGTTATGAGTACAGAAACCCAATCTCGATTGAAAACTTATTACCTGAATCTGAGTCTCAACTTACCTCATCCATACATGGTGTCTTCGCGAATGGTGGGCAGATTACGTGACTGGTTTATGAGAATGGGCGTTGGTCGACAGAAATTTGCCAGGTAGTGTAAAGTGGGACGCGGGAAGCAGTAGTAACAGCTTACTATAAAGCTGCTTTTGGGAGTTGGTTCTCTTTGTTGTGGACATTTTGGGGCGGCTGGGGATGATCAGAAATCTTTATCTGCTTTCATCATTCATAAAAAACCCCACTGCTCAACTGCTTTGCCTGGCTGAACTACCGCTTAACTAGCAGCAAGCCATGTAAATAATTCACTACTTGAACATAAGGGTAACTCGCTCGGAGTTGACAGCGGAAGTTTGCTCCTCAAGCCAACATTCATAATCCATCCGGCGCCTTAACGAATATCGATATGCCTGTTGTTATTATGAGCGTGATATGCAAGGAAACTGAATCCATTCAACTGATTAAGATACAGCAACCATTCATGTGCAGATGATAAGTGAGGATATAATCTCTATAAATCCACGTAAAACATAGCGCAAACGTAATTTTCTCCCTGTGTTAATCATTCATATTAATGTCTTTCGCAAATATCGCTAACATTTACTTTTTGTAATAAACTACAAATTCAGATGAGATCTCCGCCTACATATTCTGCCGCTATCAAACTATTCCTAAATTTCACTTCCAAGCCAAATCACAGTAACAATAGCGTCTGACACACTGATTGCCTCATATTGACAACAATTGCTTACGGATAACGGACATTGCCTATGGCATGCATTCATTTGGATAATATTTGGCTGGGATGATAAAATGATAATCCGACCATACTATCGGGTTCAATACTCTGTCTTGGTGCGGCGACAGAAATAATGGACTGCAAGAAAGGGTCACCAGCCACTGGGCATATCAAATGTCTTTAGGATGAGACCTCTTCGTGGACTATTGCCTACCCCATACCTTATCTGCCTCATGTCAAGGATGCACTTTGAATTCGGCCTAAAATATGACAAAACGTTGTGGGCATGGGTACGCTACATATCATATAAGCCTACATTGTCATATCGAAATCGGAGAAGTGATTACATCGCAGCTGCTGAAGAGGTTTAAGCTCCGATTCGAGATTGAAGACTATTCTCAGACGTGCTCGCATGCTACTTATAGTCAAACCCAGCCCGGTTAATTGAAGATGTGAATATTGGCGAATCTAGAAAA
Organism: Urechis unicinctus; assembly: GCA_034190875.2. NCBI lineage: Eukaryota > Metazoa > Annelida > Polychaeta > Xenopneusta > Urechidae > Urechis > Urechis unicinctus. The sequence goes on from CM067343.1 coordinate 38,071,161, forward strand.
GAAGGCTACTTAGCTTCAGTGGAAACAGTTGGCTTTTTATTCAATTTGTTCTGTCAATTTCACCCGTGTCCAGTAACAAGCGGAGTGCGTACCTGTTGGGTTTCCTCACAACCGACACACATGGGTTTTCCCCAAACGAACGAGTGAACAAATGGTAGTGATTCAGACAATGTCTGTGTTGACATCAACTCGTATCAACTGCAAATATTTCGGACGGATCGATTATGTTTATCATTGACAAGAATATAATTGCCAGTATGTCAAAGTTATTACGTGTCATTAACAATAATTGCGGGTATTTTGTTATCCATTTTTCCTTCAAATACCACCAATAAACGCAGTATGTTATTGGTTATTGTGGTCAGCGCCGGATTAGTTCCATTACTCAGAAACATGACTCATCGATGGATCGGTTAGTCGGCTTTATGATGCATCCCGTCACCTCGAGTTTGATAATAACTACCATGAAGTGACATTTATTATGTTTATTGCATTAGCTTGGCGGTAAACACGACATTAATAACATTAGAGTCTGTTTCAGTTTTTTAGCAATAAACAATAGATACAGCATATTGCCCACATTATATCAACGGCACAGGTGCCAGTTCAACGTAATCTTGCCGTTTGGGCTGCTTTATGCTTTGATCTTGTGATCATTGATGACAACTTTAATCTACAGTGGGTTGATATGAACGCAATGTAATTAAAAAGCAGCTGTAATATCCCGAGAAGAACATCAAAGGTCTATATGATATCACCGTAATAGAGCCTAATTATGGTTTTATGGACGTATATATGATTGACTGCTAACTGCTACCGAATGTTCGGTACTTAGACGCTCCAATTGAATAGATGCTTCCATGGCGTAACAACATGACAAACCATCGAATAGTGGATATTCGGGTTAGCTGCAGCCTGGCACATTCTCGGTACCTGGAACAACTTCGTCAGCTCACTCTGCCAATGTTGTACGAACTATTGCGCTGCTGTATAAAACCAAATACTTCACAGCATATTAATGCCCATCCCCACGGGATGTCGGAAATACTCACATGACGACCACGACGTATGGATGCTGGAAACTCCATGGCTTATTGCTATAGTTTAGACGTAGATTGATCACCAAGATGAGATGAATGTGGCTTTGGTGTTCATGACGTCAAAGTACCATCGGGTATCAACTTTATTATAAGGATTGCAATTTGCATACATCACTAACTATGGGCAAATGACTGCTTTAAGCTTCCGTATAATACATTATCATCGTTTCATTTTTCGGCAGGTCGATTTTCAGTGAACTCTGAGTTTACTAATATATGTTAATATTGTAGCCCCAATCGCGCAGATAAGTGTGACTGATTCAAACATACAGGACATACAAGTCCTCATGCATGCACTCTGTATACCTATTGCGCATTCATAGAGTTCTGTTCTGGCTAATGTACTCTGACTATCAATGATGATCGATGGCCTGGTGAACTGCATGCATTATTCATAGGTCAGCCAGGTATGATGGACATGCTCCGACAAACAATCATTTACAGCAATTATTTCCACAGACAGACCAACATAGTTGATAGTTGCCAGTGTAACAGGACCCAAAATACCCCTCGCCCAGGATTTAACCGGAATGTAAGTGGCCTAGACTGTTTTATACCTTGAGTAAATGATGGGCTAGCCTATTTTATACCCCGGGGTGTAATATAGGCCAGGCCATTTCATACCCTCTTGGGCCAAATAAACCCCCAACGTCCAGAAACAAAATATTCAAGTCAAAACTATTTTGTTTAATTTGACCTTACACAGAAATGGCTAGCAAACGCTGGTTGTCGGGTCAAGGTCACTGGCAATGTTGTCGGAGGCTGTAGAATGGAGGTACCGACGAATGTCGTGCAGTGTCTGAGTATGGAAGAGGCGCTGCATCACTCTCGTCGACAGACTTCAAGTCAAGGGACAGCTAAGCAGTGCAGCTCGAGGGGCGTGCACTTGGTTGAAGCATGTACAGATGTATGATAGGCTAACAACATGCCGGGAATGTATTCAGCCCAATCATCGGTTTGGCCGTTGACAGTTTGGCTGTTTTCATGTTCCCTTTGACCGTTTGATTGTTGATGGTAAGCCAGACGTTATGCAGTCATTAGTCTGGAAACAGTGCATAGGCTTTTTAATAACTTGGTGGGCGAATTCACGACCCTGTTCACTGATCAGACTTTCCATGCAGCCTAGTCGACATATGACAGAGTAGAAGAATTGTACAACTGACTTCATGCTCTTGTCTCGGATGGCAGCTGCTTCCGACCACTTGGAGAAATGGTCAGTTATAGCGATGATGTATTTGGTCCCACATGACATAAGCTAGATATGCTGAGGATACTTTCGGTCTGAGGTAATATAGAAGTAAATGAAGAATATGGAAACACCGATGAAAATGAAATGCATTCTTTCAAAGGGCTTTTAGATCTATTATATGACCATCAAAAAAAGTTGGACTAGAAATGTATAGTCTGGCCCTCGGGGAGGTAGTGGGGTGCAACGATTTATATTTCATGGCTAGTTAACACATATGTCTAGTGCTTTTGCTGTTTTTGGGACATGGCTGATCACAAAGAGTGGCTGAGGTATGGTTATCCGTACTCTATCATCGATCTCCGGGGAAACTTCGCATCTAGATCCAAGAGAACTTTGATGATACAAATGTGAATGCGCCATGAGAATTGGGACTCTCATGTCATGAAACGATATTTTTCTCTTAAGACATAATATTGCACAGGATCAATAGGAAACAACATTTCGAAATAGACATAGCAATATCTATTACATATATTGGGATTGCCGGGAACTTCCCATGCCAGTGGACGGTCATTAACAATACTGAACCAAACGCATACTGTAATGCATACTAATATATTGCGAGAACCAATAAGGTAACCTCTTTCCGTCTGCAGATCAAGTACTGTGCATCTCCTTTATGTGAATATCAAAGTACATTCCGCGATGGTTTCGAAACGAAATTTAAAGCTTCTTTAATTTGTATGCTGGCAGGCAACCAGCACAAAAAGGCATCGCGCAACCGTCGCCAGTGGGAATTAGGCTGTTGCTTGCATGTTGCTTCTTCCTCCTCTGCTGTAATCAATGCCTGTTGCTTGCTGCTGTTCTATCACTTAGACCAATCGTTTTGTCGTTTCGTTTATCATCGCTGAAATACTCCAGATAAACTTAAATTGGAAGGAACCTTTGTTAAAAAGCTACATACCAAAAGATCACCGTGTGGCTTACATAACCTAATGATCTGATTGATGTATTCTGATTAACACTTCTATAGGCTTGTTGTTAAATTCTAATTATTATGATTTGCATTAAGGTCATATTGAGTCTGATGCATGATATCCTAAAATGTCCCTCTAATGTTAAATAACATGTTGTGTCATCATGAACCCTAAATGTCAACTATACTAATGCATCAAATATTCAATTACACATTACAACATTTATGCCTCCTTTTGTTGCGATATTGTAACCAATGATTCTTTAAAACTTCAACTTCATTATAATCTCATTTGTCTACATTAGAATATCTGGAGAGTGGTTAGGTAAAATGCAGTTATTCGTTTTTCTGATAATCGCACGCGTCTGACGAATGTTTTGTCGCAATCTGATTATTGGATTCCGAGGCATGACATCTTTCTATGTTTTGTTCGTTTCTGAATCACAAGCACACTTTGCGTTGCCAATCTGGCTTGCTGCCGGCCCACTCAGTCGGTGTAGCGGGAAAAATAGATCCCCGATCATTCGGGTAAACTCATCAACTCCGCCCACTCTCCCTACATCAGCACAAAACCAATACCCACATTCACACGCGTACGGTAATATCCAACTGCACGGGCATTTATCATCAATAGACTAATATATGACTATTATAGCACTGTTGTACGTGTAAGTTCAGGGAAATATCATTCGAACCTCATGTGAGGGTGTCATTATGATATTGTAGACATAATGATGAAGTCGGCATAGCGTAGCTAGTGGATGCAACTGAATGAACGTTCAACTCGGGTATGTGAATATTCCGTTTAACAGGCAGCGTAACATCAGGAAAGCTTCATTGCGAGGAACGGTGAAATCTGTTTACAAAGGGACTTATTAGAGGGTTTTGTGCTGTGATGAGCTGATTAAGTCGAGGTAGATTGATCGACATGTACGGCTGTCAGTCCCAGATTGCTCCACGGACTGTGGTCTGTGCATAAATTGATAATACATTGATTAAAATGGAAACAAAGATGTATCGTGATCGTTTAGTATTTCACTATTGCGACGAACACTAATTAAGGTTATGGGCACCTGCATAGATTGCAACGTAGCCACCGCCCTTCAAAAATCCTTTGTGATCCGGCGTGTTTATTAGCATAATGAGGATAGCCCAACCACCGGGACATCAGTTACACATGCATATATATATATATATATATATATATATATATATATATATATATATATATATATATATATATATATAGATATATATATATATATATATATATATATATATATATATATATATATATATATATATATATATATATATATATATATATATATATATATATATATATATATGATAATGAACAAGCTGCGCAACTTATAACCTGAAGAAGCCAACAGCTACGTTATTAAGACATTTTTCATCATAATATCAACCATTTTGTTGTGGTATAGAATATTTAAGACCATTCAAAGTAGTTTGCATTTTTTAACAATGCCTCTAGTGTAAATGGTAACCCATTTTCAATAATTTTTTATTGATATTTTACATAACCCTATTTGCTTCCGAGTGGTGATTGGACATTACTGCAACAATATTTGTCGACGCAGCGTAGCACTGAATTTGTACTCTGACGCCATCTGAACAATCATTTTTAACGTTCTTATGGTCAACAAAATGCTAATTTGAAGCTGGTCAATGCACTGCCCGAATATCCAAGAACGCGTACAGAATGGGAGATCTAGTTATCTCCTAACAGCCTTATTCCAATAGGCATATAGTTTGTTAAATCCATCAGAATAAACTATCCACAACTAGAAACCATACAAACTGCATCAAGGCGCAATCAAATTTGCATAAGGTGTTCTTTTAAGCTTGCTACTGCTCCCAAACATTTGGCTGAATAACACTACTAACATTGATCATTTAGATATACAGTCACAATCAATGGTCGTTTTGTAATCAATAATGTTCTCAGAGTGGTTAATATCGTCTACCCAATAAATAGGCAAACCGTACAACACCACCTGTTCAAATTTATGGATGCCTCACATAATTTGATAAATTTTGCTTTTAACCGATAATACGTTACATTATATTAGTCGACAAACAGTTCGCATATGTTCGGCATATCATTCTTTGCAATGAGACTATGACTAATAAGGGTACTATTGTCGGCTATATGACCTGCGCAGTATCAAGGAATGCCTGGTGAATTATTCATCGCATGATGGCGTTTTGTGGCTGAAAGGATGGAACGTTGCACGCACGGTGGGGAAACCACAGGTTCTTTAGGGAGTGATTTTCGGCCAATGCTGCGGAATTCAATGCGATAATGAAAGGCAGAAAAAGATTAATAGCACATTTATGCAGGTGAGACATAACATTACCTGCATTTGTATTTACTAATGATGAGGGTAATTGGTGCGCTGGAGCTAACAATACTAATGAGATAATTTGCTACAACAATGCCTAAGCCAACGTTAGGTGTACTGTGTGGTATTGACTCAGGACATGATAAGATATTGTAACTATTGATGATGACTGATGACCAGTCCGTCGGCATACATTATTCATAGATTCTGTCTTGTGCACTTATTTCGGGTTCAGACGTGCGCTTTAGCAGCAAAGGCATTGCATTTACTATCGAAAGAATATGAGCATCTAAATCAAATCATGTCTTAGGTTTTCTTGAACAATTCTAGGAGACATATATTTGTTAAACACACATACACACACACCGTATATATATATATATATATATATATATATATATATATATATATATATATATATATATATATATATATCTATATATATATATATATATATATAGATATATATATATATATATATATATATATATATATATATATATATATATATATATATATATATATATATATATATATATATATTAGAAAACATATATTTGTTCATAACACACCGTATATATGTATAATATATATTTATATATATATATATATATATATATATATATATATATATATATATATATATATATATATATATATATATATATATATATATATATATATATATATATATATATATATATATATATATATATATATATATATATATATTATTCTAAGACACCATACATCTACTGAAAAGTATTTTTGATTTGCTTGATGCGATATATTTTGTCATTACTCTTCCATATGCGTAATCAGATAACTCGTAGACTTTTCGTTTTTGAAGCAATCGATCAGCGTCGTGGGTATTGTCAATATCATATACATACTGTAAGATTTGTCCTATTCGGACAGATGCATCATGAGATTATTTACATCTTGGAGGATTTGTAAGGTTTTGTGTTATTATTGGTATTTTGTTGAATACCATGACCAGTATGTTACCTTCGTACTTGGATCGATGATGGCTCATGGAACAAGGATAACCATCCAGAGATTTCCATATTCATGGCCGCATGATAATTGAATTTTAGCATTCGTTTTTTGTAATGTCCGTGTTTTACTCAGTATTTTGATCATCATTGCGATGTATATAACCACTCCGTTACTATGATTATGATAGGTTAAGAACATCTTTGATGTATTTCTTCCTATGCACATCGGCCCATGACCATGTAAACCATTTGTTGATTATAATGACCTAGAAACGCAGTAAGAAGCCTTGCTATTTCTATCCCCTTGCTCTTACATCGGGATACCAGTTGCCGCAACCACTAGAGACTATGATCTTAATGATCATACAAAAATGTATAATTAACCGCGTAGTGATAATTCAAGCATCACGCATTAGTTACAAAACATGTCGCCCTCTTGTTTCAAATAAATACTGCCCCATCTGTCTAGTAGTTCAAATGAAGTGTTTCAAATGTAACTTTTACTAAACCTGAATATTTCAGAAAATAATATATCCAAGTGTCACTGTTAACTCCACAAATATGTGAATAAATGTGATGGTTATGAGTGAATGGGGTGGAAAGATTACGCTACTTATCTTAAACAACGAAAATCACAGCCAGTGTTTCCAGCTACGACCTCATCCCCGACTATTTAAAGAGGTCGTTCAGCCCCATATCGGGCACTCAGGGATTATAATGTTAAAACTTAACTACGTTTAACGCAGACATAAATAATGCCATCTTTTCATTTGTGCCACAGAATTTCCCTAAATAAGTCAAATTTCTAATGCCATTATATGTCGTTGTGTTCGAAACCCAGGAGCCAAAATTACTGACTCAATAAAATTCGCCAACAATCGAATGGTCGTGCAAAACAATATTGATTCACTAAATATTAATGACAGGAAGACAGCCATCCATCGATCACTTCGTTTTTAATGATGAACGAAATTAGAATGTTTGTTAGATGTCACACGAATAGAATAAGTTATGGCGGAATGTGTTCAGCGTGACAAGCTATCTCACGTTTGCGCTCATCATACCATCAAGCAGCTTTCATCCTGATAATAATTGAATGATGCAATTTGCTGGTACTTTTAGGGGACCGCCCCGATATATTTGCAAGATAAGTTATATTGGTATTCTACCGAGTAAACAGCAGGATATGGCGGCACGCCAAACTCTTCTGTGAAAAAGGGCACTTTGTTAAAATCCGGTGTCACACTCGAAAATTTTATCTTTTGTTCGATAACTTTATTAGGGCGGCAAAAGATTAATAGCTGCCTCACCATGTACAATATATTGATAATTGGTAATAGATCGCGAATGATGACCTATAAATCACACTATTATATTGTATCTGCATAAACATATATATATATAAATATATATATATATATATTAATATATTTATATATATATTTATATGTATCTATATATATATATGTATATATTCATATATATATATAAGTATATATATATATAAGTATATAAGTATATATATATATATATATACTATATATATATAATATATATATCTATATATATATATATATCTATATATATATATATATATATATATATATATATATATATATATATATATATATATATATATATACATATATGTATATATACATATATACAAACACACTCACACTCTATTTGTGCAGAAAGAATTGAATACCATCGACGACATTACCGCACGGGCACATGGCTGCAGCAGCGACAGTTTTGTGTCGGGTGGTGCCCCCGCAGTCTCTTCCTGAAAAAAAAAGCCTCCTTGTGGTTCGTTCAACAAATAGTACACCACACTATTGTCTGAAAGCAACCATGCAGGTCGCGGCCATGCGCAAGGTAATGAAAGTTATCTCACGTCTCTGGTGGTCTTCTTACGGCACATACTAGTCTAAGAGCTTGGTCTTGTGCTTCAGTGGGTCGACTGATTTATCTGTGACCAGGGAGTACTCGCTGATGGTGTATTTCAAAATCTTGAAATGTGCGTTCGGAATGTGCGTGTGTGGCAGAGCTGTTTGTTGATAGAAAGTCTAGTCAGTCAGATTGTTTCTTGGCTCATTCCGCTTGCCCATACTGGAATATCAATATATAGGTGTACTCGGCGATAAATTGAAATGCAGCCATCAAATCAATAACAAATACCATGGGATGAAAAGGTTACGAATGAAATAGCTCAGGCAAAAAATTGTCTATGAATACCTTGGCTGTAACATTGACTTCAATCATCTGAGCTCATGTATACATCGCTCTTGTAAACCTTTCAAAGGCTTTGGTTAATTTTGCAAATATGATAAGCGGAATGCTTCAGCAGCCTTTTCTATATCTTATGGTTCTTGCTGAAGACTAAAATCACACTTTTGATGCATAGCTCAACCCAGCACTGACTTACAGTCAACAAACCTGTCTGAACATATTACAGAAAACACACAGCGATTATCATTCGTCTTCTCATTTATTGTGCCCTATCACACCGCATGAGTCTTGCGAAATATTTATGTCAATAATATGTACAACACAATAACGCTACATATGCTTAAAGCAGCTATACTGAGTGAGTAACATCATTTATATCATATTACGCCATCTAATCTAGATCGTCTAACTACTTATATTTAGCGCTAACCCTTCCTTCATGAAGACGTAAAGCTTGTTTTTGTGTCATCGTCGCTGATATTATGAACGCCAAACATGTGCGACATTGCCCAATGTCCTCCTTATGCAAATTATCAGATGCAAATTAATAGCGCTACCTACTAATGTCATCATTCTGTAAAGCAGCCACTCACACTCTCACTTAGTTCTTAACTCAAAGTGATGGAGACAACAAAATGGAAAATTCAATTTACTACGAATAAAGTGAGTAAATCAAATACACTGTTGACTGTGGCGCATAGTAGTGGCGTTTATCTATTGTTCACTCTGCTTCTGTACCGCCGACTAAGGCATTTATATTTGCACATACAAGCATAATAAAGGTTTATAATATTTTCTAATATTTGGAAAAGCATGTATAGCAATGTGGTAAGTGTTATTATTTTGTTATGGTGGACAGTATCTCTGGTTGCGAAAGCCCTCCATATAATAAATCTTATGCAATATTCCAATATAGTATTACATGTGCGTTACTCATGTGGGCAAAAACTAACCATCAATAATGAGTCTGACTCTTATTATTGCACCGGATTCATGCGTATTCCGAAGCTGCTTAGTTTCAACCCAGATGCATTACCAAGAATAGATACTTTAAAATCCTAAAAACATATGACAAAGCAATGAATGTCATTCATAATGCCGTCGTATTCGTTCTGCTTATATGAGCAGGATTGCTTATTGTAACCGTGACATACAATGCTACACTCATCTGTGCCTGTTTTCCTGATGCACAACAGGCCATGTGGGCCATACATAATATGAACAAGATATACAACCATTTGTAGGGAATGCACTTTTTATCAACGCAAAAAGATTCCACATAGCCCCCGGCGCACAAGTCGCGATTGCATAAAGGACATCGAGCACCATCTACTACCATCAACTGCGTGCAAATCACTATAAGTGCTACATCAAAGCTTGATTTACTGACCGCATGCAATCGGATGAAAGACATAATTTGATTCCGGTGTAGTCAAAAAGCAACCTCGTCTGACATATTTATAGCGAAAAGGCCCGCGATTGAACAGCCTGGTGGGAAAATGGTTGTTTAAAACTTTTAACAACCAGATGGATTAGTTTGCGTTTAGTACACGGGATCTGCAATCATTCCATCAACATAAAGATTAATGCCTGCAAAATATTCTGATTTAGAAGACTCTGATAATGATAATTATAGTGGTAAATATGTTTGTATTAAATCACGAAACATTAAAACAATGTACAAAGTAGTGGATGTATTATCTTAATTGATTTGGGTCAGGGCGTCAAATGGTTCAGTGACTTAGCAAAATGACGATTTCCGCAGGCATAATATCATGCAGGTTGTGTTATCAACGAAACACATCAAAAGCATTTAATACAAAAGTGCATACATGACTATTTATCTATTTGTACGCCAATGTTTGGAACGTCAGTTGTTCTAGAGCATCCACTCCTTACATTTTAAATGAATCACCAGCGGTTATAATCGCGATATTTATAGGTTGGATAGCATTTTACGAAGATGAACGATAAACATATCTATACGCGATTACGACATTCAGACTATTTGATGCATAATGTTGGTCGTATCAATTAAAATGCACTCTGCACTTTTTCGAGAAATGTCTTTTCATGTACTAAGACTGAGGCTAGTTATGTTGTATGCATATGCATACCTGTAACAAACGTACACCAATAAGCCATGCAGGGACCGTTGATTGACAACGTCTCCAACGGCCTTTTTTTGATGAATTATAAAATGAACAAGTCTAATTTTAACGGCACCAGAGACATTTTAGATAACCAGCACACACACACACACACACACACACACACACACACACACACACACACACACACACACACACACACACACACACACACACACACACACACACACACACACACACACACACACACACACACACACACACACACACACACACACACACACACACACACACACACACACACACACACACACACACACACACACACACACACACACACACACACACACACACACACACACTCACACACACATACATGTTACACCCAAAACGTTTAATTCATTCATATATTTACTATGCACATATATGTATTGGTACGATAGACTATTAATGCGAGGTGTACTACTTTGTATTAAATTCCTTGCCGTTGCTTCCTCTGAAAGCCGTCCTTGTCAAAGCTCCCCATGCGCAGCCATCATTCAGATGTTATCACAGGACAAGGCGTATAGAAAAAGCGACTGGCTGCTGCGTTGGACTCATTGTTGAGCGCCACTCACGAACAACGCCAGCAAGTGACGTCACCAGGCATATTAGAAAGAAACAGACTTATCCGTCCGCTGTGATCTCCTACCGTCAAAGATTGATACGATCTTGTATCATTCGTGTTGACCAAAAGTATCAAAATACACTCCTTAACGCTATGATATGGCCATCAGGTGCTATTGTTCGTAAATAGTTTTATTATTCTTGTAACCTTGCACATCTACTTCGTAATTTAATGTACCCTGTACATTTAATATCACTAGCGTTACAATACTCTCGTTTTATTGCCGTGGTCTTGTATGGTAGATGTATGCAAAAGCTATGGTGAAATCTTTGTGCAGGAAACTTGGCTAGGCAACGATGAGTTGGATATATTACAAAGAATTCATCGTGATTTCGTAGGTGTCAATGCCATGGTCGAAGGTTCCTATGGCGGTGTTGGTATATTAGTTAGCAATAAACTAATTGAATATTGTCAATTTCAACACCATAAAGATGATAGGCTGCGCTCGGTTTTACTGTCCTTCGGCAGTGATTCAGTTCTCTTGATAAATGCCTACCTAAACTAACAATGTGACGCTAACACGGCGTCTTACCTTGAACTTATGGGTAAACTCAGAGCAATGTCTGAATCCACTCAAACCAGCAAAGAAGCTATTATAGGGGATAGTGCAAGCGACAAGAGCTATAATCCTTAGTATATAATTGTTCAATCTGAAACTCACTTAACCAATAGGGAAAGACTCTTTATCAATATGGTATTGGTTACCGATAATTGCAGTTGTATATCAGGAATGCAATCAGATATGTGCACTTATTAATGGAAATGTCATGGAAAGCAACAAATAATCATGATGCTGCCTACAATTCGAATCTTGCACATGGCAAATGCCTCCTCTGTTGTACACCACCCACCAGTGGTACTTCGAGCAATGGAGAGTATGACCCGATTCAAGCTCATAGAGGTGTAAATTTAGCAAAGTAGGTTAGCCGGATAAAACTAGCTTCATGACTGATTCCTTTCTCAATAACGCGTATTCATTATTCTGGATATCACAGAGAGTCTTGGTTTAATAATCAATTTACCATTTCTTTTTTTTGTGAGAGTCAAGTCTGGACCTCACACTAAGCAATGAATAAGCAAATGGTTCTTGGTTGCTAGGCAGACATCGAATGCATGTCAGGCGCTTGTTGCGCCACCTTGTCTCAGAATGTGTAATCTTATCTGCTCGTTGGCGAGGAGAACAGCAGTACTAATGTTCGGCGCTTGGCATTTGTACAACTTGCGTTTTATAACCCCAGTACGTCTACTTATGGGTTGTTCTATATTCATGAGATATTGTATGAGATGATTTGCGATATTATTCATTAGAAACCGATGGTAAGTGCCAATTCGACGAATTTACAAATTGCAGCTGTATGGTAATTGTAGAAATAGAATATGGCGTGGGCCCGGTTATCTTAAAGTTTTTTTTGTACGTAGCTGACATTTGTTCTAAATAAAACATGATATATCTCTGCCGACACATTCTCATTGCTTACACGTAAACCTCCATCGGCTATTTCGAAATAAATATGGCTAGGTCATGTGAGAATGAATTCTTATGTGATAGTGGTATATCTGCAAAAAACTATATGTACGCGCTGATGGTAAGCATGCATAATGCAATATGTAATCATGACTATCGTAATAATATTGTGATGAATACGACCAGCATAGTCATCCTGACCAGCACCAGTTCAATCCCGGCGACTGACTAGCTGAGAGATTGGACCAATATTTCCTCGCTAAATGCACAGGAAAAAATCGATATCTATATCAACTATCGCATCATCCGCAATCATCATTATTATTACAGTTTTGTTACTCATCTTGGAAATGCATAAAATGTGTCAGGCAATTAGGACATTGACTTGACTCTGAGGTTGTCAACTACCAGTGTTACTGCCGCCATCCCGAATATCTCCGTCCAGCCAATACAGTGATTCCCAAATGTGCAAAATAACAGGGTTATGTTTCGCGAAGGATGTGGCCTAAGATAGTGCTGCAAGAAATTCCAAAGGATCATTGATATTGACGATATATTTTATGTGCGTACACAAAGCTCTGAATTTGTTTATTCATTTTGACTACTGATAATAGTTAAAGTTTAAGTTAGTAATAAAATGTTCGCCATATACATTTTATTTATCCCTATGTAGACTAATTTTAAACAACATTCACAATGTTATAACTCTTAAATCGTACTAAGCATCAACTAGAGATGTGGCTGATATTGTATGCTATCGGCAATCATCAACATTAATAAACATTGATGCTTAGATATGGATGTGTTTCACACAATTCAAATTCTGAATCTTCTAAATGTGGGGTTTTGTCGGATTCTTGAATTATCAGATAAGCCTGATTAGGAGGAAATGAAAAATTATAATCAATTACCTCGGGTATCTATTACCTCGGGGTTACACAGAGGGTGCTAGTGTCCCGTCAATATCGACTATTGATGCTTTCAGTTGAAAGTACAACCCCGTAGAGATCTATGTTATATACTATGCATGCCAAGCTACTGTGGTTCGTGACAATTTAGAGTAAGAACACAAAATACGGTGCTCAGCAACATGTATCATTTCGGCGTTATTAAGGTTACACCGATTTCAATTAATTGTTTACGATTGTTTTGAGGTTTTCTTGTCAGCTCACTCTGAATGCATGTTAGGACGGCAGTTATGTCAGTTCCATGACGCTGTCATGCCGATGACGTAGGGCGTGCAGAAGCATGACACGCCAGTGGCTCTGCGCGTGACCTCGCATTCATAAAAAGATCTAGGATATTAGTTAGCTGGGTAATCGAGTCCGCGTTCTGTGCACAGCTCACTGTTTCGAACATCCATTTACTCAAGAGCGACCGTGATGTCTGCAAAGCATTCTCACTAACTAGTCGATGGAACAAATCTTACACCAACGAATATAATGCTGGCGAACCCATAAACATCAACTCGTGTGTATGGGCGATCGTGACGCTTTCTCACGATTTGTTGGTAACAGTGGACGTACCAATGCATGTGTGTGTGTGATTTGAGATTTGTTTCGGTGAGGGTGTCAGATATTCTATTATATATGAGGCAGTGATTGGCAGTACATATGGTGACTTGGCAGATGTTTAATGGGCCAATGCTGCACTATTAATGCTCAGTGACTTGAGGAACAGCAGGTACTGACAGTAATTTCGCTAAATAATATTCCATAACGTTATCGGTGATTGCCATCACGACATATTTTACAATAAGGTTCAGACCATCCATAGATACTCTAAGAATCCACTCCACAATCACAAAACACAAACCCTACGAACGAGCAGGCATGGAAACGCGAAAGCACACTGACATACACATATCATCCATGCAAACATCAATCATTACAATGGTGTGTGTTATTGACGAATACGAGAACATGCCAGCTTCTAATCTGTCTGGGATGTTATTATAATATTGAACAGATGATGCTGAAGATGCTATAATCGGCGCGGTGCAGCTGGTGGATGCTGCGACAAAAGATGTTCAGTATCGATAAAAACAGCATAGGTTCCAATTGATTGGAAATGAATGTGAGAAAGGGTTTTGTTACAGCGTTCGGTGAACTAAATTCGGTATATTTCTTGAATGTGGCTTATGATGAGGATCGCTAGGCCACGTTGGCAAAATGCATTTCGCATGATGTATCATTTCGAAAAAAACCAACACGTAACGACTTCTGCAATGTTAATTATCACGCTCAACAGACATCGTGTTCAAGGCTTCATACGCAATAGACAATCAGAACTCAGATGTTAATATGATTTACTTTGGCATCAGTCTAAATACCGGACAGATGCAGCACATTGTATCAAGTTACCATTCGACTCTGCCGTCATTACTATCTGACCTTTACCTGCCAAACAGGCACATACCCGCCCAGAGAGCCGTTCATTGCATGAATATAACATCCGATCATTGCGTTAGTGCTGACGGTTCTGATAAGTTCCATTGAACATGTTGCATATAGCTGGAAAAAAAGTTTTATCATGAGTTCTTAGGTCATTGCGATCGGACACACGTTGTACGATGTATATTATGATAAATGTTTGTATCAAAATTAGTATTCTTTATAAGATATTACTCATTCTTTCGCTGGATCAGATTTTAGTGGTAAACGTGGTACATAAGGCGAGTCCGTTTACGTTTCATGCATATTAAGTCATCAATCAATCGATCGTGTCAGGGGCTAGCGTACCTTAAGAGAACTGATTAAAGCTAACTTAGACCAAGTAGACCAAACGCGTCTATGTATGTGTGTGTGTGTGTGTGTGTGTGTGTGTGTGTGTGTGTGTGTGTGTGTGTGTGTGTGTGTGTGTGTGTGTGTGTGTGTGTGTGTGTGTGTGTGTGTGTGTGTGTGTGTGTGTGTGTGTGTGTGTGTGTGTGTGTGTGTGTGTGTGTGTGTGTGTGTGTTTGCGTGTGGTCCCCTTTTGATTCTTTTGGTTTGATATGCATTATCTACACTTTATGATTGGTTATGAGTACAGAAACCCAATCTCGATTGAAAACTTATTACCTGAATCTGAGTCTCAACTTACCTCATCCATACATGGTGTCTTCGCGAATGGTGGGCAGATTACGTGACTGGTTTATGAGAATGGGCGTTGGTCGACAGAAATTTGCCAGGTAGTGTTAAGTGGGACGCGGGAATCAGTTGTAACAGCTTACTATAAAGCTGATTTTGGGAGTTGGTTCTCTTTGTTGTGGACATTTTGGGGCGGCTAGGGATGATCAGAAATCTTTATCTGCTTTCATCATTCATAAAAAAACCCACTGCTCAACTGCTTTGCCTGGCTGAACTACCGCTTAACTAGCAGCAAGCCATGTAAATAATTCACTACTTGAACATAAGGGTAACTCGCTCGGAGTTGACAGCGGAAGTTTGCTCCTCAAGCCAACATTCATAATCCATCCGGCGCCTTAACGAATATCGATATGCCTGTTGTTACTATGAGCGTGATATGCAAGGAAACTGAATCCATTCAACTGATTAAGATACAGCAACCATTCATGTGCAGATGATAAGTGAGGATATAATCTCTATAAATCCACGTAAAACATAGCGCAAACGTAATTTTCTCCCTGTGTTAATCATTCATATTAATGTCTTTCGCAAATATCGCTAACATTTACTTTTTGTAATAAACTACAAATGCAGATGAGATTTCCGCCTACATAGTGTGCCGCTATCAAACTATTCCTAAATTTCCCTTCTAAGCCAAATCACAGTTACAATAAGCGTCCGACACACTGATTGCCTCATATTGACAACAATTGCTTACGGATAACGGACATTGCCTATGGCATGCATTCATTTGGATAATATTTGGCTGGGATGATAAAATGATAATCCGACCATACTATCGGGTTCAATACTCTGTCTTGGTGTTTGTAAGCTATGTGCGGCGACAGAAATAATGAACTGCAAGAAAGGGTCACCAGCCACTGGGCATATCAAATGTCTTTAGGATGAGACCTCTTCGTGGACTATTGCCTACCCCATACCTTATCTGCCTCATGTCAAGGATGCACTTTGAATTCGGCCTAAAATATGACAAAACGTTGTGGGCATGGGTACGCTACATATCATATAAGCCTACATTGTCATATCGAAATCGGAGAAGTGATTACATCGCAGCTGCTGAAGAGGTTTAAGCTCCGATTCGAGATTGAAGACTATTCTCAGACGTGCTCGCATGCTACTTATAGTCAAACCCAGCCCGGTTAATTGAAGATGTGAATATGACAACTTCATTGGCGAATTTAGAAAAGAAGGCTACTTAGCTTCAGTGGAAACAGTTGGCTTTTTATTCAATTTGTTCTGTCAATTTCACCCGTGTCCAGTAACAAGCGGAGTGCGTACCTGTTGGGTTTCCTAACAACTGACACACACATGGTTTTTCCCCAAACGAACGAGTGAACAAATGGTAGTGATTCAGACAATGTCTGTGTTGACATCAACTCGTATCAACTGCAAATATTTCGGACGGATCGATTATGTTTATCATTGACAAGAATATAATTGCCAGTATGTCAAAGTTATTACGTGTCATTAACAATAATTGCGGGTATTTTGTTATCCATTTTTCCTTCAAATACCACCAATAAACGCAGTATGTTATTGGTTATTGTGGTCAGCGCCGGATTAGTTCCATTACTCAGAAACATGACTCATCGATGGATCGGTTAGTCGGCTTTATGATGCATCCCGTCACCTCGAGTTGATAATAACTACCATGAAGTGACATTTATTATGTTTATTGCATTAGCTTGGCGGTAAACACGACATTAATAACATTTAGAGTTTCAGTTTATAGCAATAAACAATAGATACAGCATATTGCCCACATTATATCAACGGCACAGGTGCCAGTTCAACGTAATCTTGCCGTTTGGGCTGCTTTATGCTTTGATCTTGTGATCATTGATGACAACTTTAATCTACAGTGGGTTGATATGAACGCAATGTTATTAAAAAGCAGCTGTAATATCCCCAGAGAAGAACATCAAAGGACTATATGATATCACCGTAATAGAGCCTAATTATGGTTTTATGGACGTATATATGATTGACTGCTAACTGCTACCGAATGTTCGGTACTTAGACGCTCCAATTGAATAGATGCTTCCATGGCGTAACAACATGACAAACCATCGAATAGTGGATATTCGGGTTAGCTGCAGCCAGGCACATTCTCGGTACCTGGAACAACTTCGTCAGCTCACTCTGCCAATGTTGTACGAACTATTGCGCTGCTGTATAAAACCAAATACTTCACAGCATATTAATGCCCATCCCCACGGGATGTCGGAAATACTCACATGACGACCACGACGTATGGATGCTGGTAACTCCATGGCTTATTGCTATAGTTTAGACGTAGATTGATCACCAAGATGAGATGAATGTGGCTTTGGTGTTCATGACATCAAAGTACCATCGGGTATCAACTTTATTATAAGGATTGCAATTTGCATACATCACTAACTATGGGCAAATGACTGCTTTAAGCTTCCGTATAATACATTATCATCGTTTCATTTTTCGGCAGGTCGATTTTCAGTGAACTCTGAGTTTACTAATATATGTTAATATTGTAGCCCCAATCGCGCAGATAAGTGTGACTGATTCAAACATACAGGACATACAAGTCCTCATGCATGCACTCTGTATACCTATTGCGCATTCATAGAGTTCTGTTCTGGCTAATGTACTCTGACTATCAATGATGATCGATGGCCTGGTGAACTGCATGCATTATTCATAGGTCAGCCAGGTATGATGGACATGCTCCGACAAACAATCATTTACAGCAATTATTTCCACAGACAGACCAACATAGTTGATAGTTGCCAGTGTAACAGGACCCAAAATACCCCTCGCCCAGGATTTAACCGGAATGTAAGTGGCCTAGACTGTTTTATACCTTGAGTAAATGATGGGCTAGCCTATTTTATACCCGGGGTGTAATATAGGCCAGGCCATTTCATACCCTCTTGGGCCAAATAAACCCCCCAACGCCCAGATACAAAATATTCAAGTCAAAACTATTTTGTTTAATTTGACCTTACACAGAAATGGCTAGCAAACGCTGGTTGTCGGGTCAAGGTCACTGGCAATGTTGTCGGAGGCTGTAGAATGGAGGTACCGACGAATGTCGTGCAGTGTCTGAGTATGGAAGAGGCACTGCATCACTCTCGTCGACAGACTTCAAGTCAAGGGACAGCTAAGCAGTGCAGCTCGAGGGGCGTGCACTTGGTTGAAGCATGTACAGATGTATGATAGGCTAACAACATGCCGGGAATGTATTCAGCCCAATCATCGGTTTGGCCGTTGACAGTTTGGAGATTGCTGGAGATTGGAGAATTCACGACCCTGTTCACTGATCAGACTTTCCATGCAGCCTAGTCGACATATGACAGAGTAGAAGAATTGTACAACTGACTTCATGCTCTTGTCTCGGATGGCAGCTGCTTCCGACCACTTGGAGAAATGGTCAGTTATAGCGATGATGTATTTGGTCCCACATGACATAAGCTAGATATGCTGAGGATACTTTCGGTCTGAGGTAATATAGAAGTAAATGAAGAATATGGAAACACCGATGAAAATGAAATGCATTCTTTCAAAGGGCTTTTAGATCTATTATATGACCATCAAAAAAAGTTGGACTAGAAATGTATAGTCTGGCCCTCGGGGAGGTGGTGGTGTGCAACGATTTATATTTCATGGCTAGTAAACACATATGTCTAGTGCTTTTGCTGTTTTTGGGACATGGCTGATCACAAAGAGTGGCTGAGGTATGGTTATCCGTACTCTATCATCGATCTCCGGGGAAACTTCGCATCTAGATCCAAGAGAAACTTTGATGATACAAATGTGAATGCGCCATGAGAATTGGGACTCTCATGTCATGAAACGATATTTTTCTCTTAAGACATAATATTGCACAGGATCAATAGGAAACAACATTTCGAAATAGACATAGCAATATTTATTACATATATTGGGATTGCCGGGAACTTCCCATGCCAGTGGACGGTCATTAACAATACTGAACCAAACGCATACTGTAATGCATACTAATATATTGCGAGAACCAATAAGGTAACCTCTTTCCGTCTGCAGATCAAGTACTGTGCATCTCCTTTATGTGAATATCAAAGTACATTCCGCGATGGTTTCGAAACGAAATTTAAAGCTTCTTTAATTTGTATGCTGGCAGGCAACCAGCACAAAAAGGCATCGCGCAACCGTCGCCAGTGGGAATTAGGCTGTTGCTTGCATGTTGCTTCTTCCTCTGCTGTAATCAATGCCTGTTGCTTGCTGCTGTTCTATCACTTAGACCAATCGTTTTGTCGTTTCGTTTATCATCGCTGAAATACTCCAGATAAACTTAAATTGGAAGGAACCTTTGTTAAAACGCTACATACCAAAAGATCACCATGTGGCTTACATAACCTAATGATCTGATTGATGTATTCTGATTAACACTTCTATAGGCTTGTTGTTAAATTCTAATTATTATGATTTGCATTAAGGTCATATTGAGTCTGATGCATGATATCCTAAAATGTCCCTCTAATGTTAAATAACATGTTGTGTCATCATGAACCCTAAATGTCAACTATACTAATGCATCAAATATTCAATTACACATTACAACATTTATGCCTCCTTTTGTTGCGATATTGTAACCAATGATTCTTTAAAACTTCAACTTCATTATAATCTTATTTGTCTACATTAGAATATCTGGAGAGTGGTTAGGTAAAATGCAGTTATTGGTTTTTCTGATAATCGCACGCGTCTGACGAATGTTTTGTCGCAATCTGATTATTGGATTCCGAGGCATGACATCTTTCTATGTTTTGTTCGTTTCTGAATCACAAGCACACTTTGCGTTGCCAATCTGGCTTGCTGCCGGCCCACTCAGTCGGTGTAGCGGGAAAAAATAGATCCCCGATCATTCGGGTAAACTCATCAACTCCGCCCACTCTCCCTACATCAGCACAAAACCAATACCCACATTCACACGCGTACGGTAATATCCAACTGCACGGGCATTTATCATCAATAGACTAATATATGACTATTATAGCACTGTTGTACGTGTAAGTTCAGGGAAATATCATTCGAACCTCATGTGAGGGTGTCATTATGATATTGTAGACATAATGATGAAGTCGGCATAGCGTAGCTAGTGGATGCAACTGAATGAACGTTCAACTCGGGTATGTGAATATTCCGTTTAACAGGCAGCGTAACATCAGGAAAGCTTCATTGCGAGGAACGGTGAAATCTGTTTACAAAGGGACTTATTAGAGGGTTTTGTGCTGTGATGAGCTGATTAAGTCGAGGTAGATTGATCGACATGTACGGCTGTCAGTCCCAGATTGCTCAACGGACTGTGGTCTGTGCATAAATTGATAATACATTGATTAAAATGGAAACAAAGATGTATCGTGATCGTTTAGTATTCACTATTGCGACGAACACTAATTAAGGTTATGGGCACCTGCATAGATTGCAACGTAGCCACCGCCCTTCAAAAATCCTTTGTGATCCGGCGTGTTTATTAGCATAATGAGAATAGCCCAACCACCGTGACATCAGTTACACATGCATATAAATATATATATATATATATATATATATATATATATATATATATATATATATATATATATATATATATATATATATATATATATATATATATATATATATATATATATATATATATATATATGATAATGAACAAGCTGCGCAACTTATAACCTTAAGAAGCCAACAGCTACGTTATTAAGACATTTTTCATCATAATATCAACCATTTTGTTGTGGTATAGAATATTTAAGACCATTCAAAGTAGTTGCATTTGTTAACAATGCCTCTAGTGTAAATGGTAACCCATTTTCAATAAATTTTTATTGATATTTTACATAACCCTATTTGCTTACGAGTGGTGATTGGACATTACTGCAACAATATTTGTCGACGCAGCGTAGCACTGAATTTGTACGCTGACGCCATCTGAACAATCATTTTTAACGTTCTTATGGTCAACAAAATGCTAATTTGAAGCTGGTCAATGCACTGCCCGAATATCCAAGAACGCGTACAGAATGGGAGATCTAGTTATCTCCTAACAGCCTTATTCCAATAGTCATATAGTTTGTTAAATCCATCAGAATAAACTATCCACAACTAGAAACCATACAAACTGCATCAAGGCGCAATCAAATTTGCATAAGGTGTTCTTTTAAGCTTGCTACTGATCCCAAACATTTGGCTGAATAACACTACTAACATTGATCATTTAGATATACAGTCACAATCAATGGTCGTTTTGTAATCAATAATGTTCTCAGAGTGGTTAATATCGTCTACTATAATAAATAGGCAAACCGTACAACACCACCTGTTCAAATTTATGGATGCCTCACATAATTTGATAAATTTTGCTTTTAACCGATAATACGTTACATTATATTAGTCGACAAACAGTTCGCATATGTTCGGCATATCATTCTTTGCAATGAGACTATGACTAATAAGGGTACTATTGTCGGCTATATGACCTGCGCAGTATCAAGGAATGCCTGGTGAAGTATTCATCGCATGATGGCGTTTTGTGGCTGAAAGGATGGAACGTTGCACGCACGGTGGGGAAACCACAGGTTCTTTAGGGAGTGATTTTCGGCCAATGCCGCGGAATTCAATGCGATAATGAAAGGCAGAAAAAGATTAATAGCACATTTATGCAGGTGAGACATAACATTACCTGCATTTGTATTTATTAATGATGAGGGTAATTGGTGCGCTGGAGCTAACAATACTAATGAGATAATTTGCTACAACAATTCCTAAGCCAACATTAGGTGTACTGTGTGGTATTGACTCAGGACATGATAAGATATTGTAACTATTGATGATGACTGATGACCAGTCCGTCGGCATACATTATTCATAGATTCTGTCTTGTGCACTTATTTCGGGTTCAGACGTGCGCTTTAGCTCATGTCTTAGGTTTTCTTGAACAGATTCTAGGAGAAATCAATTCATGTCTTACACACATACACACACACGGATATATAGGATATATATATGATAATATATATATAGAGATATATATATATATATATATATATATATATATATATATATATATATATATAATATATATATATATAGATATATATATATATATATATATATATAGAGATATATATATATATATATATATATATATATATATATATATATATATATATATATATATATATATTCATATGGCACCATTAGAAAACATATATTTGTTAACACACACACCGTATATATATATATATATATATATATATATATATATATATATATATATATATATATATATATATATATATATATATATATATATATATATATATATATATATATATATATATTATTCTAAGACACCATACATCTACTGAAAAGTATTTTTGATTTGCTTGATGCGATATATTTTGTCATTACTCTTCCATATGCGTAATCAGATAACTCGTAGACTTTTCGTTTTTGAAGCAATCGATCAGCGTCGTGGGTATTGTCAATATCATATACATACTGTAAGATTTGTCCTATTCGGACAGATGCATCATGAGATTATTTACATCTTGGAGGATTTGTAAGGTTTTGTGTTATTTATTGGTATTTTGTTGAATACCATGACCAGTATGTTACCTTCGTACTTGGATCGATGATGGCTCATGGAACAAGGATAACCATCCAGAGATTTCCATATTCATGGCCGCATGATAATTGAATTTTAGCATTCGTTTTTGGTAATGTCCGTGTTTTACTCAGTATTTTGATCATCATTGCGATGTATATAACCACTCCGTTACTATGATTATGATAGGTTAAGAACATCTTTGATGTATTTCTTCCTATGCACATCGGCCCATGACCATGTAAACCATTTGTTGATTATAATGACCTAGAAACGCAGTAAGAAGCCTTGCTATTTCTATCCCCTTGCTCTTACATCGGGATACCAGTTGCCACAACCACTAGAGACTATGATCTTAATGATCATACAAAAATGTATAATTAACCGCGTAGTGATAATTCAAGCATCACGCATTAGTTACAAAACATGTCACCCTCTTGTTTCAAATAATTACTGCCCCATCTGTCTAGTAGTTCAAATGAAGTGTTTCAAATGTAACTTTTACTAAACCTGAATATTTCAGAAAATAATATATCCAAGTGTCACTGTTAACTCCACAAATATGTGAATAAATGTGATGGTTATGAGTGAATGGGGTGGAAAGATTACGCTACTTATCTTAAACAACGAAAATCACAGCCAGTGTTTCCAGCTACGACCTCATCCCCGACTATTTAAAGAGGTCATTCAGCCCCATATCGGGCACTCAGGGATTATAATGTTAAAACTTAACTACGTTTAACGCAGACATAAATAATGCCATCTTTTCATTTGTGCCACAGAATTTCCCTAAATAAGTCAAATTTCTAATGCCATTATATGTCGTTGTGTTCGAAACCCAGGAGCCAAAATTACTGACTCAATAAAATTCGCCAACAATCGAATGGTCGTGCAAAACAATATTGATTCACTAAATATTAATGACAGGAAGACAGCCATCCATCGATCACTTCGTTTTTAATGATGAACGAAATTAGAATGTTTGTTAGATGTCACACGAATAGAATAAGTTATGGCGGAATGTGTTCAGCGTGACAAGCTATCTCACGTTTGCGCTCATCATACCATCAAGCAGCTTTCATCCTGATAATAATTGAATGATGCAATTTGCTGGTACTTTTAGGGGACCGCCCCGATATATTTGCAAGATAAGTTATATTGGTATTCTACCGAGTAAACAGCAGGATATGGCGGCACGCCAAACTCTTCTGTGAAAAAGGGCACTTTGTTAAAATCCGGTGTCACACTCGAAAATTTTATCTTTTGTTCGATAACTTTATTAGGGCGGCAAAAGATTAATAGCTGCCTCACCATGTACAATATATTGATAATTGGTAATAGATCGCGAATGATGACCTATAAATCACACTATTATATTGTATCTGCATAAACATATATATATATAAATATATATATATATTAATATATTTATATATATATATATGTATCTATATATATATATGTATATATTCATATATATATATATATATATATAGATAGTATATATATATATAAAAATATATATATATGTATATATATATATATAAATATATATATATATATATATATATATATATATATATATATATATATATATATATATATATATATATATATATATATATATATATATACATATATGTATATATACATATATACAAACACACTCACACTCTATTTGTGCAGAAAGAATTGAATACCATCGACGACATTACCGCACGGGCACATGGCTGCAGCAGCGACAGTTTTGTGTCGGGTGGTGCCCCCGCAGTCTCTTCCTGGAAAAAAAGCCTCCTTGTGGTTCGTTCAACAAATAGTACACCACACTATTGTCTGAAAGCAACCATGCAGGTCGCGGCCATGCGCAAGGTAATGAAAGTTATCTCACGTCTCTGGTGGTCTTCTTACGGCACATACTAGTCTAAGAGCTTGGTCTTGTGCTTCAGTGGGTCGACTGATTTATCTGTGACCAGGGAGTACTCGCTGATGGTGTATTTCAAAATCTTGAAATGTGCGTTCGGAATGTGCGTGTGTGGCAGAGCTGTTTGTTGATAGAAAGTCTAGTCAGTCAGATTGTTTCTTGGCTCATTCCGCTTGCCCATACTGGAATATCAATATATAGGTGTACTCGGCGATAAATTGAAATGCAGCCATCAAATCAATAACAAATACCATGGGATGAAAATGTTACGAATGAAATAGCTCAGGCAAAAAATTGTCTATGAATACCTTGGCTGTAACATTGACTTCAATCATCTGAGCTCATGTATACATCGCTCTTGTAAACCTTTCAAAGGCTTTGGTTAATTTTGCAAATATGATAAGCGGAATGCTTCAGCAGCCTTTTCTAAATCTTATGGTTCTTGCTGAAGACTAAAATCACACTCTTGATGCATAGCTCAACCCAGCACTGACTTACAGTCAACAACCTGTCTGAACATATTACAGAAAACACACAGCGATTATCATTCGTCTTCTCATTTATTGTGCCCTACCACACCGCCTGAGTCTTGCGAAATATTTTATGTCAATAATATGTACAACACAATAACGCTACATATGCTTAAAGCAGCTATACTGAGTGAGTAATATCATCTATATCACATTACGCCATCTAATCTAGATCGTCTAACTACTTATATTTAGCGCTAACCCTTCCTTCATGAAGACGTAAAGCTTGTTTTTGTGTCATCGTCGCTGATATTATGAACGCCAAACATGTGCGACATTGCCCAATGTCCTCCTTATGCAAATTATCAGATGCAGCTTAATAGCGCTACCTACTAAAGTCATCATTCTGTAAAGCAGCCACTCACACTCTCACTTAGTTCTTAACTCAAAGTGATGGAGACAACAAAATGGAAAATTCAATTTACTACGAATAAAGTGAGTAAATCAAATACACTGTTGACTGTGGCGCATAGTAGTGGCGTTTATCTATTGTTCACTCTGTTTCTGCACCGCTGACTAAGGCATTTATATTTGCACATACAAGCATAATAAAGGTTTATAATATTTTCTAATATTTGGAAAAGCATGTATTGCAATGTGGTAAGTGTTATTATTTTGTTATGGTGGACAGTATCTCTGGTTGCGAAAGCCCTCCATATAATAAATCTTATGCAATATTCCAATATAGTATTACATGTGCGTTACTCATGTGGGCAAAAACTAACCATCAATAATGAGTCTGACTCTTATTATTGCACCGGCTTCATGCGTATTCCGAAGCTGCTTAGTTTCAACCCAGATGCATTACCAAGAATAGATACTTTAAAATCCTAAAAACATATGACAAAGCAATGAATGTCATTCATAATGCCGTCGTATTCGTTCTGCTTATATGAGCAGGATTGCTTATTGTAACCGTGACATACAATGCTACACTCATCTGTGCCTGTTTTCCTGATGCACAACAGGCCATGTGGGCCATACATAATATGAACAAGATATACAACCATTTGTAGGGAATGCACTTTTATCAACGCAAAAAGATTCCACATAGCCCCCGGCGCACAAGTCGCGATTGCATAAAGGACACCGAGCACCATCTACTACCATCAACTGCGTGCAAATCACTATAAGTGCTACATCAAAGCTTGATTTACTGACCGCATGCAATCGGATGAAAGACATAATTTGATTCCGGTGTAGTCAAAAAGCAACCTCGTCTGACATATTTATAGCGAAAAGGCCCGCGATTGAACAGCCTGGTGGGAAAATGGTTGTTTAAAACTTTTAACAACCAGATGGATTAGTTTGCGTTTAGTACACGGGATCTGCAATCATTCCATCAACATAAAGATTAATGCCTGCAAAATATTCTGATTTAGAAGACTCTGATAATGATAATTATAGTGGTAAATATGTTTGTAATAAATCACGAAACATTAAAACAATGTACAAAGTAGTGGATGTATTATCTTAATTGATTTGGGTCAGGGCGTCAAATTATTCAGTGACTTAGCAAAATGACGATTTCCGCAGGCATAATATCATGCAGGTTGTGTTATCAACGAAACACATCAAAAGCATTTAATACAAAAGTGCATACATGACTATTTATCTATTTGTACGCCAATGTTTGGAACTTCAGTTGTTCTAGAGCATCCACTCCTTACATTTTAAATGAATCACCAGCAATTATAATCGCGATATTTATAGGTTGAATAGCATTTTACGGAGATGAACGATAAAGATATCTATACGCGATTACGACATTCAGACTATTTGATGCATTATGTTGGTTGTATCAATTAAAATGCACTCTGCACTTTTTCGAGAAATGTCTTTTCATGTACTAAGACTGAGGCTAGTTATGTTGTATGCATATGCATACCTGTAACAAACGTACACCAATAAGCCATGCAGGGACCGTTGATTGACAACGTCTCCAACGGCCTTTTTTTGATGAATTATAGAATGAACAAGTCTAATTTTAACGGCACCAGAGACATTTTAGATAACCAGCACACACACACACACACACACACACACACACACACACACACACACACACACACACACACACACACACACACACACACACACACACACACACACACACACACACACACACACACAACACACACACACACACACACAGACACACACACACATACACACACACACACACACACACACACACACACACACACACACACACACACACACACACACACACACACACACACACACACACACACACACTCACACACACACTCACTCACACATACATGTTACACCCAAAACGTTTAATTCATTCATATTATTTACTAAGCACATATATGTATTTGTACGATAGACTTTTAATGCGAGGTGTACTACTTTGTATTAAATTCCTTGCCGTTGCTTCCTCTGAAAGCCGTCCTTGTCAAGGCTCCCCATGCGCAGCCATCATTCAGATGTTATCACAGGACAAGGCGTATATAAAAAGCGACTGGCTGCTGCGTTGGACTCATTGTTGAGCGCCACTCACGAACAACACCAGCAAGTGACGTCACCAGGCATATTAGAAAGAAACAGACTTATCCGTCCTCTGTTACCTCCTACCGTTAAAGATTGATACGATCTTGTATCATTCGTGTTGACCAAAAGTATCAAAATACACTCCTTAACGCTATGATATGGCCATCAGGTGCTATTGTTCGTAAATAGTTTTATTATTCTTGTAACCTTGCACATCTACTTCGTAATTTAATGTACCCTGTACATTTAATATCACTAGCGTTACAATACTCTCGTTTTATTGCCGTGGTCTTGTTTGGTAGATGTATGCAAAAGCTATGGTGAAATCTTTGTGCAGGAAACTTGGCTAGGCAACGATGAGTTGGATATATTACAAAGAATTCATCGTGATTTCGTAGGTGTCAGTGCCATGGTCGAAGGTTCCAGAACAATACGCAGACGTCCCTATGGCTGTGTTGATATATTAGTTAGCAAGAAGCTAATTGAATATTGTCAATTTCAACACCATAAAGATGATAGGCTGCGCTCGGTTTTACTGTCCTTCGGCAGTGATTCAGTTCTCTTGATAAATGCCTACCTAAACTAACAATGTGACGCTAACACGGCGTCTTACCTTGAACTTATGGGTAAACTCAGAGCAATGTCTGAATCCACTCAAACCACTCAAAGAAGCTATTATAGGGGATAGTGCAAGCGACAAGAGCTATAATCCTTAGTATATAATTGTTCAATCTGAAACTCACTTAACCAATAGGAAAAGACTCTTTATCAATATGGTATTGGTTACCGATAATTGCAGTTGTATATCAGGAATGCAATCAGATATGTGCACTTATTAATGGAAATGTCATGGAAAGCAACAAATAATCATGATGCTGCCTACAATTCGAATCTTGCACATGGCAAATGCCTCCTCTGTTGTACACCACCCACCAGTGGTACTTCGAGCAATGGAGAGTATGACCCGATTCAAGCTCATAGAGGTGTAAATTTAGCCAAGTAGGTTAGCCGGATAAAACTAGCTTAATGACTGATTCCTTTCTCAATAACGCGTATTCATTATTCTGGATATCACAGAGAGTCTTGGTTTAATAATCAATTTACCATTTCTTTTTTTTGTGAGAGTCAAGTCTGGACCTCACACTAAGCAATGAATAAGCAAATGGTTCTTGGTTGCTAGGCACACATCGAATGCATGTCAGGCGCTTGTTGCGCCACCTTGTCTCAGAATGTGTAATCTTATCTGCTCGTTGGCGAGGAGAACAGCAGTACTAATGTTCGGCGCTTGGCATTTGTACAACTTGCGTTTTATAACCCCAGTACGTCTACTTATGGGTTGTTCTATATTCATGAGATATTGTATGAGATGATTTGCGATATTATTCATTAGAGACCGATGGTAAGTGCCAATTCGACGAATTTACAAATTGCAGCTGTATGGTAATTGTTAAAGTTATTTTTGTACGTAGCTGACATTTGTTCTAAATAAAACATGATATATCTCTGCCGACACATTCTCATTGCTTACACGTAAACTTCCATCGGCTATTTCGATATAAATATGGCTAGGTCATGTGAGAATGAATGCTTATGTGATAGTGGTACATCTGCAAAAACTATATGTACGCGCTGATGGTAAGCATGCATAATGCAATATGTAATCATGACTATCGTAATAATATTGTGATGAATACGACCAGCATAGTCATCCTGACCATCACCAGTTCAATCCCGGCGACTGACTAGCTGAGAGATTGGACCAATATTTCCTCGCTAAATGCACAGGAAAAAATCGATATCTATATCAACTATCGCATCATCCGCAATCATCATTATTATTACAGTTTTGTTACTCATCTTGGAAATGCATAAAATGTGTCAGGCAATTAGGACATTGACTTGACTCTGAGGTTGTCAACTACCAGTGTTACTGCCGCCATCCCGAATATCTCCGTCCAGCCAATACAGTGATTCCCAAATGTGCAAAATAACAGGGTTATGTTTCGCGAAGGATGTGGCCTAAGATAGTGCTGCAAGAAATTCCAAAGGATCATTGATATTGACGATATATTTTATGTGCGTACACAAAGCTCTGAATTTGTTTATTCATTTTGACTACTGATAATAGTTAAAGTTTAAGTTAGTAATAAAATGTTCGCCATATACATTTTATTTATCCCTATGTAGACTAATTTTAAACAACATTCACAATGTTATAAATCGTACTAAGCATCAACTACAGATGTAGCTGATATTGTATGCTATCGGCAATCATCAACATTAATAAACATTGATGCTTAGATATGGATGTGTTTCACACAATTCAAATTCTGAATCTTCTAAATGTGGGGTTTTGTCGGATTCTTGAATTATCAGATAAGCCTGATTAGGAGGAAATGAAAAATTATAATCAATTACCTCGGGTATCTATTACCTCGGGGTTACACAGAGGGTGCTAGTGTCCCGTCAATATCGACTATTGATGCTTTCAGTTGAAAGTACAACCCCGTAGAGATCTATGTTATATACTATGCATGCCAAGCTACTGTGGTTCGTGACAATTTAGAGTAAGAACACAAAATACGGTGCTCAGCAACATGTATCATTTCGGCGTTATTAAGGTTACACCGATTTCAATTAATTGTTTACGATTGTTTTGAGGTTTTCTTGTCAGCTCACTCTGAATGCATGTTAGGACGGCAGCTATGTCAGTTCCATGACACTGTCATGCCGATGACGTAGGGCGTGCAGAAGCAAGACACGCCAGTGGCTCTACGCGTGACCTCGCATTCATAAAAAGATCTAGGATATTAGTTAGCTGGGTAATCGAGTCCGCGTTCTGTGCACAGCTCACTGTTTCGAACATCCATTTACTCAAGAGCGACCGTGATGTCTGCAAAGCATTCTCACTAACTAGTCGATGGAACAAATCTTACACCAACGAATATAATGCTGGCGAACCCATAAACATCAACTCGTGTGTATGGGCGATCGTGACGCTTTCTCACGATTTGTTGGTAACAGTGGACGTACCAATGCATGTGTGTGTGTGATTTGAGATTTGTTTCGGTGAGGGTGTCAGATATTCTATTATATATGAGGCAGTGATTGGCAGTACATATGGTGACTTGGCAGATGTTAATGGGCCAATGCTGCACTATTAATGCTCAGTGACTTGAGGAACAGCAGGTACTGACAGTAATTTCGCTAAATAATATTCCATAACGTTATCGGTGATTGCCATCACGACATATTTTACAATAAGGTTCAGACCATCCATAGATACTCTAAGAATCCACTCCACAATCACAAAACACAAACCCTACGAACGAGCAGGCATGGAAACGCGAAAGCACACTGACATACACATATCATCCATGCAAACATCAATCATTACAATGGTGTGTGTTATTGACGAATACGAGAACATGCCAGCTTCTAATCTGTCTTGGATGTTATTATAATATTGAACAGATGATGCTGAAGATGCTATAATCTGCGCGGTACAGCTGGTGGATGCTGCGAAAAAGATATTCAGTATCGATAAAAACAGGTACCAATTGATTGGAAATGAATGGTGAGAAAGGGTTTTGTTACAGCGTTCGGTGAACTAAATTCGGTATATTTCTTGAATGTGGCTTATGATGAGGATCGCAAGGCCACGTTGGCAAAATGCATTTCGCATGATGTATCATTTCGAAAAAAACCAACACGTAACAACTTCTGCAATGTTAATTATCGCGCTCAACAGACATCGTGTTCAAGGCTTCATACGCAATAGACAATCAGAACTCAGATGTTAATATGATTTACTTTGGCATCAGTCTAAATACCGGACAGATGCAGCACATTGTATCAAGTTACCATTCGACTCTGCCGTCATTATTATCTGACCTTTACCTGCCAAACAGGCACATACCCGACCAAAGCGCCTTTCATTGCATGAATATTACATCCGATCATTGCGTTAGTGCTGAAGGTTCTGATAAGTTCCATTGAACATGTTGCATATAGCTGGGAAAAAAGTTTTATCATGAGTTCTTAGGTCATTGCGATCGGCCACACGT
>CM067343.1:38104160-38184160 GCA_034190875.2 Urechis unicinctus
GCTAGAGATATGTCCCCAAATGAATGGAACGACTCGTCATTAGGCTTTGATGTTAGAGAAGCATTATTATAGCTATAAAATACGCAACTTTGAAACATTCCACAGAGACCCTACGATAGAAAAACCTATTTTAAATCAAGTGAGATATAACTGCGAACCCAGCTGCTAAATTACACGCGTTTTAAGAATAGAAATACGAACTGAATGTAGGACAACGAAATGTACGAACAAATATACAAAAATACATAAACAAATCTGTTTTGGCTGATGCATCGCCGTATCGAAGCAATTCACTAAATTGGCATCAATAGTTACTGTAACTGAAATAATCCTTCCCCGCCATGCATGACAAACATGTTCTTAGTGCTTCAAATTTATACCTAGTAAGGCGCCTCATAGAAGCAAGAATGTAGCGGCGTCAGATGCACCCGTACAAATCTAGCAAGACGCGTAGTTTTGTACGTAATTGGCTTCTTGATCATATATTACTATGAAATCAGGATTTTGTGATAAAATAAGAGCTTGTTTTGCAGAGCTATGCCAAATCTGGAAGGCATCCTAAGCAACGTGTATGCAAATGATCATGTAGTATCTACTTTGTGCCTGATGCTAGTTGCGTGTGGTTGTCTCAGATCGACAGTTTTACTACATGGTGTGTACAGCTCATCTACCGCAACTACCCTGTGCTCAACTTCGAGGATATGCAACTGTCTTAGTGCCGCCGTTGATTTTGGAAGTCAAATCCAATATGCCAATGGTATTCCGCACGATAAAAAACCTCCATGTCCATGTTTCATGTCTTTTGACGTTTCTAGGGAGTTTCATATTGGTGTTTATTGATCACAACTATACATAAATACATTTAAAACAATATGCATTAGATTCCGGTTGTTTGTAGGCCAATCTTGGCTTGCAAAGAGCACCCTCAACTGATGCAATTTGTATACAGCAGAAAAGTTGCTATAATTGAATGCAAGGTTCCAGTTAAGCAGAACAGATCGCCCTGAACATTGTATTCGAAATTGCTGTTGCTGCAAAACCCTATCAAACTATCGCATCTGATTGACTGACTGATACACGCCAGGTTCCATACATTGTGTCGTCCTGTGAAATATGATGTTGTCGTTATACGTTAATTGGTGTCGGGTGATTTGTCGCATAGGGGACAGGTCACTTCCTTTCTGGTGTGATACAAACTGATTATCTAAGTGACATCTGGAAGGATGTCTTTGAAGGAGGTCTAGCATTGCACAGCCAACAACGATGCAATCGACATGTTGGCAGCAGACTTGTAATAATCGTACCTATTTGTCTTCATTATTTTCATCTTTGGATGAAAAATTAAGACAACTTCAAATATATGTGTCTCTGTTTATTCCAGGTGTATATTTTTGGGTCCGCTCAAGGTCGCCCACGAATGGTCAAGATGCTAATTTATACGTATAAATCCCACCTTTTGACCCCATATATATATGCGTATATTTGCTGCATACCGAAATTTTGAAATCATTTTCCTCCATCGTGGATTTGAATCATGATATTTGTTGTAGACGTGATCATCATGAGCCAATGGTAGCGTTTCGCGAACTGATTCAAAAATATTTATATATATATATATATATATATATATATATAGATATATATATATATATATAGATATATATATATATATGTAAACATATATATATACATATATATATATATATATATATATATATATATATATATATCTGTTTATATATATACATGTATATATATTTGTATATGCATATAGGGGTTACATATACATAGATATATATATATATAGAGCGATAGGTATGTACATTGATCTATGTATATATATACATATATAGGGAGAGATAGGGAGAGATATATAGACAGAGAGAAAAGAGAGAGGGGGCGAGAGAGAGAGAGGGAGGGAGAGAGAGAGACAGAGAGAGAGAGAGAGAGAGAGAGAGAGAGACAGGAGAGAGAGAGAGAGAGGGAGAAAGAGAGAGAGGAGAGAGAGAGAGGGAGACGTCTAGAGATATAGAGAGGGAGAGAGAGAGATAGATAGAGATAGAGAGAGATAGAGAGATAGAGAGATCTATATATAGATCTCTATAGAGATCTATCTCTATATATAGATATATCTATATATATATATATATCTATATATATATAGATATATATATATATATATATATATATATATATATATATATATATATATATATATATATATATATGCTCTCGCTTGCCACTGGGATCCTCTCCTTAACTCTCTTTCTCCTAATCTCCCTGACCTCAATACGGAACTCATTATTCTGTTTATCAAACGACAATCAACGTCATACTGATCAAGACATCAATGCAATGATAATTAATGACATTTAATGCAAGTCATCTTAATCCAACGTTAGAATTCTTCTTGAAACTCCACACAGTCTCATAGAATACCAAATTGCTGACCCCAGTGAGTGTTCGCTGATACCCTTCAAGCGATTGTTCTATATTCCCTGTACATTTATGGCCATCTAACAATTGTTAGTTATATGGTCTATCACGCAGATTACTTACTATGCCAGCGTCGGTCAAAATTATTAGGTCAAGAACGCATGCAAATTGATAAAGATCGTTGTTCGAAAAATGTTGTATACCAGTGGCGTGCGGAATTGTCCTACCAGTCAATATCACGAAAGTTAAAATAACTGACAATCACATATTGCCGGTCTACAACAAATGACATCAATTCATTC
Organism: Urechis unicinctus; assembly: GCA_034190875.2. Classification (NCBI taxonomy): domain Eukaryota; kingdom Metazoa; phylum Annelida; class Polychaeta; order Xenopneusta; family Urechidae; genus Urechis; species Urechis unicinctus. The sequence continues at coordinate 38,106,899 of CM067343.1, forward strand.
AGTCGATTATCATTTTCGGGGGAGGTGTTCAATGCAGTATGCTTTAGTATCCCTCCAAAACAGTCGAAAACCTGCAAGTGTAATTAAAGCAGGTTCTATATCGCCAACTCTCCAGCCCTCGCATATTGCTACTACATCTTGTCAACAGGACCAGACTAATTCCGCTCAATTGCCTAACTCACAGATTTGATGTTTGCTTGGATTATCAGCCCCGTTTGTGTAAAATTCGCTTGCAGAACTACCACTCTCGTCCCCCGCCTTCATATTTTCAAAGAAACCGGTTGAGTGTCAAACTCTCCCATTCACAAACGCTCAAGTGGTAACGTGCCCCGAGATGTTGGTGACGTGTAACCTATCCCTGAACAAGCGCGGTAAAGTATATATGCCATATTCTTTCCCGTTTTGAAGTCAACGCAATTTCAATATCATGCAGGATAGATAAAGTCTGCTTGATATGCGACGTGGAAACGATTATATACAAATCTGCTTTGACTTCAGCTGCACATTACTCCATACATCCGAGTTAATTAAATCTACTAAAGCAAGGGACCATTGACAAATTTGATGCTAAGTCTGATACATAAGTATTCAGATATCATTTTCTACAGCGTTATTTTACTTTGTGTAAGCAATCATTTTAATAAAATAACCTCAGAAATATGTCAACTAGTGCCCTCTACACGACTGATTGAAGATAACGTAGCTTGTGAGGACCGTCGACTCTTAAACTTAAATGTGGTTAATTTGGTAGTTTATATGTTATGGACCGCATTCCATCTTGACAGATCCAGGAATGTTTACAACAAACCCCGAGAACGTAACATCTGATGCTACGATCGTCGTTTGTACTATTCTCACATATTTGTATGGCTTTACATCATAGAAATAGAACGACAGACCGTGACCGTGTGAATGACCCGTGTTCTACTTGATCTGCTCAATCGAATATTGAAAAATAGAGTGAGCGACAAAGCGTTGTTATCTATAAAGCTTGACAGTGAGGACAAGCTGACGCTCTATTCAGGTAGATTGATCAGCAGAAAGGCTTGAACTGTTTGTGATTGCAGGATTCTGACCGGGAGTTCTTAACTTATGCACCAAATGATCCTGCGACCCAATGTAATCAATCGTACTCACAATCACGTCATCCTTACCAAGCAAACAAATCGTCATTCAGTGGCAGAGGCAGGCTCATAATGCCAATATCCATTAAGCTGCTGACGGATTGGCGTACATTGCTTGATAATAGTTTAAGGGGTTGACTAGCGGGTTTTTAGGAGTCGTTTGGTGGAGGACTAAATATTGTAATTATACATATGAACGGACATACACCGAATAAGTGGTCTCCCAATCGATCGACCCTGTCATGGATCAAAATTATATATATGAGGTAATTGTTAGGCTTGTGGTTCTCTGGTACATATGCTTAATTGTGGCAATACACTTGTTCAAGGAGTTATTTACTTGTAGCCAGCAGCATGAGTGTATTTGTATTGGTCCAGGAGATGGATCGAATCGCGCGCTCTAAGACTGAGAGGCTACCCTTTGGAGAAAATGTCCGCCACGGTCTACAGCATTTCACCGCATGTTTATTTCTTCCTCCGAGATATGTGCCTATTCCATAATACGTGTAACCGTCAAGGCTATTGCAACTCGATATTATCAATGCATCCGATGCAATGTGCGACTGTTTTCAACTTTTTAACCGTCAAAGGGTATATGAATATCATAGCATATCAAAGACGGTATAAAAACAGCATGTAATGCCTTGCTTAACTGCAATAATCTAACATAGGTGATGTATAGTAGTAATAGTAGAACCAATCATATTTCTCACATATCGCAATGCTTTATTCACTTAATTGAATGAGCAGGAAATACTAATTTATAATGCCCCAGTAAATAGTTTAGTCGTGATGATGGACAGTATTGATTAGAATTTACGTAATTGAAGAATTTGTATTGATAAAGGCGTCTGCGGGCGTCTGTTGATCGTTACATACCTTCATTTCGTTGCTCAGCCAACTATCACTAGCATCTTATGCCTATCTTACTTGACACTGTCGGTCTTATATCAACGGATATCAATAGTAATGTCACTTAAAGGTATTTACAAGATATAAGAGAATCTATATAAAACTGTAGTAAACGACTAATTCATGGATGTCAATGTTACGATACAAAGATAAAATGTGCCGTATAGCACTTGTCTTGGTAATATTTGCATATTTTAATATCTCTGATCACCTTTGTTCGCAACACTAGCTATAATAAGCAGGTGATATGCGGAATACAAATTATTTAAACCAAGCGCTTATCGCCAACTAAAACACCTCATTTCGCCAACGTTTACGTAAATGATGACAGATTGGTGTAGTTATTTAAAAAGCTCCCGCAAAAATGTCTCTTATAACCAGTTCAATGCGCCATAGTGCTTACCCCCTAATCTACGTGATGTCGGCGGGCGGTTTTATGCTAGCGTGGTTAGAAGTCTAGGAGTTATAATTTTGAGAGCGTGGTTGTTTGTTTGTTTGATTTACACACATGTTCAAGCAAACTGCAAGATGTCGAATGCTTGGTGAGCGGTTATCAACATGAAAGAAAATCAAACTGTTTGGTAGCCTGGAGACTAAATATAGCATTTAAGTAGACCTGCCCTATACTGGAATATGTTTCTCACATCTGGTAATCAAATGAAGGAAAATCAAGCAGTTCGGTAGCCCGGAGGTTTTGCATTGACTAAATATAGAATGTGTGACGACATGTCTTATACTGTAATATATTCTATTTCTCACATCTGGACATGCAGCATCAGTGAGGTACCGTATGATTACATGTATTCAATAAAATGCGGTGAATATGCGAAACGCTCAATCACGCTGGCTCACCTGATCACATAAATAGCTGGGGTGCAGCTGATTGGATAACCGCCTTTAAAGATGGTTTGATGGCTGCATTTGGTCAAAAATGCACGTGTGGCAAATCGACTAATCTTGATAATCATTCGTGATGAATACATTTCAAAGGCCTGTCAGGCGTTAATGAATTCGTATCACCATCGTTTCTGGTATATCGAATACAGACAATCAGCGATTGACAATCTTTCCACAAAATTAACGTTCGAACATTGGGGCCGGCTGCCGTTTGTCCTACGAATGCGGACAGAATCTATTTATAGACATATGTTGCTTTTTGCGAAATTAATATGGCATCAGCTGTGTAGAGTGCAGTTTGCTCTACCAACTTAAATAGTCTAGAAATGTCTCTTTGGATTTGCTGGCTGCGTCATGAACAGCATATGCACTTTAATGAAGAATAGACAGTTGCAAAAACTGAAAATCCAGCACCGTATAAGCAGTGATGGAATCATCTACACTTGGAAAATACGCATACATCATTAGGTAACGAAGTATCGACCCGTTCGCTACATTGGGCAGGGAAACCGATTCACAATCATGACTTCCTGGATTTAAAGTCACAATCTATAAATTGAAATGCAGCCATTAAATCAATAACAAATACCATGGAGTGAAAAGGTTAAGAATGAAATAGCTCAAGCAAAAAGTTGTCCATGTATACCTTACCTGTAACATTGACTTCAATCAGCTGAGCTCATGTACACATCGTTCTTGTAAACCTTTCAAAGGCTTTGGTTAATTTTGCAAATATAATATGCGGAATGCTTCAGCCGCCTTTTCTATTACTGATGGCTCTTGATGAAGACTAAAATGCTTCACTCAGCAAGGACTTACCGTCAAAAAACCTGTCTGAACATTTACCGAAAACACACATGGATAATCATCCGTCCTAATTAATATTCTGACTTACTAACTCGCCTGTACGTCATGAATCTTGACAATTATTTTATGTTAATGACATAAACAACACAATAACGAAATAAATGCTTAAAGCAGTTGTACTGAATGAGCAATATCATCTATATCACATTACGCCATCTAATCTAGATCTTAAGAACTACTTATATTTAGCGCCAACCCTTCCTTCATGCAGTCATAAAGCTTGTTTTTGTGTCATCCTCGCTGATATTATATACGCCAAAAATGTGCGACATTGCCAATTGACTTCCTCATGCAAATTATCAGATGCAAATTATTAGCGCTACCTATTCATGTCATCATTCTGTAAAGTAACCACTCGCACTCCCACTTAGTTCTTAACTCTGCCCCAAAGTGATGGAGACATCAAAATGGCAAATTCAATTTACTATGAATAAAGCGAGTAAATAAAATACCCTGTCGACTGTGGCGCATACCTAATCTCTGTGGTAGCGTTTATCTATCATTCACTCTGCTTCTTTTTTACCGCAGACTAAGGCATATATATTTGCACATACAAGTATAATGAAGGTTTATAATATTATCTAATATTTGGAAAAGCACGTATAGCAATGTGATAATTGTTGTTAGTATTTATTGGTGGACAGTATCTCTGGTTGCGAAAGCCCACTGTATGATAAATCTTTGCAATATTCTAATGTAGTATTATATGGACGTTATCAAGACAAATGTATATGTATGACGCTGATTTGATTATTGCTACTGGCCTCATGTATGAAACCGTAGCAATACATAAAAACTGCATATGCTTACGTGTGTCGGCAACATGACACATTAGGCATGCTTCTCACTTTGGTAACAAGTGAGAGCCGCAATTAGCAAACAAAATAACCACAGGTGCAGGTATAGGGAACAAAACTGCCGCTCGATTATTTGCATCTTAAATGCCCTCTACAAAGTCAATTGTCTTTGGTCAGATTTCATCTCAATATAATTAACTACTTTTGATTAACTCGTTTTTATCATATAACATATAACATACGAAATTGCAATGCGCAAATTATTCCAACGTTACTTCCATTAGAAAATATATAGCTCTGCCAATTTATGCTAAGAGAAATTGCATGTTAGTATTTACATAAATCACAATGTAGCCGTTAAAATCTAAGACAATCGCGCACTCGATATGAAAAATATCAACTCTGTCAAATCCATTACTAAACAGATTTGCAGCATGCGTTAAAAGCATAGCGGTATAAATTCGTATATGTATCAATCATATGTTTGGCCTAAACTACTAGCCGTTACTCATGTGGGCAGAAACTGACCATCAATAACGAGTGCATTATTGTACGCGCTTCATACCGGTCTTACTTTATCTAGTTCATCCAAATATGTTCCAAAGCTGCTTAGTTCTAACCCAGATGCATTACCAGGAATATATACATTTCATTCCTAAAATATGTATTTTCGCGGTAACACGGTCAATTTGCATTTTGTGTTTGTCTAAGCGCATATGACGAGTAAAAAAAAGCAACGTTGACGACAGTCACTTGCTGAATGCGTCCAGTCTACCCTCTACAGATACTGATGGTTTTGTATTGAGAGGAACGAATGTGCCTTATCCTTTTGTTCTGAAGAACTCTTTACTGGAATGTCGTTCAAGATATTACACAACATAGAGTTAACTTTGTGTGGAACAAAGTTACAATAAATGACCAATTTCTACAACCACACTTCCGAAATTCGTTAGTAATACGCTGCTTGTAGTTTATGCAGATTACTATATATCTATCAGTGGAACCCGTAAGTTCATATTACAACCGCTCAAGCATACTTTAGTCGTCTGTATAGGTAACGGAGCTACAATTTTATAATTGTGAGTGGAAATAGATCAACAGACAAGTCAAACTTTGTTCATTTGTGCGAGATTTAGAAACCACGTTAACTCTGTATTTCTAAGGCAGATGATGCATTAACGTTACCTATTATGGATTGTTCTTGATTAGGACCAAGCAATGAATGTCATTCATAATCACGTCGTATTCGTTGTGCTTATATGAGCAGGATTGCTTATGGTAACCGGGACATACCATGCGACACTCATCTTGGCCTGATGCACAACAGGCCATGCGGGCCATACATAATATGAACCAGATATACAACAACTTATAGAGAATGCACTTTTTATCAACGCAAAAGGTTTCTACATAGCCTCCAGCGCACAAGTCGGGATTGCATACAGAACACCGAGCACCATCCTCTACCATCCACTTCAAGGCTTGAATTACTGACCGAATGCAATCGGATGAAACATATAATTTCATTCCGGTGAAGCCAATAAGCAACCTCATCTGACACATTGAGAGCGTGATGGCGTGTGTTTGAACAGCCTGATGGGAAAATGGGTGTTTAAAACTTTTACAACCAGATTGGTTAGCGTTTATTACACGGAAATTACTCAATCTGCAATTATTCCATCAACATTAGAATTAATGACACTGATGATGATAATTATTGTGGTATATATTTTTTATTTAATCACGCATCATTGAAACAATGTACAAAGTATTGGATGTATCAAATAAATTGATTAAGGCCAGGGGCGTCGAATTATTCAGTAACTCAGTAAAATGACGATTTCCGCGGGCATAATATCACGCAGGCTGTGTTATCAAAGAGACACATGAAAAGCATTTAATAAAAATGGCATACATGAATATTTATTAATTTTGAACGTCGAAGTTTGGAACTTCAGTTATTCCAGAGCATCCACCAGCGACATTTTCAATGATTCACCAGCGGTTATAATCGCGATATTTAGAGGCTCAATGGCATTTTACGAAAAAGAACGATAAAGATATCTATACAAGTAATTGTAATGCGAACTTGGTACTCACGATTACGACATTCAGACTAGTTGGTGCAAAATGCTGGTCGGATCAATTGATATGCACTCTGCACTTTTTCGGGAAATGTCTTTTCATGTTCTAAGACTATGGCTAGTTATGTTGTATGCTTATGCATATTTGTAACAAACGTACACAAATAAGCACAGCCATCATTCAGATGTTATCACAGGACAAGGCGTTTAGAAAAAACGCCGGGCTGCTGCGTTGGACTCTTTGTTGAACGCCACTCACGAAGACGCAAGCAAGTGACATCACCAGGCATATAAGAAAGAAATAGACTTATCCATCCGCTGTAACCTCCTGCCGTCAAAGATTGATGCGATCTTATAACATTCGTGTTGACCAAAAGTATCAATATACACTTTTTACCGCTATAATATGGCCATCAGGGGCTATTGTTCTGCACTTTTAATATCACTAGCGTTACAATAATCTCGTTCAATTGCTGTTTTCTTGTTCTGTAGATATATGCCAAAGCTATGGTGAAATCTTTATGCAGCAAACTTGGCTAGCCAACAAAGAGTTGGACATATTACAAATAATTCATCCTGATTCAAGCTAACTAAATGTTGTCAATTTCAATACCATAAAGATGACAGGCTGCTCTCGGCTTCACTATCCTTCGGCAGTGATTCAGTCCTCTTGAATTTATGGGTAAAGACAGAGCTATGTTTGAATCCACTCAAACCAGCAAAGTAGCCATTATAGGGGATTTCAACGCGAGTGTCAGCTGCGCAAAATGCGTTCACAGTCTAATCTTGTGATATCTGACTACAAATGTCTAGGTAGATTGTCTGGTATATTCACATATTTCAGTGATGCACACTCTTTGAGTTCATGGCTGGATTACTTTATCTGCAGTTATTACATGTAAAACATTCGATCAGATCTGCACATTGTAGACAATGTTCGGTTCATTTGCCAATTTCTGCTTCTTTTTCCTTTTATGAAAGCTCGCAAATAGCGTCTGGTAATAACAACATGAAGAACCCCTTGAGACGTTCAAGTCTCCAGCGAAAAGTACAGCTTTTTTAACTCTCGAAACGTCATTTATTGGGTGTGGTGCTACCGGACCCAGTTACTTGTATCGATGCAAAATTTCCCTCCACTGATCATAAGGCGCAGATCGATCGTCTGTTGTTGAGATTTTGAAAGCGGAAGTCAAGGCCAGTACTAAATGCATTGATATATATGCAAAGATAACTCCTGTCTCGATTTCGTAATCCCTGGTTTTAATGACTACATTAAAGACTTGCGTACGCAGGCGAGGCGGGCGTATATATGTTGTGCGCAATATATCTACATATGTCCACTTCGACTGTCAATTGGCGGTAATTAGCCAAGCGTTCGGATGTGTAAATTAGTATAAAATAGCCTTCTGCCAGTATGCTTGGTGATAGTTTGATACAGTGCATACTCTATGATTACACTCATAAAACTAAATGGTTTAGTAAAGACTTTTGTCAATGACTTAACTTTTCAATTACAGAGATAAAAGTACGCGTAAACGATCTGCAGAATAACGCACGTGAATCATATCACACAATTCAACCCAGCAGACATCCCATATTCCGATAAAAGGCAGAGCAATTTCTAATGCTTGCTACCGGTTGGGCCATAAACAAATATATAATGCGACAAAAGCTGGGATTCTTAGTATATAATTGTTCAATTTGCAACTCGCTTAATCAATAGGGAAACGACTGTTTATCAATATGTATTGGTTACCGATTATAGCAATTATATATCGGGAATGCAATCAGATATGTGCACTTATTAATGGAAATGTCATGGAAAGCAACAAATAATCAAATCTTACACATGGAGAATGCCTCCTCTGCTGTACACCAACCACCAGTGGCACTACGCGCAATTGAGAATATTACCGAGCCAAGATCATAGAGGTGTACATTTAGAAAAGTAGTTTAGCCGGATAAAACTAGCTTCATGACTGATTCCTTTCCCAATAACGCGTATTCATTATTCAAAATATCCCAGAGAGTCTTGGTTTAATAATCAATTTTTTTGCGAGAGTCAAGTCTGGACCTCACACTAAGCAATGAATAAGCAAATGGTTCTTGGTTGCAAGGCACACATCGAATGCATGTCAGACGCTTGTTGCGCCACCTTGTCTCATAATGTGTAATCTTATCAGCTCGTTGGCGAGGAGACAGCAGTACTAATGTTCGGCGCTTGGCATTTGAACAACTAGCGTGTTATAACCCAGTACGTCTGCTTATGGGTTGTTCTATATTCATGAGATATTGTATAAGTTGATTTGCGATATTATACATAAGAAATCAATGGTTAGTGCCAATTCGACGAATTCACAAATTGCAGCTGTATGATAATTGTAAAAATGGAATTATATTGCGTGGGTCCGGTTATCTGCAAGTTATATTTCTACGTAGCTTGCATTTGTTGTTCATAAAACATGATATATATCTGCCGACACAATCACATTGCTTACACGTAAACTTCCATGGGCTATTGCGATATAAATATGGCTTGGTCATATGAGAATGAATGTAATAGTATTAAGCACGTGTTACTTCGGCAAAAACTATATGTACGCTTTGGTGGTAAGCATAAATAATGCAATGTATAATCATGAATATCGTATGATATTGTGAAGAATAAGACCAGAATAGTCATCATGTCCAGTACCAGTTCAATCCCGGAAACTAGCTGAGAGATTAGGCCAATGTTTGCTCAATAAACATACAGGAAAACATCGATATCTATATCAACTATCGCATTATCCGCAATCATCATTATTAGCATGCTACCGGTAATCATTAACATTTATAAACATTGATGCTTAGATATGGATGTATTTCACACAGCTCAAATTCTAAATTTCTTATATCGGTTTCTTGAATTATCAGATAAGCCTCATTAGGAGGGAATGATATTCATCGCTCATGTAATCTATAATCAATTACCTCGGGTATCTATTACCTGAGGGCTCACACAAAGGGTGCTAGTGTCCCATCAATATCGACTATGGAATATTCCAGTTGAAAGAACCACCCCGTAGAGATCTATGTTATACACTATGCATGCCAAGCAACTGAGGTCAAGGGCAATTTAGAGTTAGAACACCAAATACGGTGCTCAGCAACATGTATCATTTCGACGTTATCAAGGTTACACCGATTTCAATTAATTGATAACGATTGTTTTTAAGTTTTCTGGTCAGTTTGCTCTGTGAATACATGTTAGGACTGCGGCCATGTCCGTTCCATGAACCTGTCATGCATATGACGTGGGGCGTGCGGAAGCATGACACGCCAGCGGCTTTATGCTGGGTAATCCAGTCCGCGTTCTGTGCACAGCTCACTGTTATGAACAACCATTTGACACGCCAGCGGCTCTATGCGTGACCTCGCATTCATAAAAATATCTAGGATATTAGCTAGCTGGGTAATCCTGTCGGCGCTCTGTGCACAACTCACTGTTATGACCTCCAATTGACACGCATTATGCGCATTCATAAAAAGATGTAGGATATTAGTTAGCAGGGTAATCGAGTCCGCGTTCTGTGCACAGCTCACTGTTATAAACAACCATATGTTCCAGCACAGCATCCTCACCAGTTCATTGAACACCATCAAATTAAATGTTGAATACGAAACTATTTTAATGTTGGCGGTGTCTCAGTTGAGCTGTTGCCATTGTGTTATGTCGCATATGCGTTACCGGCGCAAGCGTAATTTGTGAAAACCATTTGCATATTTAATCTGCTATCATGAATATGCTGAGAAGACCAACCTTTTCTTGTGAAAATTATGTAAAATCACGAAAAACCTCAAGCGTCATGTTATTGTTGCATGATGGCAGCCGTTGATCGCATTAGCGTCATGTGGCTGTAGGGCTGCAGCACAGCTTGTAATCAACACCCACAGGAAAAAACTGCTGATATTAGTGCTAGGCAAAGTCTAGGAGGATATTCAATCACACGTTTTGGCGAAACTGATTATTGTTTCGGTTTATTGAAGGGGCATAGTTGACAAAAATAGCAATATTCGTTTAGTAACCAAAAGTCATTCACTAACGATTGGTTTCGTTGAGGATGTCCAATATTCTATCATATATGAGGCAGTGATTGGCAGTACATATGGTAACTCGGCAGATGTTGATGGGCCCATGCTGCACTATTAGTGCTCAGTGACTTGAGGAACAGCAGGTACTGACAGTAATTTCGCTAAATAATATTCCATAACGTTATCGGTGATTGCCATCACGACATATTTTACAATAGGGTTCAGACCATCCATAGATACTCTAAGAATCCACTCAACATTCACAAAATACAATACCTACGAACGAGCAGGTATGGAAACGCGAAAGCACACTGACATACACATATCATCGATGCAAACATCAATCATTACAATGGTGTGTGTTATTGACGAATACGAGAATATGCCAGCTTCTGATCTGGCTGGGATGTCATTATAATATTGAACAGATGATGCTGAAGATGCTATAATCGGCGCGGTACAGCTGGTGGATGCTGCGACAAAAGATGTTCAATATCGATAAAAACAGCATAGGTTCCAATTGATTGGAAATGAATGGTGAGAAAGAGTTTTGTTACAGCGTTCGGTGAACTAAATTCGGTATATTTCTTGAATGTGGCTTATGATGAGGATCGCTATGCCACGTTGGCAAAATGCATTTCGCATGATGTATCATTCCGAAAAAAACCCAACACGTAACGACTTCTGCAATGTTAATTATCACGCTCAACAGACATCGTGTTCAAGGCTTTATAAGCAATAGACAATCAGAACTCAGATGTTGTTATGATACTTTGGCATCAGTCTGATACAATGCAGCACATTGTATCAAGTTTCCCTTCGACCCTGTCGTCAGTACTATCTGACCTTTATCTGCCAAATAGGATGACTGATAAATACAAGCCGTCCAGAGCGCCGTTCATTGCATGAATATAACATCCGATCATTGCGTTAGTGCTGAAGGTTCTGATAAGTTCCATTGAACATGTTGCATATAGCTGGAAAAAAAGTTGTATCATGAGTTCATCGGTCATTGCGATCGGCCACACGTGGTATTTATATGCACGATGTACTTTATGATAAATGTTTGTATAAAAAATAGTATTCTTTATAGGATATTACTCATTCTTTCGCTGGATCATGTTGTAGTGGTAAATGTGGTACATAAGGCGAGTCCGTTTACGTTTCAGGCATATAAAGTCATCAATCAATCCATCGTGTGGGGAACAAGCGTAACTTAAGAGAACCGATCAAAGCCAACTTAGACCAAGTAGACCAAAAGTCTATGTATATATGTGTGTGTGTGTGTGTATGTGTGTGTGTGTATGTGTGTGTGTGTGTGTGTGTGTGTGCGTGTGTGTGTGTGTGTTTGCGTATGACCCCCTTTTGATTCGTTTGATATGCATTATCTAGACTTTATGGTTGGTTATGAGTACAGAAACCCAATCTCGATTGTAAACTTATTACCTGAATCTGAGTCTCAACTTACCTCATCCATACAATGTGTCTTCGCGAATAGTGGGAAGATTACGTGACTGGTTTATGAGAATGGGCGTTGGTCGACCGAAATTTGCCAGGTAGTGTTAAGTGGGACGCGGGAAGCAGTTAGTAACAGCTTACTGTAAAGCTGCTTTTGGGAGTTGGTACTCTTTGTTGCGGTCATTTTGGGGCGGCTGGGGATGATCAGAAATCTTTATCTGCTTTCATCATTCATTAAAAACCCACCGCTCAACTACTTTGCCTGGCTGAACTACCGCTTAACTAGCAGCAAGCCATATAAATAAATCACTACTTGAACATAAGGGTAGCTCGCTCGGAGTTGACAGCGGAAGATTCCTCCTCAAGCCAACATTCATAATCCATCCGGCGCCTTAACGAATATCGATATGTCTGTTGTTATTATGAGCGTGATATGCAAGGAAACTGAATCCATTTAACAGATTTAGATACAGCAACCATTCATGTACAGATGATAAGTGAAGATATAATCTCAGTAAATCCACGTAGAATATTGTGCAAACGTAATATATTTGCTGTGTTAATCATTCATATTAATGTCATTCACAAATATCGCTATAATTTACTTTTGTAATAAACTACAAATGCAGATGAGATTTCCGCCTACATATTGTGCCGCTATCAAACTATTCCCAAATTTCACTTCCAAGCCAAATCACAGTAACAATAGCGTCCGACACACTGATTGCCTCATATTGACAACAATTGCTTACGGATAACGGACGTTGCCTATGGCAAGCATTCATTTTGATAATATTTGGCTGGGATCATAAAACGATAATCCGACCATACTATCGGGTTCAGTACTCTGTCTTGGTGTTTGTAAGCTATGTGCGGCGACAGAAATAATGAACTGCAAGAAAGGGTCACCAGCCACTGGGCATATCAAATGTCTTTGTGGACTATGGCCTACCCCATACCTTATCTGCCTCATGTCAAGGATGCACTTTGAATTCGGCCTAAAATATGACAAAATGTTGTGGTCATGGGTAAACTACATATCATATAAGCCTACATTGTCAAATCGGAATCGGAGAAGTGATTACATCGCAGCTGCTGAAGAGGTTTAAGCTCCGATTCTAGATTGAAAACTATTCTCAGACGTGCTCGCATGCTACTTATAGTCAAACCCAGCCCGGTTAATTGAAGATGTGAATATGACAACTTCATTGGCGAATTTAGAAAAGAAGGCTACTTAGCTTCAGTGGAAACAGTTGGCTTTTTATTCAATTTGTTCCGTCAATTTCACCCTTGTCCAGTAACAAGCGGTGCGTTTACCTGTCGGGTTTCCTAACAACTGACACACATGGATTTTCCCCAAACGAACAAGTGAACAAAAGATAGTGATTCAGACAATGTCTGTGTTGAAGAAATCAACTGACAACAACTGTAAATATTTCGGACGGATCGATTATGTACATCATTGACGAGAATATTATTGCCAGTATGTCCAAGTTATTACGTGTCATTAACAATAATTGCGGGTATTTTGTTATCCATGTTTCCTTCAAATACCACCAATAAACGCAGTATGTTATTGGTTATTGTGGTCAGCGCCAGCATAGTTCCATTACTCAGAGACATGACTCATCGATGGATCGGTTAGTCGGCTTTATGATGCATCCCGTCACCTCGAGTTGATAATAACTACCATGAAGTGACATTTATTATGTTCATTGCATTAGCTTGGCGGTTAACACGACATTATTAATCTTTAGAGTCTGTTTCATTTTTTAGCAATAAACAATAGATACAGCATATTGCCCACATTATATCAACGGCACAGGTGCCAGTTCAACGTAATCTTGCCGTTTGGGCTGCTTTATGCTTTGATCTTATGATCATTGATGACAACTTTAATCTACAGTGGGTTGATATGAACGCAATGTTATTAAAAAGCAGCTGTAATATCCCCAGAGAAGAACATCAAAGGACTTTATGATATCAACGTAATAGAGCCTAATTATGGTTTCAATGACGTATATATGATTGACTGCTAACTGCTACCGAATGTTTGGTTCTTAGACGCTCCAATGGAATAGATGCTTCCATGGCGTAACAACATGACAAACCATCGAATAGTGGATATTCGGGTTAGCTGCAGCCAGGCACATTCTCGGTACCTGGAACAACTTCGTCAGCTCACTCTGCCAATGTTGTGCGAAATATTGCGGTGCTGTATAAAACCAAATACTTCATAGCATATGCCCATCCCCAAGTCGGAAATACTCACATGACGACCTCGACGTTTGGATGCTTGTAACTCCATGGCTTATGGCTATAGACGTAGATTGATCACCAAGATGAGATGAGTGTGGCGTCGGTGTTCATGACATCATAGTACCATCGGGTATCAACTTTATTATAAGGACTGCAATTTGTATACATCACTAACTATGGGCAAATGACTGCTTTAAGCTTCCGTATAATACATTATTATCGTTTCATTTTCGGCAGGTCGATTTTCAGTGAACTCTGAATTTACTAATATATGTTAATATTGTAGCCCCAATCGCGCAGATAAGTGTGACTGATTCAAACATACAGGACATACAAGTCCTCATGCATACACTCTGTGTACCTATTGCGCATTCATAGAGCTCTGTTCTGGCTAATGTAATCTGACTATCAATGATGATCGATGGCCTGGTGAACTGCATGCTTTATTCATAGGTCAGCCAGGTATGATGGACATGCTCCGACAAACAATCATTTACAGCAATTATTGCCACAGACAGACCAACATAGTTGATAGTTGCCAGTGTAACAGGACCCAAAATACCCCTCGCCCAGGCTTTAACCGGGGTTTAAGTGGCCTTGACTGTTGTATACCTTGAGTAAATGATGGGCTAGCCTATTTTATACCCCGGAGTGTAATATAGGCCAGGCCATTTCATACCCTCTTGGGCCAAATAAACCCCCAACGTCCAGATACAAAATATTAAACTCAAAACTATTATTTTTAATTTGACCTTACACAGAAATGGCTAGCAAACGCTGGTTGTCGGGTCAAGGTCACTGGCAATGTTGTTGGAGGCTGTAGAACGGAGGTACCGACGAATGTCGTGCAGTGTCTGAGTATGGAAGAGGCACTGCATCACTCTCGTCGACAGACTTCAGGTCAAGGGACAGCTAAGCAGTGCAGCTCGAAGGGCATGCACTTGGTTGAAGCATGTACAGATGTATGATAGGCTAACAACATGCCGGGAATGTATTCACCCCAATCATCGGTTTGGCCGTTGATAGTTTGGAGATTGCTGTTTTCATGTTCCCTTTGACCGTTTGGCTGTTGATGGTAAGCAGACGTTATGCAGTCATTAGTCTGGAAACAGTGCATAGGCTTTTTAATAACTTGATGGACGAATTCACGACCCTGCTCACTGATCAGACTTTCCATGCAGCCTAGTCGACATATGACAGAGTAGAAGAATTGTACAACTGACTTCATGCTCTTGTCTCGGATGGCAGCTGCTTTCGACCACTTGGAGAAATGGTCAGTTATGGCGATGATGTATTTGGTCCCACATGTTGTTTCTTGAAGAGGGCCGATCATAATTGCTGTACCTACCAGATTCCCCATCCTTCTCAGTAATACCATTAATACATCTAATTTAAGGTATTATTCTTTTTTGTGAGTGGGTCGTCTTTACAAATCTTTAGGAAGCTAGACACACGGGTTTTGACAAGTTCCTCCTTGTCTCCGTGGAAGAGTGTTCCAATATCAATACAACATGACTTTGCCATTTGACGGAACTGGGACTTGCCGTTCACACGCTTGACATAAGCTAGATATGCTGAGGATACTTTCGGTCTGAGGTAATATAGAAGTAAACGAAGAATATGGAAACACCGATGAAAATAAAATGCATTCTTTCAAAGGGCTTTTAGATCTATTATATGACCATCAAAAAAAGTTGGACTAGAAATGTATAGTCTGGCCCTCGGGGAGGTGGTGGGGTGCAACGATTTATATTTCATGACTAGTAAACACACATGTCTAGTGCTTTTGCTGTTTTTGGGACATGGCTGATCACAAAGAGTGGCTGAGGTATGGTTATCCGTACAAAGTCCTCTATCATCGATCTCAGGGGAAACTTCGCATCTAGATCCAAGAGAAGCTTTGATGTTGCAAATGTGAATGCGCCATGAGACTTGGGACTTGTATGTCATGAAACGATATTTTCCTCTTAAGACATAATATTGCACAGGATCAATAGTAAACAACATTTCGACATAGACATAGCAATATCTATTACATATATTGGGATTGCCGGGAACTTCCCATGGCAGTGGACGGTCATTAACAATACTGAACCAAACGCATACTGTAATGCATACTAATATATTACGAGAACCAATAAGGTAACCTCTTTCCGTCTGCAGATCAAGTACTGTGCATCTCCTTTATGTAAATATCAAAGTACATTCCGCGATGGTTTTGAAACGAAATTAAAAGCTTCTTTAATTTGTATGCTGGCAGGCAACCAGCACAAAAAAGCATCGCGCAACCGTCGCCAGTGGGAATAAGGCTGTTGCTTGCATGTTGCTTCTTCCTCTGCTATGCTGTAATCAATGCCTGTTGCTTGCTGCTGTTCTATCACTTAGACCAATCGTTTTGTCGATTCGTTTATCATTGCTGAAATACTCCAGATAAACTTAAATTGGAAGGAACCTTTGTTAAAACACTACATACCAAAAGATCACCATGTGGCTTACATAACCTAATCATCTGAATGATGTATCCGGATTAACACTTCTATAGGCTTGTTGTTAAATTATTATGATTTGCAATGAGGTCATATTGAGTCTGATGCATGATATCCTAAAATGTCCCTCTAATGTTAAATAACATGTTGTGTCATCATGAGCCCTAAATGTTAACTATACTAATGCATCAAATAATCAATTACACATCACAAAATGTATGCCTCCTTTTGTTGCAATACTGTAACCAATGATTCTTCAAAACTTCATTATAAGCTGTTTATTGGATTTCGAGGCATGACATCTTTCCATGTTTTGTTCGTTTCTGAATCACATGCACACTTTGCGTTGCCAATCTGGCTTGCTGCCGGCCCACTCAGTCGGCGTAGCGGGAAAAACAGATCCCAAATTATTGGGGTAAATACTTATCACGAACCTTTGATGAATATGAAATAACACATTCATCGACTCCGCCCCCTTTCCCTACATTAGCATAATACTAATACCCACATTCACACGCGTACAGCAATATCCAACTGCACGGGCATGTATTTATCATCCATAGACTAATATATGTCTATCATACCACTGCTGTACGTGTAAGTTCAGGGAAATATCATTTGAACCTCAGGCTGGGGTGTCATTATGATATTGTAGACATAATGATGAAGACGGCATAGCGTTGCTATAGCGGATGCAACGGAATGGACGTTCAACTCGGGTAAGTGAATATTAGCGTAACATCAGGAAAGCTTCATTACGAGGAACGGTGAAATCTGTTAATTAACAGGTATGGCAAGGTATGACAAGGGACTTTTTTTCGATATTTTACATTATCCAATTTTCTATGTTGCGTCCCAGTGGTGATTGGACATTATTACAACAATATTTGTCGACGCAGTGTAGCACTGAATATGTTCTCTGATGCCATCTGAACAATCATTTTTAGCGTTCTTATGGTAAACAAAATGCTAATTTGAAGCTGGCCAATTAACGGCCCTAATATCCAAGTATGCGTACAGAATGGGAGATCTAGTTATCTCCTAACAGTCTTATTCCAATGAGCGCATATTTTGTTGAATCTATCATAATTAATTGCCCACAACTAGAAACCATACAAACTGCAGAAAGGTGCAAAAAAATTCGCATAAGGTGTCCTTATAAGCTTGCTAATGTTCCCAAATATTTGGTTGAATAACACAATAAGCATCGAGCATTTAGATATGCAGTCACAATCAATGGTCATTTGGATATCAATTATGTTCTCAGAGTGGTTAATATCGTCTACCCAATAAATAGGTGAACCGTACAACACCACCTGTTCAAATGTATTGATGCCTCACCAAATTTAATAAATTTTGCTTTTAATGGATAACACGTTACATTATATTAGTCGGCAAGTAGTTCGCATATGTTCGACATATCATTCTTTGCAATGAGACTAGGAATAATAAGGGTACTACTGTCGGCTATATGACCTGCGCAGTATCAGGGCGTGCGTGGTGAAGCATTCAACGCATGATGGCGTTCTGCTGGCTGAAAGGGTGGAAAGTTGGAGGTACGGTCTGGAAAACATAGGTTCTAATGGAATACTTTTCGGTCAATGCTGTGGAATTCCATACGATAGTGAAAGGCAGAGGAAGATTAATAGCACATTTATGCAGGTGAGACATATCATTACCTGCAATGGAACAGGCTTTAATTATATTTTGTATTTGCTAATGATGAGGGTAATTGGTGCGCTGGAGGTAACAATACTAATGAGATATTGTGCTACAACAATACCTTGGCCAAATTTTGGTGTACTTGTGGTATTGACTCAGGACATGATAAGATATTGTTACTATTGATGATGACTGATGACCAGTCCGTCGGCATGCATTATTCATAGAGTCTGTCTTGTGCACTTATTTCGGGTTCAGACGCGCGCTTTAGAAGCAAAGGCATTGCATTTACTCGCGAAATATGCTTTGCGTCAGACACGTGGTATCTTGTCTAAATCGAATCACACACAAACACACACACACACACACACACACACACACACACACACACACACACACACACACACACACACACACACACACACATATATATATATATATATATATATATATATATATATATATATATATATATATATATATATATATATATATATATATATATATATATATATATATATATATATATATATATATATATATATATACTAAGACACCATACATGCCCTGAAAAGTATTGTTGATTCGCTCGTTTCGATCTAATGTTTCGTTACTCTTAGTCTTTTCGTATTTGAAGCAATCGATCAGCGTCGTGTGTATTGTTCATTCCATATACATACTGTAAGAATCTATTTTCTGAGACCACAGCGCCGCGTAGCGATTGAAAGTCTGAAAAGGTGTGGTTGCGAAAAATACATCTTGCTAGGCAACCTCGTTGCAAATATGGGGCTGAACAGTCTCTTTAACTGAATCCTTCTAACCTACCGCTGACATATATTAAGGAATAAGCTCATGCACCGACTTATTCCCTTCATCATCATCCACTTGATCAAAGCGCATATGCACGCGGAGATATTTCAACCAAACTACACAAACATAACCTCTCATAAGCCAACAAACAAATTCCAAACAAAAGATTGGGTGTGTGATAGCGAAAGGAGACAAGATGACCCCATTATGATATTGTAGGCATTAGCATAGCAAGATTGGGTGTGATTAATGAAGAGTGCATAATGATAGCATTTGGCATTAATGCATTCTAGTGATCATGTACAGGACTCGGCAGCTTGCATATTTATCGGGATGGATGTTTAGTACGGGCATCTAGTGCACGGTCAAATAAGCACGTGAAGTCGGTAAAACTGCGTGGTGTCAAAGGGTTGGACACGTATGGGACAATACAAAATATTAAGGCCCATTACAGCAGAATAAAGGGGGAACGTCAAATATTTCTGGGAAAATGGTCACTTGGTCAAAATCCATTGTCCCACTCGATAATTTTATCGTATGTTCGATAATTTTATTAGGGCCTCAAAAGATTAATAGAGGCTTTACAATGTTCAGTACATTGATATTTATATATATATATATATATATATATATATATATATATATATATTAGCACGAACGCGACCTTTAGTGGACAAACCGCCAACCTTTCGTGGACTTTGGTCCACGAATGGATATACCAGCATGTCCACATAAAGTCAAAGCTCATTTTTGTCCAAAATAAATGAAAATATTTTGGTTTGACCATTCGAATGTGATAGTCTTATCTTAGTAACGTACACAAATAATCTTTAACGCGTGATTTATTTGGATTTTGAATAAAATAGCGAAATAAAATTTTAACAACTAACCACTCGTTGACATAACACGCACACCTCAATATCTTCCATACAACCGTATATGCTTCTATCCAAATTTCCGAAATAATGTTTAATCATACGTGTTGGATATATTTATTTGAAAAATTAAAATATTTGATTTATTCTTAATTTCTTTACCGAAAACTCTCTATTTCTCCTTTTTCATTAATCTACAACATTGAATTAGATCGCGAAATTCTACCAATGGTTCATAATGATCACATTTACAACAAATATTATGTTTCTAATGCATGATGACTGAAAATGATTAAAATATTTCGGTGTTCCGCAAATATGCAAAAATATATATGGGTACGAAAGGTTGGATTTATAAGTATAAATTAATGTCTTAACCTTTCGTGGACGACGTTTCGAGGACAAAAAGTATGGTAAAAAGTGACAAAAAGATTTTAATTCGCTTTAAACTATTTTTATTGTATCAATTAAAAGATGCCGAATAAATAATTGATAGTTAATTATAGCAAAAATGCACTATCAAAATTTGTCCACGAATGGTTTGAGTTCCACGAATGGTTGTAATCGTCAGTCTATAGCATATATGCAGGATATATATTGCGCAAGGTAATATATATATATATATATATATCTCATATATATCTATATATCTATTATATATCTATATCTCTATATAATATATATATATATATATATATATATATATTTACAAACACATGCGCGCTCCTCCTTGTGCAGAAAAAATGGAATACCATCGACGGCATTATCGCACGGTCACATGGCTGCAGCAGTGAGAGGTTGTTGTCGGGTGGTACCGCCGCCGTCTCTTCCTCGGGAAAAAAGCCTCTTTGTGGTTCGTTAAACGAATAGTACACCACACTATTGTCTGAAAGCATCCATGCAGGACGCGGCATTGCGCAAGGTAATGAACGTTATCTCACGTTTCTGGTGGTCTTTTTAGTCTGAAAGCTAGGTATTGTGCTTCAGTGGGTCGACGGTTTTATCTGTGACCAGGGAGTACTCGCGGATGGTGTATTTAAAAATCTTGAAATGTGCGTTCGGAATGTGCGTTTGTGGCAGAGCTTTTTGTTGATAGAAATTCTCGACAGTCAGATTGCTTCTTTGCCCATGCCGCTTGTCCATACTGGAACTTCTCAATATCTGCGCTTCTCGTCAACGTTTGAGTTTTGTAGCTTAGAGAACATTGCAATCCTTTGCTTAAACCTTTTGTCTCAAAAGGCCCTACGATACTTTGTAAATAATTAAATTATCTGACCTCTACTACTTTGTCATGTAAATTGGTCAACGTCCGATGGAATAAGCTATTCATTCCGTGATCGCAACTAGCCATTTCATTACCTATCCTTTGTTTGAACTGTATAATCGAGTTGTTGCATTCAAGCGAATTGCATGCATTAAATTCTGCCGTTCGGTCATAAACATTGGTCATAACCATTACAAGCAATTGATTGTTTAACAACAGATTCGACACGGTAGCTCTGCGTACCATGGCAGTTAATACATCCCCAAATATTCGCCTTAACTTCCAAACAGCTTCTGGGAAAAATATACATACAATACCGCCGTCCGCAGCGCCACTCGCTTTCCGTTTGTTATTAGTTTTTATGTCGCATATGAAACACGGTTTACAATTAGTTATTGTTGTTCGTTCTTAGTTTTGATCAACAAAAAAACGAAAAGGCAGCATTTACGCGGCTCCATAATGGAATATCACCAAGTTCCTGATTCAAGTCAGCCAGTAACCACTGCTGTGTGGTGGGTTGCGCCCACAGTTCCACAGTTTTTTCCCAGCAAGCCACACTGGAGAAAGACTTGGAAGGTAGCTGTCAACCGGCTTGCTGTTGATGAGCATGGCAGATATATTAATGAGAAGTTGTGGTCACCTAAAAGCAAGACAGGGAGGATGTGCCATTTCCAATTCTCACAAGCTCCTAGCTCCAAAAGAACAGTCGGTTGCAATTATGTAGAGACAGACTTTTCCACACGGAGACCACCTGCTCTGAGAAAGACCAGGAACAGGATGATCACTGTTTTGCAGCCATCCAAAGGCAACTTATCAAGAAGACATACGGTAGGAAAGGTCTTTTCAATAGTTGCTTTTCATCATAAATAGTCTATGAAACCAGAGCTTTATATTTGAAAACAACGCATAGCTTATATTTACAATCTATAAAAATTATTATGATTAACTGTGGAAATTGATGCAGCTGAAGTGGAGCATGAAGATTCATTGGAACATGTTTGTGATAACATGACATATTTTTGCATTAATGTCATTGTTCCTAGTTGCATTATGTCTTTGTTTATATTTTAAAATCCTAATGGTATACAACTTGTGAACAGAGAACTTAAAATTAAACATAAAATTTGCATACTTTGCTGGTCGATTGACCTCTGGAATAAACATTTTAAATCCACTTAATCGTTTTGCAACAACTCTACAAATCAACAGCTTTTATTGTTCCAACGACCTTACATACAAGGCGGATATTTATGCAATCCGTAGAGAGTCGACTACAACATTGACGTCTA
Organism: Urechis unicinctus; assembly: GCA_034190875.2. Taxonomy (NCBI): domain Eukaryota; kingdom Metazoa; phylum Annelida; class Polychaeta; order Xenopneusta; family Urechidae; genus Urechis; species Urechis unicinctus. The sequence goes on from CM067343.1 coordinate 38,129,757, forward strand.
TTAGGTATATTACCATCACTGCAAACACAATATTAACAAATAATTGGAATTAAAGGCAATGTCAGTGAAGCGTATGGAGCAGATGTTATTGATATCTGGACTGGATTTGATTCAAGAAAAGGAGGGAACTGGTTGGATACCTATACAACACATAGCGGCGAAACGATATTATTGATATTGATGATCACGAACCCCATTTGATTACTCTATTTTAATCATAATGATCCGTTCACGTTCAGATGCGCAGATTTTGATTATGAATTATAATATACTGAATATGAAATAAATGTCAGTTAATTCAAATAATATTTTTTTACCGTCGGCATTAACCATAGGTTTTGTATGTAAATCAAGCGCGTTAAACCCATGCGAGCTAGCGGAACAGCTTAAGCCTTGAATGTCTTCCACTGATGCAACATGCAGGAACGTTCTGTTTTGGCATCAAGAAAATATATAGCCAAGACGACTTGGTTATCCAATTAGATCTTGCCGCTTGTGGTTTCCGATTTGTTTTCGGACTGCAAGCACACATTGAATTCAACCGATGCGTCTTGTGGGGAAATAAATCGCGTGTCAATTTCGTGCCAGACAGTTATTGCAACTTTATGGCGCAACAAGAGGGATCGCATTAATTGCTGGTACAAAGGCCTCAGCATCTATTTAATTGTATGCAATTCCGAAGTGATTAAAGTATAACTTCTAAGGGCTTAGAACTTAACGATAATTAAGTAAATGACAATTTTGAATAACAGTAAACAGCATATCACTGGAAAGACCAGAACAAAACTGGTATGAACGCAGCATAAACAAGTTATGTGCGCCATGATGACAGCATGAACAGGTTGTGTACGCCCTGAAGTCAACATGAACAAGTAGTGTACGTCATGATGCCTACATGAACATGTAGTGTACGCCATGATAGCAAAATGAACAAGTAGTGTATCCCATTATGGCAATATGAACATGTAGTGTGCGCTATTTTGCATCATGAACATATAGTGTACGTCATGATAGCAACTCCTCGAGCATGTTGTGTACGCCATGATGCCAACATAAACATTTAATGTACGCCGTGATGGCAACATGATCGTACAGTGCATGCCATGATGACAACATGAGCGTGTAGTGTATGCCATTACGGCCACATGAACATGTAGTGTACGCCATGATGGCAACATGAACATGTAGTGTATGCCATGATGGCAACATGAGCATTTGGTGTACGCCATGATGGCAACATGAACATGTAGTGTACGCCATGAAGCCAACATGAACAAGTTGTGTACGCCATGATGGCAACATGAACATGTAGCGTACGCCATGAAGTCAACATGAACAAGTAGTGTACGCCATGATGGCAACATGAACATGTAGTGTACGCCATGAAGCCAACATGAACAAGTTGTGTACGCCATGATGGCAACATGAACAAGTAGTGTACGCCATGAAGCCAACATGAACAAGTTGTGTACGCCATGATGGCAACATGAACATGTAGTGTACGCCATGATGCCAACATGAACATGTAGTGTACGCCATGATAGCAAAATGAACATGAACATTATGTAGTGTAGTGTGCGCCATGATGGCAACATGAACATATAGTGTACGTGATAGCAACCATGAGCATGTTGTGTACGCCATGATGCCAACATAGTTTGTGTACGCCATGATGGCAACATGAACGTACAGTAGTGTACAACCATGTAGAGTATGCCATTATGGCATGAACATTTAATGTATGCCGTGATGGCAACATGATCGTACGGTCATGCCATGATGGCAACATGAACATGTAGTGTACGCCATGATGCAATGATGAACATGAACATGTATGCGCCATGTTATGATGAACATAATAGTGTACGCCATGATAGCAACTCCTCCAGATGTTGTGTATGCAAACGCTCCTATACATACGCCATGTGTTGTGTACGCCATGATGGCCGTGATGGCAACATTTGGCCAGTGATGGCAACATGATCGTACAGTGCATGCCTTGATGACAACATGAGCATGTAGAGTATGCCATTATGGCCACATGAACATTTAATGTACGCCGTGATGGCAACATGATCGTACAGTGCATGCCATGATGGCAACATGAACATGTAGTGTACGCCATGATTGCAACATGAACATGTAGTGCATGTCTTGTTTGACGCAATCACGTGGAACCATGTGTCAACCATTTCGGGAAACCAGTCAATCGACAGTCACACGGCTCTTTTATAAACGTCCCAAAGGTTTATTACCGATATTATGTGTAATCTGTCTGGCAAATAGCATTTAAAAGCAAAACACGATCACCAGCCGGGTAAGGTCGTCAATCGTCAGAAGTATCCGCAATGCCCTGAATCTGTTGATTCGGTGATTTGCCTTTTCAAGCAATAAATGGCTCAATGTCTGAAATACATAAAATTATTTTGATAGTGAGAGAAAACACCACAATACCTCCTATTGCACAGGGCGCAGTATCAAATAACGACCTTCACCGTAACATTTCGACTTTCTGATAGACAAATCAAGAGGCCAGTCGTCTATAGGAGCGCTCTACTCCCCGATTGTTCAGCAAACGTCTGTCATGTATCCCTGCGTTGAGCAACAAGCACGTGGTTGCACACGCCTCCTTATACATACGTTGGTAATGACCGACCTACAATACAACTTTGTTAAGGTCTGCGTTCTGGCCCAAATGATTAAGACTTGTCATGAACCAATGATTCATCGGCGCGAAACCCCCCATCAACTCATCCCTAAAATCACACATTTTAAGCAATGATAATATTCCCATGCAATACAATTAGGAAATTGTAGACGTAGATACGATGTGCCTTGAATGAGGGAGACAGTACTGCGTAAATGTCGATGCACGGGAATAGACATTCATTCGAGTATGTGAAGGTGGCGATAAGTGGGCATAATACGATTTCCAGGGTTGAATCAAGAGTTTATAGCTACGCTAAGAGGGCTCACTTCGAGTGGCTCTTTGGTGATTGCTTCCCTAATTATAATACATTGCCATGGTTAGGTTGCGCTACCGTGACACAAACAAAACCCCGTGGGAATACTAAGCTGACGTCACTTCGATTGATGAGAGCTGAAAAATTTCGTTTCGCAGAGCCTTGCCGCTGCCAAAACAAGTCGCACAATAGGCTTATGAATAGCGAAAATAGCGAGTGCACTATTTGTAAAATGTCAACTTGATAAATTACTCGATTTGGGGTACACCTATCGAAAACAGTTCGCCTCTAACAGCGTCCGCGCAGCTTACGATCATCGATCCTTCATGTCCGCACTGTGGATGATAGTTTTAGATTGTCAATAACTGTCTGAGGCGAGCGAACTGGCCTTGGGTCGACATTAACATTTTTTGGCATGTCTTGGGGATGTGAAGGTCTCGAGGGAAGAGTATATAGCTACGCCAAACTGCGTTACGATTTGAAATTACACGAAAGACACCCCCGACGATACCCTGAAATCAACCAAAACACATGGGACTGTTAATCCAACGTCTCGGGCTTCGACGGCTGTTACAGATATGGAGTCATCTTATTTGATGAGTCGACTACAGCTCTAAATTAAACAGAGAATTCCATGTGATTTTAAAAGACGCCATGACAAGACGCTATGACAATAACTCTTCGGCTAACAGGAGGCGTCTTCACATATGCCTCAGGCGGAATTCTCGAGTGAGCGCTCTTAGCGAAGCTATAAACTCTTTGGTTGAGTTGCCAAGTACGGTGACATTGCTGACTTTCAGTTGTATTAAGTCACACATGCAGGCATATGCACTCAACGAGATAAATACACAAGCGCACTCACATACTCCCTCAACATTGACGCTCGGAATTCATAAATTTGATACGAGTATTGAAATATACAATGTAGAAAACTCTCCAGCTAAACAAGGATGACGTTATAATGGTATATACATGATGGATTGAAGACACTAATATAGATTTAGTGCAGTCAGCAAGTGCAACGGATTAGACGATAGGCACGGACATATCAATGCATGGAGAAGTGGGAGTGGTAATGTCAGCAAAGTCCACTTATCAGGTGACGTGTAAGAATTTATCAACGTCAGGTTAATTGGACTAATGACAAAGATTGATAAGAGGACGTGTAGTGTTTAAGCAATGTCACGCTGGAACATCTCATTTTCATATTAAGTATGACCGCAACGACATTTTGCAAGATGCTTAAACTGTAATATCTAAGCACATTGACAACTTACAATGAATGAACTAATGAAGCTGATGTATGCCTGGTCTGGAAGATTTAAAGTCTACTTAGGTAAGCGACAACAACGGGAGCTGTAACAACAGAGCATCGTCAATTGAAATCGGTCACAGATTCCGTTCATACTATGCGAGACAAAATGATTGCTGCCAATTGATGATAATGTCTAACGCTGCTATTACCAGTAATAATTCCTCCAAATAGCTCTATTTTAATCTGCAATTCAGTCGCACGAAGTCAGTCAATTACTTTACGCGTGGCTCACATACCATCGAGCATTACGCTGGCGTCGCGATGGAAGGCAAAAAGAAGCCAACTAGCCTTCTGAGTAGACTAATAGCATGTATTTGTGCTGTGCCTTTTATAATAAGGATGTTAAATGCGATATAACACATCAGACAATGATTTGCGGTAGATTTAATAGTTGTGCTACGGCAGATGTTGGCGAGGCCATCACACACAATGTTTGTCCCGGGACTGAAGAAATTGTGTCACGTGTTCCTTATGTATCTATATAATAGCTCTGAGAGTCCAAAGCGAAACAAAAACCTAAAAGCTTACTCGCCGATATATAGGGTAGTTAGGATCTAGGATAAGAGGGCTTCATACTGCGCTTGGAGGTGGACCCTAGTGAACGTGTTTTTATTGTTTCAGGAATAAGGTGACGGTGTATTCCTTTTTGCATTTATCCTCTTTGTTCACTCATAACTCCCTAATGCAACAGCTTATCGACCTGACACAATCGATATAAATTGTAAGCAGGAGTAACGCAAGGATGCCTCCTCAAGTCCGCGGTAATAATTCTCGTTTAATGGGTCATGCTGCTGAGTAGGATATAAAAAACACATGCTAATATTGAACAACCCCGATTATTTCACTTCATGTGAGGAATCCCATGATTAAGTAGAAACAAAAACACCTTTACACTTTCGGAGCTGGAAGAGTATGTACAAAATGAGGATCAACTGTTCGCTTGTTCTTTAAAACAATAATTACAGTTCCAAGTTTATTGATATAACTTAATAATGTCCGCCGCATTTGCGGCTAACGTATTTTGTTATACTTGTACTTACGTTTTTCATTATTTTAAAATGTACATAATTGGAGTGAGGAAACAGACGGAAGAGCGCTATTGCAAATCTATATTTACGGACCGAACAGAGAGGGGTACGTGTTTTTGATGTTTCGAACTTCTGCTAATCCAAAGCGCAATAACATTATGATTAAACTGTGGTTTGTCAAGGGCATCGGTTGAGAACGCATTGCGCGGTTATATTTGTGGTAATGCACAGCAAGACATGTATGGAGCATTGGCTGTATCGTGCCAAATAGACTATGACTGGACTTACTTTTGCTTTGGATAGGAGTGATGGTTAATGTGTATTCTTATTCTTATCTGCCTAAATCATTGTTCTATAACCCGCACAATTATTTCTACTCCCCGTAATTTATATATATTGCTAACACTAGTAACACAAGTGCAGCGCAGAGCTCATAGTGAATAATACTCTACTAAGTCCGTATTCAAAATGCACTCAATATCCTTAGATAACCCCTGCTTGTACGCCGTATAATCCATAAGTGCCATGAAATGCTAGTTATTGTATCATAGTGCTATACATAACGTTCAATTGCTTTTGCGTCCTTGCTCATTATATTTCTTGATAACGACAATGGTCTATTGGTGTGGTTGCCTGTCTCCGTGGGTACATCATGAAGCTCGTCAAGTCAATTTAACCCTAACTAGTAATTTTACTAGCCTATGTGCTATGATATGCCGTAGAGGAAGAGTCCAACCAGAGTGAAAGTCACCAACCCACACTGTTCAGAAACCTCATTAAATGTACATTATACAAGACTGCTGCCTTGAAAAGACCAAATGTAAGGTCCAAAGGAGAGAAACAGGTTATTGGTTAAACAATGAGTATTCTTCTGCAGTGCAAAGGTGCATTTTGAACTGCAAACCGTCCTCATTCTGCACGTGATTCCAAGGCATGGCATATTTATATTTTGATGCAATCGGTTAAAAAGTGATATACTTGATTACGTTGGTTTAAAAATAAGAGAGGATATTCTAAAGGAATCATTAAAAATGATTTCAAGGGTATAGACTATAACCAGTCTATGACGCAGTTTAATGGGCCTGGAACGCTTGTCAAATCAACAGATTGAGTAGCTTTGTTGATTGCGCAACGTGTTATATATACTTCCAATTCATGTTGCTGTACTGGCTAACACATGCCTTCTCGCAGTCATCCTGCTGGGTGTACAAGTTCTATTTATTAACTCAGTGATTTGATCTGTGTGCAATCTACTCTATGCGTAACAACCAACATCTTACATTGCTTACCCAAGTCGCACATATGATCGCTTGAAATGAAGATTTGCGGTACATATGAAGATGAAGTAAATGTTTATAAGGCAAATAGCAGTTCAGTGGCGCTGATTCAAATTAGAATGACAAAGCAAACACTCGATGCATGCAATTCGTTTGAATGCATTTAGTTTTAGCCTGATACATTGGACCCCAATCAACCATCATTCTCTAAATATAAATTTAAACTTTCTAGGCTGTATGACTTGACCCTTTCAAAAGTTTATTTCGTTGATTGAAGTGGCCGGATTATATAAGTTAGATAGTAAATCTCGTGTGGCCATTAGATAATCTGCGTTATGCTACACCTTGCAAAATGTTCAATGTGTTTGCGTGACATGATACTGACCTGTCAATTAAACTCGTCATCGTGAAGTCACCTGTACCATACCGGAGGGCATTAATTCAATTCTTATATATTCGATTAATCTGCCTTGCATTATTGTTACAAATGTTTTTATGTATTTGTAAACTTTAGTTCTCTTCAAGTCTACCTTAATTTTCTAAATTGGCTACTTTTGTCTACCTCTTGCGGAGTCAGATTTGGTCTATTAATCCCACAGTACATCGCAAGCTGTGAAAATAAATAATGTCCTATGACGTGGAAACAAAGAAAACCTATTCTGTTTACCAAACAACGGTGGCGCCATATGCCATCAATCGCACGAGCCCCTGGATCTTTGAGTAAAAGTCGCAAGCGTATGTTAATGCCGAGTTTCTTGAATGTCGTAACCACATAAGAGCATGAAGCTCGGATTCATGAATCAGTTAGTGGGCCACAACACAGCGGTAGTTATCACCAAGTAGCAACAATTACCCTAGGTACACGATTGTGGGTGATCGCTACGAACAGAATTACGGTCTTGTTGCTAGGGAGAAGGCAGCAACACATCTGCTAGTGACATGACACCATTCACATGTAGGAACAATTCAATGTCAACAGTCATTGTAGCACTACCTGTTGTTGTTCTTGTAACTCAACAATAACAAAATGATTAGCGTTACCTTATAGGCATTATCTGTTCCCCGAAAAAATGTGATTACAGGATACGAAACAGGAAGCAGCATTACGTAGTTTACGTAAGTAAATTATTTGTATCATAACAAATTATTTATCTATTGTAGATAGTTAACTCATATGACAAAGGAACTTGGTGCTGTCACATGAAGTGCGTGTATAATTTGATAACAAAATTTAATGGGTGCTGAACAAATATCAATTTTCAACGAGATTGATAAGACGAAATGTGTATGCCACGGATAAACGTTTTATCTGAGCATTAACTATTTGTCAGTTTAATGCAATGTGCATGAGATTCTACAACAAAGTGAAAGGCAAGGTAGTCTTACAATATTCACAGCGTTATCGTCGGCTTACCATATTTACTGCGGTTAGGTCAGCTTGCCATATTCATCGCTGTATGGTCGGCTTACCATATTCATAGCGATGAGAGTCATTAATAATCGATCCTGTCAGAGGGTACAGATTATCCATGATATAACTATATATAGGTTTAGAGGTCACGTCGCTGCACTGCCATCATAATATCAAGTTTGATTATCATGTCACATCGCTCACACTTGTTCTAGAGACTGCAGCAGTCCAAATAACCGCAACAATCAATGTAAACAAATATGGAACATGTAGAATGAAGATTTGATTGATAGCAATTTCATCACAGAAAGCCATTGTATTGTTCCCAGCATCAACAGTGTTGAAGCTTACAACCATTTTAGACAATGGCTGATAAAGCGCATTTATCAGTTTATCTGTAGCGAACAGAAGCCTGTGTATCATCTGTCGACAAGCAACATGTCACGTATATTATATCGAATTTATCGTTCCGATATGATTAGTTGTCGTTGATGTAGTGTGGTGGTAGCTATACAATGCATGTGAATCCCATTTTCGATGTCCATTGTAACTCGTCACCATGAGCAAAGTAAAGTGATTGCTATGACTCGCTTGGAGACAACGTCTAAGCGATGCTCTCCACTTAATTTAAGGTTTGCGCTTGAAGAGAATAATTGTGATAAATATGACAGAATGCATGTAAAATGAATGCGAGGCATGGGTGAACAATTAATCATAACAGCTGGCGTGCAGAAATAGTCGAACGACGCATCACCTGGCTTTGTTACCTTTGGCGACATCAGGTATCATGCCGCGTTGAGAAAGAGATAAATTGTGCTAATTTGATCAATCCCGAATTAATTCCTTAACGAATTATATGGCGGCACCTGGCGAATGTTTTGCCGATGAGTGTTAAAGTGGCAGTGTTTGGTCGTGAAAATGGCCGCAGCGAAAGTGCCTGATTAATACTCATGGCGTACTAAGGTAATTTATAGCACAGCGCAATCAAGCAGAATGTGTTAGCGTAAAATTATGAGACAAAAAAAGGAAATCTATCAAGGCTTGAATGTTTCGGTTGAGGCATCGCCGTTTCATATAATGTCATTCAATTAGTAGTCAATAGTTGCAGTAACCAAAATAATCTTGCCTGTGTATACAAAACCAACATATTCATAGCACTCCTCAATGATGTATATAAGGTAACATATCCTTGACCTTGTCATGGGTGGCCGAATGCGTGTTTAGTTAACAGGAAAGCAATGCTGTGCAATACCATCCGCGACCCAATTGTCTTTAACACAATCCTTTATTACATTTTCTCAGTCCGTAAATATTCACAATTATCAATTTTAGCCAATACGGTGTTGCATATTGGTACCTTCATTATGTGAAGTGTAAAACTGAAGCATTATGACACAGCCATATTCATTCTCTAATATCATGATGCTTCCAAAAGAAGTTAATGCATGCATCGAACAGCATCTGTGGGGTATTGAGTGTCGAATGCGCCTCATCCAAAAAACATCAATGTTATATGCTAGTCGTCACACAATTGGCTTATTCATTTTTATTTTTAAAAGATACTCATATCTAATGATATAATGCAAGCCCCATATAATCTGCATTTCATGATAAATTCTGAGCTGAACTATGGAGTTATGCATTAGCGGAGCCAGGCAAACAACTTAGGTAGCATATATGCGAAGGATTCATACGTGCCGTGCAGACATCTACTACGCGTCAAACGCTTATTACGTCGTATTTTCTCAGACTGAATAAGTTCATCTGTCTGTTGGCTGTTGGGGGTGAGTGAGTAAGGGTGGGGGAGGGGGGTGTGGGTGGACGGGGGCGTTGTCGGCTGTGCTTGATGTGGAAGGCATAAATTGTTTTTTATACATTAAGTAGTATAGTATGAAAGAATGCCGCAAAGATTAAATCACTTCCGTTAAGCTCCTAAGGAAGAGCTATTTTTCCTGGTTGACAGCTGCTTCTAGGCCGACCTCCCGTGACCCACACACCCTCCACCGATGAGAGGGCTAATCGGAACTTCAGTAGGGTTTATGGCTTTAAGCATTCGACGCATGGTTAATTGATATCAGCAATACACCTCCTTTCGCTATTAAAGAATGAATATAACCGTTAAAAATCACTTAGCGTATAAATTCTCCGCATACTATGTGAGTTTCAAGCTTTCTGCGACACAGTTTTGCACTTATCCCTATGACTCATACAACACTATTATGCACTGTAATACCACAGCATTATTCTCTGTACAGAACAGTAGCTGAATAGTTGAATACAAGTCATCTTAATCATCATTTGGAATATTTGCATTTGGCCAGTGATATCTTATAGTACTTATTGCATCACAGTTTACATATTATACCTTGGAACATCGAGAGTAGTTGACTCTCGAAGCACCACCTAAAGTTTATTCCGAATCAAAATATGCTGAGCACAGTGCATATTGCCTATTGTCTACGGAACAGCTACTGTACAATAAGAAAAAAACATTTGAAAATCAAATTCGTTGGATTTTGCTAAAACCACACAATCGTTCCACATTAGGTGTTTTAAGGTTGATTCCTGCATCTTGTTAGCTGAGGGGTCACGTGGGTGAAGTTTCCCTCGACGTCGGGTCACACAGCGATTGTATCCACGCCGCTAATAACACCAGCACGTAATCTTCATTCACAATCAAGATTGAGTTGCAGGATGTATTAAGTTAAGAAGCTGTAGGACTGGAATTTTTATGAACTGGAGAGAAGCATACTATAAGGCTGTCGGGTATTGAAATAGCTAGTGTCCTTTCATCTTCATGGAAGCAACACATATATAACAAGAGAAGTTTACTGGGTCTTTGTGAAATATATATTATGTGAATCATTTGTCCAAAAACGATGCAGCAGTGATGCAGGCTTTAGGTATATCAGAGGTTTTCTCTAGCTGCTTCCTGTGATCCAATATCTTTCATCAAAGCATAGTGTTTGCTGTCAGGAGCTACTGATATATGATATTGTATTTGTTTTGCAGCTTATTGCATCACATGCAGGGGCTACAGTCTGCCTCATTGGTACATCTTTCACAGAGATTTTCTCTGATTCATAACTTGGTTTCCACTGTTGGACACATCTTAACGAACCAACCAATTGGCAGCTGATGGCCTAAAACATGTAGAAAAACGAGAGAAATATTCATTTTCAAAATAGACGTCACAATAACCTCTTGGCACAAACAGCTGTGGCGATTATATTTTTGTACAATATCTGATACTTAGCCCATCTATAGCCGAACCAGACATAATTCATGATTGATATGATACATTCTCACAGTCTCCACTTAGGCAACGTATATGATTATTTTTACATAGCTTGTTAGCCTGAAACACGTTCTGATTGCGTCAATATGAATCAGAAGTCTTGAATGACGCAATTGGTACTCCTTGACGGTTTAAACCTTGCCGAATGCCCACTTCAAACGGTGGTGATACAATAATTCAATACAGTATCCTAGTCGCACATCGGTCGGCCGATCAGAACAGAACAATGCACTCGCGCGCCTTCAGCTTACGCATTGTTCTGGGTGCATAGATCGACGACAACAAAACTTTGCCAATTCTATTCATCTCTTGGATTTGATGCATCCTGCTATACTCTGATATACACCCTGAGAACGCACCCATTTGGTTTCGGTTGCTATGCACAATGCTGCAATCATGTTAGTGGTTGGTGAGTAATTATAAAACCATTCAAACAATCGGTGAATAGTCAGAAGCCAATATAGATATCAGATCGATAGATGGAACTTGCATCTCTGCTCATTGTACCAGCTAGGTTACCCGTGTAAGATAGATGTCTTCCTGTGATATCCCCAGAGAAGAACATCAAGGTATATATGATATCACCGTAATAGACACCAAATTATGGTTTTATGGACGTATATATGACTGACTGGTAACTGCTACCGAATGTTCGATACTTAGACGCTCCAATTGAATAGATGCTTCCATGGCGTAACAACATGACAAACCATCGAATAGTGGATATTCGGGTTAGCTGCAGCCAGGCACATTCTCGGTACCTGGAGCAACTTCGTTAGCTAACTCAGCCAATGTTGTGCGAAATATTGCAGTGCTGTATAAAACCAAATACTTCATAGCATATGAATGCCTATCCCCACGTTATCAAAGGTCGGAAATACTCATATGACGACCACTACGTATGAATGCTTGTAACTCCATGACTTATTGCTATAGTTTAGACGTAGATCACCAAGATGAGATGAGTGTCGCTTTGGTGTTCAATACATCATAGTACCATCGGGTATCAACTTTATTATAAGGATTGCAATTTGCCTACATCACTAACTATGGGCAAATGACTGCTTTAAGCTTCAGTATAATACATTATTAACCTATCATCTATCGGCAGGTCGATTTTCAGTGAACTCTGAGTTTACTAATAAATGTTAATATTGTAGCCCTAATCGCGCAGATAAGTGTGACTGATTCAAACATACAGTACATACAAGTCCTAGTGCATACACTCTGTATACCAATTGCGCATTCATAGAGCTCTGTTCTGGCTAATGTAATCTGACTATCAATGATGATCGATGGCCTGGTGAACTGCATGCATTATTCATAGGTCAGCCAGGTATGATGGACATGCTCCGACAATCAATCATTTACAGCAATTATTTCCACAGACAGACGAACATAGTCGATAGTTACCATTGTAACAGGACCCACAATACCCCTCGCCCAGGCTTTAACCGGGGTGTAAGTGGCCTAGACTTATACCCAGAGTTTATAATGGGCCAGCCTATTTTATACCCTGGGGTATAATAAAGGCCAGGCCATTTCATACTCTCTTGGGCCAAATAAACCCCCAACTTCCAGATACAAAATATTCACGTCGAAATTATTTTTTTTTATTTGACCTAACACTCTGATGTAACGAACATTTTAACGTGCATAATTGTAATCTCTTAAAAGCCTATCACGATTAACTTTCTTTTGTGTTTCGACGTTTTCATGCAATATAAATAAATGTGTTGAATATCTTTGACCTTGGCAACCCAATTATTCCACTATTAATGTTTCGCATAGATTTCTGAGAAATTATGTAACAAAACATAGACCTAATCTCTGTTAACCATATTAAAGTGCTCCGACACATTCTCAAGGTACAATGTGTGCTCTGGCAAACTTTGCAGACTAGAGCCCGTATGTCTAACCTTGTTAAGCGCTGCTTAAGCACACCGCAACAGCTTGGCTATGGCCATGACCTTGGCGTCTGTCACCCATACACCATCTCCTAAAATCCCACAAGAGGTTACATAATTGCCTCTAGGGATGCTAAGGATTGTCCTTCAAGGTGACACAGGAATGGCTAGCAAACGCTGGTTGTTTGATCAAGGTCAGTGTTGTTGGAGACTGTAGAATGGAGGTACCGACGAATGTCGTGCAGTGTCTGAGTATGGAAGAGGCACTGCATCACTCTCGTCGACAGACTTTGGGTTAAGGGACAGCTAAGCAGGGCGGCCATGAAGGGCATGCACTTAGTTAAAGCATGTACAGATGTATGATAGGCTAAAAACATGCCGGGAATGTATTCACCCCAATCATTGGTTGGGCCGTTGACGTTTTGAGATTCCTGTTGTCACGTTCCCTTTGACCGTTCGACTGTTGATGGTAAGCGGACGCTATGCAGTCATTAGTCTGGAAACAGTGCATATTCTTTTTAATTACTTGGTGGACGAATTCACGACCCTGCTCACTGATCAGACTTTCCATACAGCCTAGTCGACATATGACAGAGTAGAAGAACTGTACAACTGACCTCACGCTCTTGTCTTGGATGGCAGCTGCTTCCGACCACTTGGAGAAATGGTCAGTTATGGCGATGATGTCTTTGGTCGCACTTGTTGTTTCTTGAAGAGGGTCGTTCATATCTATCCTAACCAGATTCCCCATCTTGGCAGGTACAAAAAATAGGATTGAGTGAAAATGCCTCTTTGCCGAATTGTGGATGGATGACGAAGCACTTCTGACACGCCTTCAAGTTTTACTGAACATCTTTCTTCAGTAATATCATTTAGACATCTTACTCTAGGTCTTATTCATATTTTGTGAGTGGGTTGTCATAACAAGTCCTCGGGAAGCACGCTAGGCACACAGGTTTTGACAAGATCCTCCTTGTCTCTATGGAAGAGGGTTCAAATATCAATACAATATGACTTTGCCATTTGACAGCACTGGGACTTGCCATTCACATGCTTGACATAATCTATATCGTAGATATGCTGAGGATTACGAGAACCAATAAGGTAACCTCTTTCCGTCTGCAGATCAGGTACTGTGCATATGTGAATATCAAAGTACATTCCGCGATGGTTTTGAAACGAAATTAAAAGCTTCTTTAATTTGTATGCTGGCAGGCAACCAGCACAAACAGGCATTGCGCAACCGTCGCGAGTGGGAATTAGGCTGTTGCTTGCATTTGCTTCTTCTTCTGCTATGCTGTAATCAATGCCTGTTGCTTGCTGCTGTTCTATCAAAAATCGTTTTGTCGTTTCGTTTATCATTGCTGAAATACTCCAGATAAACTTAAATTGGAAGGAACCTTTGTTAAAACACTACATACCAAAAGGTCACCATTTGGCTTATATAACCTAATGATCTGAATGATGTATCCAGATTAACACTTCTATAGGCTTGTTGTCAAATCCTTATTATTGCGAATTGCAATGAAGTCATATTGGGTGTGATGCATAATATCCTAAAATGTCCCTGTAATATTAAATAACATGTTGTGTCACCATGAACCCTTAATGTCAACTATAGTAATGCATCAAATAAACAATTACACATCACAAAATGTATGCCTCCTTTTGTTGCGATATTGTAACCAATGATTCTTCAAAACTTCATTATAATCTTATTTGTCTACATTAGAATATCTGGAGAGTAGTTAGGTAAAATGCAGTTATTCGTTTTTCTGATAATCGCACGCCTCTGACGAATAAGTTGTCGCAATCTGTTTATTAAATTCCGAGGCATGACATCTTTCCATGTTTTGTTCGTCTCTGAATCACAAGCACTCTTTGCGTTGCAAATCTGGCTTGCTGCCAGCCCACTCAGTCGGTGTAGCGGGAAAAATAGATCCCATATTATTTGGGTAAATACTTATCCCGAACCTTTGATGAATATGAAATAACACATTCATCAACTCCGCCCCCTCTCCTTACATTAGCATAATACTAATACTCACATTCACACGCGTACGGCAATATCCAACTGCACGTGCATGCATTTATCATCCATAGACTACTATATGTCTATCATAGCACTGCTGTACGTTTAAGTTCGGGGGAATATCATTTGAACCTCAGGCATGGGTGTCATTATGATATTGTAGACATAATGATGAGGACGGCATAGCATTGCTAGCGGATTCAACGGATTAGACGTTCAACTCGGGTAAGTGAATATTCCGTTTAACAGGCAGCGTAACATCAGGAAAGCTTCATTACGAGGAACGGTGAAATCTGTATATTAACAGGTATGGTGAGGTATGACAAGGGACTTTTTTTCGATATTTTACATTACCCAATTCTATGTTGCGTCCCAGTGGTGATTGGACATTATTACAACAATATTTGTCGACGCAGTGTAGCACTGAATATGTACTCTGACGCCATCTGAATAATAATTTTTAACGTTCTCATGGCCAACAAAATGCTAATTTGAAGCTGGCCAATTAACTGCCCTAATATCCAAGTATGCGTACAGAATGGGAGATCTAGTTATCTCCTAACAGCCTTATTCCAATGAGCGCATATTTTGTTGAATCTATCTTAATTAATTGCCCACAACTACAAACCATACAAACTGCAGCAAGGTGCAAACAAATTCGCATTAGGTGTCATTTTAAGCTTGCTAATGTTCCCAAACATTTAGTTGAATAACACTATAAACAATGGGTATTTAGATTTGCAGTCACAATCAATGGTCATTTGGATATCAATTATGTTCTCAGAGTGGTTAATATCGTCTACCCAATAAATAGGTGAACCGTACAACACCACCTGTTCAAATTTATTAATGCCTCACCAAATTTGATAAATTTTGCTTTTAATGGATAACACGTTACATTATATTAGTCGCATTTGTTCGACATATCATTTTTTGCAATGAGACTAGGACTAATACGGGTACTGCTGTCGGCTATATGACCTGCGCAGTATCAGGGCGTGCGTCGTGAAGTATTAAACGCATGATTGCGTTCTGCTGGCTGAAAAGGTGGAAAATTGCAGGTACGGTCTGGAAAACATAGGTTCTAATGGGGTACTTTTCGGTCAATGCTGCGGAATTCCATACGATAGTGAAAGGCAGAGGAAGATTAATAGCACATTTATGCAGGTAAGACATATCATTACCTGCAATGGAAGAGGCTATAATTATATTTTGTATTTGCTAATGTTGAGGATAATTGGTGCGCTGGAGGTAACAATACTAATGAGATATTGTGCTACAACAATACCTTAGCCAAATTTTGGTGTACTTGTGGTATTGACTCAGGACATGATAAGATATTGTTACTATTGATGATGACTGATGACCAGTCCGTCGGCATGCATTATTCATAGAGTCTCTCTTGTGCACTTATTTCGGGTTCAGACGTGCGCTTTAGAAGCAAATGCACTGCATTTACTCGCGAAATATGCTTTGCGTCAGTGGTGTGGTATCTTGTCTAAATCGAATCAAGTCTTAGGTTTTCTTGAATAATTCTAACTATAGCACCATTAGGAAACATAAAATTGTTAAACACACATACACACACAAACACACACACACATACACACACACATATATATGTATATATAAATATATATATATGTATTTATATATATATATACTAAGACACCATACATGCACTGAAATGTATTGTTGATTCGCTTGTTGCCATCTAATTTTTCATTCTCTTAGTCTTTTTGTTTTTGAAGAAATCGATCAGCGTCGTGTGTATTGTTCATTCCATATACATACTATAAGATTTGTCCTATTCGGACGGATGCATCATATGATTGATAACATCTTGGTGGATTTGTAAGGTTTTGTGTTATTTATTGGTATTTTTTTGAATACCATGCCCAGCATGTTACCTTCGTACTTTGATCGATGATGGCTCATGGAACAAGGATAACCATCCAGGGATTTCGATATTCATGGCCGCATGATAATTGCATTTTAGCATTCGTTATTTTTTTAATGTCCGTGTTTTACTCAAAATTTTGCTCATAATTGCGATGTAACACAGCCGCTCCGTTGCCATGATTATGAAAGGTAAAGAACATCTTTGATGTATTTCTTCCTATGCACTTCGGCCCATGACCATGTAAACCATTTGTTGATTATAATGACCTAGAAACGCTGCAAGGAGCGTTGCCTATTGCTATCCCCTTGCTTTTACGTCAGAATACCAATTGCCGCAACCAATAGAGGCTATGATCTTAATGATCATACAACAATGCATAATTAACCGCGTAGTGATAATTGAAGGATCACTCATTAGTTACAAAACATGTCACCCTATTGTTTCAAATAATTACTGCCCCATCTGTCTTGTAGTTGTTTATATGAAGTGGCTCGAATGTAACTTTTACTTAACCTGAATATTTTAAGAAATAATATATCCAAGTGTCACTGTTAACTTCACAAATATGTGAATAAATGTGATGTTTATGAGTAAATGGGGTGGAATAATTGCGCTACTTAGCTTAAAAAACGAAAAATCACAGCCAGTGTTTCCAGCCACGACTTCATCCCCGACCATTTAAAGAGGTCGTTCCGCCCCATATCGGGCACTCAGGGATCATTATGTTAAAACTTAACTACGTTTAACGCAGGCATAAATAATGCCATCTTTTAATTTGCGCCACAGAATTTCCCTGAATAAGTCCAAATTCTAACGCCATTATATGTCCATGTATTCGTAACGCTGAAGCCAAAATTACTGACTTAATAAAATTCGCCAACAATCGAATGGTCGTGCAAAACAATATTGATCCACTAAATATTTATGACAGGAAGAGAGCCATCCATCGATCACTTCGTTTTTAATGATGAACGAAATTGGAATGTTTGTTAGATGTCACACGAATAGAATAAGTTATGGCGGAATGTGTTCAGTGTGACGAGCTATCTCACTTTTGCGCTCATCATGTAACTTTCATCCTGATAATAATTGAATGCTGCAATTTGCTGGTACTTTTAGGGGACCGCCCAGATATATTTGCAAGATAAAAGTTCTTTGGATTGGTAATCAGTCAAACTATCGCTATCAAATGGGCACCTGGGATTATTACTATTGGGAATCGAAAGAAACGGTGGTTTCAAACTGTTTAACAATTATTGTTTTGAATGATGAAACGTTACCAGTCTGAACGCTTGACGTTTGAATTTGTGCACCGTGTTGAAAATGTAAGATTCATCGAAGGGGATTGCTTACTTGCCATCCTTTGTTACTGAACAATGATGGTTTTTATTTATGCCAGCCTCTCGTTAAGGGTGTATCTTGACACTTTAGTGCCTATCAATCAACGTTATGTCGCCTGGTACATCCCAACGCAGTCCCGAGAATGCGACCATTTATCAGAACTGTTTTATATATGTGCAACCACTTTGCCTTTTTTATGACAGATAAAAGCAGTGACGCATAAAGCCATCTTTACTACCTAATACCCTGGCGCCTATTGATGCATAGCCTTCATTTTGACGTCGAATTGCAGCAATAGTTGCGTACTGAATGTGCAGGCCCAATTCACTTCGATTTCTGACCATTCAGACGTTATGCATTAAGAATTGAAAATCTATCTGAGGTGCTTGACTTCAATTTAGGTTAATCAAGTATGAACAATAAGACCTCAGTTACAGAAATAGACGCTTTGAAAACCAAGCAGAACTTATCTTTTCAATTGTAAAGAATTTGTTTTCGTGAATTTGGTTACGTGGTTTTGAATAGCATGCCATCCATATTTGGTATTAAATCAAACATGAACATACGCCGTCGTTCACAAACTATCCTCGCGCAGCTAATGTAATTGCAGCTGCAAACCCACAGTTATGTGAAAGTAGTTTTATTGGATTTACCCAATATTACATTGCATAATGAACCCATTTGTGAATCCATTGAAAATTTGTTACTTGCCCCTGACTATTTAATTTAACACCATAGTATAGTGCCCCTCCCGCGTGCCTCCCTCCGCTGAAACATGACTACTTATCTTATGAGGGATGCCCCATTTACCGTGTATTTGATTATCCACTTCAACAGCGAATCTATCTGGTGTAAGTTGAGCTCGTTGATCTAATATATGATCGGTACATCTATATATCCATGATATTTAGCCCCTTTACTGCACGTTTACATATATTGTGTAGATAAAGAACTTCTCGCTTCTCGCCGTGACGGTTCTACGACGTTTAAGAACCGCAATAAGTGAAGCTTTTGCTTCAGTATTATGTCTATTGAAAAGAGAACCCGGTGTATCACGATAACCGAATAACTGTATGACTTGCAAGCAAGTTGCACTTATGCAATTTGATGCTGTTTTGCAGAACGTCTAAAATGCTTTAACTGTTCAGTAACGATATTAAGGCCCATTACATTGGTATTCTGCCGAGTAAAAGGAAAAAGGGCACTTTGTTAGAGCCCGTTGTCCCACTCGAAAATTTTATCGTTTGTTCGATAACTTTATTAGGGCGGCAAAATATTAATAGATGTCTTACCATGTACAGTAAATTGATATTTGGTAGGTGATCGCGAATGAAAGCGATGTATCGATAACAAACGAGCATGATGACCTTTAAACCACTCTATTCTATTGTCTTCGCATATGAATCTCCATGAAAGCCTTAATATATATATATATATATATATATATATATATATATATATATATATATATAGATATATATATATATATATATTATATATATATATATATATATATATATATATATACATATATATATATATATATATATATATATATATATATATATATATATATATATATATATATATATATATATATATATATATATATATATATATATATATATATGTATATATATATATATATGTATATACATATATACAAACACACTCGCTCTCCTCCTTGTGCAGAAAAAATGGAATACCATCGACGGCATTACCGCACGGTCACATGGCTGCAGCAGTGACAGTTTGGTGTCGGGTGGTACCGCCACCGTCTCTTCCTGGAAACAAACCTCCTTGTGGTTCGTTCAACAAATAGTACGCCACACTATTGTCTGAAAGCAACCATGCAGGTCGCGTCCATGCGCAAGGTAATGGACGTTATCTCACGCCTTTGATTGTCTTCCCACGGCACATACTAGTCTGAAAGCTTGGTCTTGTGCTTCAATGGGTCGCCGGATTTATCAGTGACCAGGGAGTACTCACAGATGGTGTATATAAAAATCGTTCGGAATGTGCGCTTGTGGCTAAGCTGTTTGTTGATAGTCTCGCCAGTGAGATTGCTTCTAGGCCCATGCCGCTTGTCCATACTGTGTTTTGCAGCTTAGAGAACATTGTAATCCCATAAGAAGACCATCCGATTTTTTGTTCGGTATGGATAAAAGAAAAGGCATGATATACGCGGCCCCATGATCGAATATCGCTTTGTCCCTGATTCAAGTTAACTACTGCTATGCGGTGGGTTGCGCCCATAAGAGTTCATCAGCGGATCGCAAGATTGTTCCCAGCAATCTACACTTGAGAAGGACTCTGAAGGTATCTGTCAACAGGCTTGCTGTGGATGAGCATGGCAGAGAAGTTAATGAAAAGTTGTGGTCACCATAAAGCAAGACAGGTTGTGCCATTTCCACTTATCACTAGCTCCACACGGAGACCGCCTGCTCTGAGAAAGACATCAATATACAGGAACAGGACGATCACTTATCAAGAAGACATAAGTGAGGAAAGGGCTTTTCAATAGTTCATATATAGTCTATGAAACCAGAACTTTATATTATACGCATAGTTTATATGTACAATTAAATATTATTTTTGCATTAATTTCCTTGTTCTTAGTGGTGTTATGTCTTATGTTTATATTTTAAAATCATGATGGTAAACAATTTGTGAACAGAGATCTCAAAGTTAAACATAACATTGGCTGGTCGATTGGCTTCTACATTGGACATTCTCATTGTCACACACCCTGAATTTGAAAAGTACAGAAAAGCTAAGAAAGTTGAGAAAATGTGCTCCACACTCGGTGCATCTTGATATCTCAGGAATTGGCGATCATATGTTACATGCTCTCAACAGAGACAATGCGGGAGAAAGCCGTTCAATACTTCAATGACTTTATCAACGTCCGAATAGTTCTGGATTGTACATAACTGTTTAGTCAGACACCGGAGACGCTGGAAAACCACCAACAACAACATTTAAATTATAATCACTATATGACAGTGAAATTTTTTGTGGTGACGATTCCTACCGCTTCTATCACTTATGTGTCCGACATGTGGTACGGTGACCAAATAATGGTAGACTGCTGTAGTACTATTGCAGGAGATATGTCTCCAGGAGTCAAACTGCTCATTACTTCATTTTGAAACCAAACTAACTTCAGTCTCTGTTGCTCGTATTCATGTTGATCATGTTATGAGGGCAATTAAGGAATTCAGGATTTTGGAAACTGAAGAGAAAGTGTCAATGCTTTACAATTAGAAACACATTTTTGGAGCATGTGCATTCCTTGTTAACTTCAAACGTCCTTCCTTGAAACTTTCATAATTACCTTTGTATAAATTGTGAAACGACATGAGGACTAGATTATTTTTGTATACTTACATATCTATATTCATGCTGCTGTCATCATACTTTCATGCATGTCTTTTCACAGCTTCCAGTATTTATGTAAATCACAGAAAATTTGACATGTTCTGCTGTGTTTTGTGTATTACATTAAGAACTATACCATAAAGCTTTTACATATACCAAGTTATCATTGGTTAATTATTATTACCACAGTTAATAACTTTTAAAAGCGATTTAAAGTGCTTTGTAGCTAACAACAGATAAACTGTAACAGGTTCCGATTCACAGACTACAAACTTAAATAAAAATAAAATTTTATTCTGACAAAGCACACTTTAACACATATTTACAGGACATTATCATGACCAACTAATAATACATGTTTAGTACATTTACTTGTGTCGTAGCAATGTACATTTAAACAACCAGTGTCGCAATAAATCACATACTGATAATACACCCAATACATAACTTGTGTCACAACAAAGCATATTTTCATAATCTCATCGCACAAACAATATTTTAATAGAAAACTCATCCCATCAAAACACATTTCAATAAATTTGTCACACCCAAACAATTGTTCTGATCATATGTCACATGCCCTCCTTCACTTTGAACAAAACCACTCCTCGTTCTCCCCTAATTAAATGTTATTAATTCACTTTTTCAAGCGTGTGATCTGTCGTGATTTTCAACACAGCACCTGCTAAAAGTATACGAAGCATAAACCGGAAGTCAACAAAAGTTAGTTTCACAAAGCTCACCAGGGCGGTGTGCGCGATAACGCTACCTCTCGAATACACATCTTAAATCCACTTAATCGATTTGCAACAACTCTACGAATCAACAGCTTGTATTGTTCTAACGACCTAACAAACAAGACGGATATTTATACAATCCGTGGAGAGTCGACTACAACATTGACGTCTATTTATTAGGGCATTGTTTGGCTATTTGCTTGATACTGGGTATATTACCATCACTGCAAACACAATGTTAACAAATAATTGGAATTAAAGGCAATGTCAGTGAAGCGTATGGAGCAGATGTTATTGATGTCTGGACTGGATTTGATTCAAGAAAAGGAGGGAACTGGTTGGATACCTATACAACAAATAACGGCGAAACGATATTATTGATATTGATGATCACGAACCCCATTTGATTATTCTATTTTAATCATAATGATCCGTTCACGTTCAGATGCGCAGATTTTGATTATGAATTATAACATACTGTATATGAAATCAAAATCAGTTAATTCAAATAACATTTTTTTACCGTCGGCATTAACCATAAGTTTTGGCACGTACATCAAGCGCGTTAAACCCATGCGAGCTAGCCGAACTTGCCCTGTCTTACCCGTTGTGGTAGCTAACAACTGCAACATAAGCCTTGATTGTCGTCCACTGATGCAACATACAGGAGCGTTCAGTTTTGGCGTGAAGAAAATGTATAGCCAAGGCGACTTGGTTATCCAATTAGATCTTGCCGCTTGTGGTTTCCAATTTGTTTCCGGACTGCAAGCACACATTGAATTCATCCGATGCGTCTTGTGGGGAAATAAATCACGTGTCAATTTCGTGCCAGACAGTTATTGCAACTTTATGGCGCAACGAGAGGTATTGCATTAATTGCTGGTACAAACGCCTCAGCATATATTTAATTGTACGCAATTCAGAAGGGATTAATGTACAACTTCTAAGCGCATAGAACTTAACGATTATTAAGTATATGACAATTTTAATTAAGAGTAAACAGCATATCCCTGGGAAGACATAACCAAGTTATGTACGCCATAATGGCAACATGAAAATGTAGTGCACGCCATGATGACAGCACCAACAAGTAGTGTATCCCATTATGGCAACATGAACATGTAGTGTGCGCCATGAAAGCAACTCGAACATGTTGTGTAAGCCATGATGCCAAAAAGAACATGTAGTGTACGCCATGATGGCAACATGAACAACATGAACATGTAGTGTATGGCTTGATGACAACATGAACATGTAGTGTACGCCATGATGACAACATGAACATGTGGTGTATGCCATTACGGCCACATTAACATGTGGTGTATGCCATGATGGCAACATGAACATATAGTGTACGCCATGATGGCAACATGAACATATAGTGTACGCCATGATGGCAACATGAACATGTAGTGTATGCCATGATGGCAACATGAATATGTAGTGCATGTCATGGTTGACGCAATCACGTGGAACCATATGTCAACCATTTTGGGCAACCAGTAAATAGACAGTCACGCGGCTCTTATATTTACGTCCAAAAGGTTTAATACCGATATAATGTGTAATTAAAAAGCAAAACACGATTACCAGCCGGGTAAGGTCGTCAATCGTCTGAAGTATCCGCAATGCCCTGAATCTATTGTAGATATGATAGCAGTAGGTGATTTATTGCATCAATTCACAAAGTGCTGTGAAATTATTGCGTTAACCGACTTGATTGATGGAATTGGTATTACAAATATTGATATATTGAAGGTACCTAGTATTCGTTTTCATGTCAGCCCAGTGGCTAACAGAAACAAATGAAACTACATTTGTGCGGCTGCAGATAGAATAATGCATTTACCCCTTATACTTAAATAACTTCTTAGTTCGTCTAGTTGGCTTATTGTCATTTAACCTATTGTTGTCAAAAAGGGCAACATTTGACGGACAATACTTTATTACCATAACAGAACATGACCATTACAGAGTAGCCGAGTACATGAAATGCAATTTGAACAGACTAGTTGATGAACACTTGGTCGTTCGACAGCCAATTAGGTAATTTGATTCCATAGCATGCCATCTTGATAATTTCTACGATACATTTCCGACCTACAATACAACTTTGCGTTCTAGCCCAAATGAATAAGCCTTGTCATGAACCAATGATGCATCGGCGCGAAACCACTCATCACCTCATCCCCAAAATCACACATTCTAAGCAATGACCATATTCCCATGCAATACAATTAGGAAATTGCAGACCCCTACGCACGAGCAGGCATGGAAACTCGAAAGCACACTGACATATCCTCCATGCAAGCATCAATCATTTCAATGGTGTGTGTTATTGACGAATACGAGAATGTGCCAGCTTCTAAACTGTCTGGGATGTCATAATAATATCCGGTCATTGCGTTAGTACTGAAGGTTCTAATAAGTTCCATTGAACATGTTGCATATAGCTGACAAAAAAAGTTGTATCATGAGTTCATATGGTAATGCGATCGGCCACACGTGGTATTTATATGCACGATGTACATTATGATAAATATGTGCCTAAACAAAAGTTAGTATTCTTTATAGTTATTACCTTTAGTTTTGCTGAATCATATTTTAGTTGTAAATGTGTTACATAAGGGTAGTCCGTTTTCATTTTCAGGCTTATAAAGTCATCAATCAATCCATCGTGGGCGGGACTAGCATACCTTAAGAGAAGCGATCTAAGTAGACCCAACGCGTGTATATATATATATATATATATATATATATATATATATATATATATATATATATATATATATATATATATATATATATATATATATATATATATATATATATATATATATATATATATTATACAAGTCCGACCATTTTGGTACAAATCACCAACCATCTTGGCCCATACTTACATTTTGGACGATGATCATGGGGCCAAAATAGTCAGCGTCATCTCATAGGCTTACACAACTGCGCTTCCCACCAAATTGTAACTTTGTTTGCTACTACTCCGCCTAAGGTTGGAAAACTTATTATTCGGTGTAACTATCCACTTTTTTTGGCTTTAACTGTCTTTCCCTGAATTTACATTTTGGCCTTAACGACCATTTTGGCCATGTTGAATAATCGGTCATTATTTGGCTTTGTTCGATGTATATTTGCTTCAAACTTAGATTCATGATTTGTGCGACTTTTAACTTCAATGAACAATTCTTTGTTTCAAATTATCGCTTGAAATGAAGAACATACAAATTTTGAATGAATATATAAATCAGCAGTTTAACGAAAAAACTGGCGGCACACGCTCAAATATCTTTACGGGCGGATATAAAAAAAATGGCGATTTTACTGGGAAATCCGGGGTTGTAAGTCTTTGTCAACTGATTTTTGGTGTTTTGTTCTCAATATATAGCAGTTTGATAGTGTTTTATTTAGATAAATAAGAACAAATGAAGCACTTAAGCTTGGAACTCGAGACGCAGATCAGCATTCAAAACGTTTGGAGAATCTCGCTGAATCTCACTGGTTTTCTCGATCTATGATGTGCAATGTTTCAAGTAATAAATGAAATAATATCGTATCAACGGACTGTTTTTAACAAAGGAATGATTAGCCAGATCGTTATATGTTATCAGTTTGCTCATGTCGTAAAATCAAATTGTCCCCACGAACGCATCCGCGGGCTCAAGCTGAAGGTATATTTTGGGATTGTAACAATTCAAGCTTTCCATACCGCATGGAATTTCCGGTACAGGAGCGAGTATAAACAAAGTTTATAGGTCAGCCATGACCATTTTACACGCTCTCTTTACATTTGATTCTAATCTGGTCAGTATGATTCCAACGTTTAAATATTGAATATCATTAATGTGACAATGAACGTTATTGCTGCGGAAAGAAATTTCATGTACGACAAATTATGAAATACCCGTAGTTTACAGTGGTTATCGAGCTTCACCGGGCTGTTCCGCACGTGGGCTCTAGCCTCTACGGTCTACCGTTCAGACTCACACTTACCGATCACTTACACTTTTCCAACGGCAAATAATACCCAGATACCACGTTAATAGGACTAGATGCCTGCAGCTTGGTTGGACAGATCTACCGATTACCATTGATTTGTTTTTAAATGTATTTCCTAACGTTCATTTAACCGTATTGACTATTGGTCATTTTAGCGAACGGATTTTGCCCCATCTGTCAGATGTAAACATCGCCTGATCGTGGGGTTACTCTTTCAAATGTGATTTATTTTTCAAAGGTTGAAGATTGATATTTTGCTTTCCACATCCTTGAATTATTTACTTGCATCAGTAATGTTACCCTTAACATGGAAATAGAATGATCTGTTAATATGATGTATCATTGTAATACACTAAAACATGAGTTCTTTATTACATTCCTATAAGTTTGATTATGTGTTATATGATAGTTCAGCAGAGTGATCCTTTAGATCTCAGAAATAGCTATCCAAAACAACTGTGCTGGTTTGAGTTTACAGTGTTGTGTTTTCACCAATGTCGTAGCTTCACCAATACTGTGGCTTCATCAATATTTTGGCTTCATCATTGTTGTGGCTTCACCAGTGTTGTGGCTTCACCAGTAGTCCGGCTTTACCAATATTTTGGCATCACCAAGATTGTGGCTTCACCAATTTTGTGGCTTCACCAGTGTTGTGCTTTCACCAATGTTGTAGCTTCACTAATACTGTGGCTTCATCAATATTTTGGCTTCTACATTGTTGTGGATTCACCAATGTTATGGCTTCACCAATACTATGGCTTCATTAATACTGTTGCTTCATCAATATTTTGGATTCAACATTGTTGTGGTTCACCAGTGTTGTGGCTTGCACATTGTTGCGGCTTCACCAGTGCTTTGGATTGAATTTAATTGTGGCTTCATCAATATTATGACTTCACCAATATTGTGGCTTCACCAAGACTGTGGCTTCACCAATACTGTGGCTTCACCAATGTTGCGGTTTTTCACAATACTGTAGCTTCACCAATACTGTGGCTACACCAATGTTGTGGCTTCATCAATATTTTGGCTTTACCAATTTTTGGGCTTCACCAATACTGTGGTATCAACGATGAAGTGGCTTCACCAGTGTTGTGTTTTCACATATGTTGTAGCTTCACCAATACTGTGGCTTCATCAATATTTTGGCTTCAACATTGCTGTGGCTTCACCAGTGTTGTGCCTTCAACATTGTTGCGGCTTCACCAGTGTTGTGGATTCAATGATATTGTGGCTTCATCAATATTATGACTTCACCAATATTCTGGCTTCACCAATACTGTAGCTTCACCAATTTTGTGGCTTCACCAATACTGTGGCTTCACCAATACTGTGGCTTCACCAATGTTGCGGTTTCACCAATACTGTAGCTTCACCAATACTGTGGCTACACCAAAGTTGTGGCTTCATCAATATTTTGGCTTTACCAATTTTTGGGCTTCACCAATACTGTGGTATCAACGATGAAGTGGCTTCACCAGTGTTGTGTTTTCACCTATGTTGTAGCTTCACCAATACTGTGGCTTCATCAATATTTTGGCTTCAACATTGCTGTGGCTTCACCAGTGTTGTGCCTTCAACATTGTTGCGGCTTCACCAGTGTTGTGGATTCAATGATATTGTGGCTTCATCAATATTATGACTTCACCAATATTCTGGCTTCACCAATACTGTAGCTTCACCAATTTGGTGGCTTCACCAATACTGTGGCTTCACCAATATTGCGGCTTCATCAATATTGTGGCTTCATCAATACTGTGGCTTCACCAATGTTGTGGCTTCATCAGTGTAATGGCTTCAGCAATAATTTGGCTTCACCAATGTTGTGGCTTCACCAGTGTTGTGGCTTCAACATTGTTGCCGCTTCACCAAAATTGTGGATTGAATTATATTGTGGCTTTATCAATATTATGACTTCACCAATATTGCGGCTTCACCAATACTGTGGCTTCACCAATGTTGTGGTTTCACCAATACTGTGGCTTCTCCAATACTGTGGCTTCACCAATGTTGTGGCTTCACCAGTGTTGTGGCTTCATCAGTGTAATGGCTTCAGCAATAATTTGGCTTCACCAGTGTTGTGGCTTCAACATTGTTGCCGCTTCACCAAAGTTGTGGATTGAATTATATTGTGGCTTTATCAATATTATGACTTTACCAATATTCCGGCTTCGCCAATACTGTGGCTTTGCCAATGTTGTGGCTTCACCAATACTGTGGCTTCACCAATATTGTGGCTTCATCAATATTGTGGCTTCACCAATACTGTTGCTTCACCATTGTTGTGGCTTCACCCGTGTTGTGGCTTCATCAGTGTAATGGCTTCCACGTTGTTGTGGCTTCACCAACGTTGCAGCTTCACCAGTGTTGTGGATTCAGTGATATTGTGGCTTCATCAATATTGTGACTTCACCAATATTGTGGCTTCACAAACACTGTGGCATCACCAATGTTGTGGCTTCACAAGTGTTGTGGCTTTACCATTATTGTGGCTTCACCAATACTGTGGCTTCATCAAAACTGTGGCTTCACCAATGTTGTGGCTTCACCAATATTGTGGCTTCACCACTGTTGTGGCTTCATCAATATTTTGGCTTTACCAATGTTGTGGCTGCAACAGTGTTGTGACTTCACTAATATTGTGACTTCACCAATTTTGTGGCTTCACCAGTGTTGTGGCTTCGTCAATGCTGTGGCTTCATCAATGTTGTGGCTTCATTAATGTTTTGGTTTCACTACTGTTTACAAATGTTTTGGCTACTCTTTTTATTATATCCTGTTGAGATATATCAATCACTGGGGCTTAAAAAGACATGTTATGTCTAATTGTCATAAAACCATCAGAATGACAAAAATGACCGAAACAATGAGTATTATCTGCATTGGTTGTGTGTGAGTTTGGGTCATCAGTCGGTTTAAGTAGAAGATTTGTATCAGAGGTTCTGTTTACCCAGGAAGACTGTTAAGCTCCACCTGGTCCTAATTGATGGTCCTGCAGTTATGATGTATGCACCTGTGTACAGTGTCAAATTGCCTTGTCATGAACCAATGATGCATCGGCGCGAAACCACCCATCACCTCATCCCCAAAATCACACATTCTAAGCAATGACCATATTCCCATGCAATACAATTAGGAAATTGCAGACCCCTACGCACGAGCAGGCATGGAAACTCGAAAGCACACTGACATATCCTCCATGCAAGCATCAATCATTTCAATGGTGTGTGTTATTGACGAATACGAGAATGTGCCAGCTTCTAAACTGTCTGGGATGTCATAATAATATCCGGTCATTGCGTTAGTACTGAAGGTTCTAATAAGTTCCATTGAACATGTTGCATATAGCTGACAAAAAAGTTGTATCATGAGTTCATATGGTAATGCGATCGGCCACACGTGGTATTTATATGCACGATGTACATTATGATAAATATGTGCCTAAACAAAAGTTAGTATTCTTTATAGTTATTACCTTTAGTTTTGCTGAATCATATTTTAGTTGTAAATGTGTTACATAAGGGTAGTCCGTTTTCTTTTCAGGCTTATAAAGTCATCAATCAATCCATCGTGGGCGGGACTAGCATACCTTAAGAGAAGCGATCTAAGTAGACCCAACGCGTGTATATATATATATATATATATATATATATATATATATATATATATATATATATATATATATATATATATATATATATATATATATATATATATATATATATATATATATATATATATATATATATATATATATATATATATATATATATATATATATATATATATATTTATATATATATCTAATGAGATATATATATATGTATATATATATATATATTTGTGTGTGTGTATGTGTGTTTGTGTGTCTGTGTGTGTGTGTGTGATCCCCTTTGGATTCATTCAATATGCATTATTTAGACTTTATGGTTGGTTATGAGTACAGAAACCCAAACTCGAATGTTAACTTATAAGCTGAATCTGAGTCTCAATATACCTCTTCTTTACATAGTGTCTTAGCGAATGAAAGGCAGACTGGTTTATGAGAGTGGTCGTTGGTCAACAGAAATTTGCCAGGTAGTATTACGTGGGACGCAGGCAGCAGTAGTAACAGCTTTCTGCAAAGCTGCTTGAGTTGGTACTCTTTAATGTGGTCATTTTGGGGCGGCTGGGGATGACCAGAAATCTTTATCTGCTTTCATCATTCATATCCAAATCCACCGCTCAACTGCTTTGCTTGGCTGAACTACCGCTTTACTAGCGGCAAGCCACGTAAGTAATTCACTGCTTGAACATACGGAGTTGACAGCGGAAGATTCCTTCTCAAGCCAATGTTCGCAATACATCCGGCGCCTTAACGAATATCGATATGCATGTTTGTTGATAGAAAGTGTAGCCAGACATATTACTTCTTGGCCCATGCCGCCGGCCCATACTGGAACTGCTCAATATCTGCATTGAGAAAGCTGGGCTTCTCGTCTACTTTTGAGTTTTGTAGCTTAGAGAACATTGCAATCCGTTACTTGAACCTTTTGTTTCCAAAGGCCCTCTGATTGTTTGCAAAAAAATTTAAAGGAGCTGACCTCAACTACTTTGTCATGTAAATTGGTCAACGTTCGATTGAATAAGCTATTCATTCCGTGATTGCAGCTAGCCATTTCATTACCTATTGTTGGTGTGATTTGTATAATCGAGTTGTAGCATTCGAGTGATCATTGTTTAAAATTACAAGCAATTGATTGTTTAACGACAGATTCGTCACGGTAACTCCGCGTAGCATGGCAGATGATGATACATCCCCAAATATTCGCCTTAACTTCCAAACAGCTTCTGGGCAAACAATATACATATAATACCGCCGACTGCAGTGCCACTCGTTTTCCGTTTGACCAAACGAAAAACGAATTGGTTTTGTGTTTTTTCGTTCTTATGTCGTTTTTGGTTGTGATAAACAAAAAAAAGGCGGTATATACGCGGCCCAATAATCGAACTTCACTATGTCCCGGATTCAAGTCAGCTGGTAACCACTGCTGTGCATTGGGTTGCGCCCATAAGAGTTCAGCAGTTTATTCCCAGCAAGCTACACTTGAGAAAGACTTGGAAGGTAGCGGTCAACAGGCATGCTGTTGATGAGAATGGCAGAGAAGTTTATGAAAAGTTTTGGTCACCTAAAAGCAAGACAGGTTGAGCCATTTCCACTTCTCATAAGCTCCTAGCTCCAAAAGAACCGTCGGTTGGAATCATGTAGAGCCAGGCTGTTCCATATGAGAAAGACATCAAAATCCCGGAACAGGACGATCACTTTTTTGCGGCCATCCAAAGGTAACTTATCAAGAAGACATACGGGAGGAAAGTTCTTTTCAATAGTTGCGTTTCATCATAAATAGTCTATGAAACCAGAACTTTATATTTGAAAGCAGCACATAGTTTATATCTACAATCTGTAATAATTATTATGATTAACTGTGGAGATTGATGCAGCTGAAGCGGAGCATGAAGATTATTTGAAACATGTTAGTGATAATATGAAATATTTTTGCATTATTTCCATTGCTCCTAGTGGTATTAGGCCTTTGTTGCTACTACATTTGTCACACACCCTGAATATGAAGATAAGTACAGAAAAGGTAAGAAAGTGGATAAAACGTGCTCAGCGCTCGGTGTATGTTAATATCTCAGGAATTGGAGATCATATGTTACATGCTCTCAACAGAGACAATGCGGGAGAAAGCCACTCAAAGCTTCAATGACTTTATCAACGTCCGAATAGTTCTGGATTGTACAGAACTGCAGACATGAAATCACATCTAAACCAGATATATTGAAGCAGGGATTTGATGCTGGTGACCAAGTAATGGTAGACTGAGATTGTACTATTGCTAGAGATATGTCCCCAAATGAATGGAACGACTCGTCATTAGGCTTTGATGTTAGAGAAGCATTATTATAGCTATAAAATACGCAACTTTGAAACATTCCACAGAGACCCTACGATAGAAACCTATTTTAAATCAAGTGAGATATAACTGCGAACCCAGCTGCTAAATTACACGCGTTTTAAGAATAGAAATACGAACTGAATGTAGGACAACGAAATGTACGAACAAATATACAAAAATACATAAACAAATCTGTTTTGGCTGATGCATCGCCGTATCGAAGCAATTCACTAAATTGGCATCAATAGTTACTGTAACTGAAATAATCCTTCCCCGCCATGCATGACAAACATGTTCTTAGTGCTTCAAATTTATACCTAGTAAGGCGCCTCATAGAAGCAAGAATGTAGCGGCGTCAGATGCACCCGTACAAATCTAGCAAGACGCGTAGTTTTGTACGTAATTGGCTTCTTGATCATATATTACTATGAAATCAGGATTTTGTGATAAAATAAGAGCTTGTTTTGCAGAGCTATGCCAAATCTGGAAGGCATCCTAAGCAACGTGTATGCAAATGATCATGTAGTATCTACTTTGTGCCTGATGCTAGTTGCGT
Organism: Urechis unicinctus; assembly: GCA_034190875.2. Lineage (NCBI taxonomy): Eukaryota > Metazoa > Annelida > Polychaeta > Xenopneusta > Urechidae > Urechis > Urechis unicinctus. The sequence goes on from CM067343.1 coordinate 38,162,859, forward strand.
GTGGTTGTCTCAGATCGACAGTTTTACTACATGGTGTGTACAGCTCATCTACCGCAACTACCCTGTGCTCAACTTCGAGGATATGCAACTGTCTTAGTGCCGCCGTTGATTTTGGAAGTCAAATCCAATATGCCAATGGTATTCCGCACGATAAAAAACCTCCATGTCCATGTTTCATGTCTTTTGACGTTTCTAGGGAGTTTCATATTGGTATTTATTGATCACAACTATACATAAATACATTTAAAACAATATGCATTAGATTCCGGTTGTTTGTAGGCCAATCTTGGCTTGCAAAGAGCACCCTCAACTGATGCAATTTGTATACAGCAGAAAAGTTGCTATAATTGAATGCAAGGTTCCAGTTAAGCAGAACAGATCGCCCTGAACATTGTATTCGAAATTGCTGTTGCTGCAAAACCCTATCAAACTATCGCATCTGATTGACTGACTGATACACGCCAGGTTCCATACATTGTGTCGTCCTGTGAAATATGATGTTGTCGTTATACGTTAATTGGTGTCGGGTGATTTGTCGCATAGGGGACAGGTCACTTCCTTTCTGGTGTGATACAAACTGATTATCTACGTGACATCTGGAAGGATGTCTTTGAAGGAGGTCTAGCATTGCACAGCCAACAACGATGCAATCGACATGTTGGCAGCAGACTTGTACTAATCGTATCTATTTGTCTTCATTATTTTCATCTTTGGATAAAAAATTAAGACAACTTCAAATATATGTGTCTCTGTTTATTCCAGATGTATATTTTTGGGTCCGCTCAAGGTCGCCCACGAATGGTCAAGATGCTAATTTATACGTATAAATTCCACCTTTTGACCCCATATATATATGCGTATATTTGCTGAATACCGAAATTTTGAAATCATTTTCCTCCATCATGGATTTGAATCATGATATTTGTTGTAGATCATCATTAGCCAATGGTAGCGTTTCGCGAACTTATTCAAAAATACTAATATATATATATGTAAACATATATATATATACATATATATATATATATATATATATATATATATATATATATATATATATATATATATATATATTTGTATATATATATATGTATACATATATATATATATATCCATATATCATATATGTTTACATATACATATATATATATAGATATCGATATATATGTACATATATATAGATATATATATATATATATATATATATAGAGATATTTATATATAGAGGGGGCTAAATATATATTTTTCTATATATAGATATTTATTTATATATATCTATACATAGATATATATATATATAGATATATATATATATATATATATATATATATATATATATATATATATATATAGATATATATATATATATATATATATATATATATATATATATATCTATATCTATATATATATATATATATATCTATATATATATCTATACGCGATTGATTTGCTCTTTTATTCAATGCTCGTTTCCAAGATGATAAAAGGATTGTAAAACAATATCCTCTTATTCGTCGGCGGATTGGAACAGAACTGATCAATATTTCGGTATAGTGCTATTCATTGATAAATTACCATGAGAGTGCCTGCATTTGCGTTTTGTTGAGAACAAGCCAACATGACTTATATCTAAGCGATGATGATATTACCTGCACCAACATAATATCATATTAGTACCCATTTAATCTAGTGGACTTTAGAAATTATTCGGATGCGTCGGAAAACCAACAACAGTAAGTACCAACAAGTATTTGATAGCTTGCAAAAGTGTTGACATAAGCCTTAGATACGCCCAATGCTCCACTCATGTTAGGAGTGGTTTGTGAGTCTTTAGGGTAGAGTATATGTATTATAGGGCTTCAAATCCGGCATCTACTTTCGGAAGCCCATATAAAGTTGCGATATATTGAAGAACACGAATATCAAATATAATTATTGAAAGATTGTATGGAAAGTAAAACAACGGTTGATATCTATCACAAACATTATATCGAATTCAAGTTATCAAACTAACAGTGTAAAAGACAAGATAGTTGCCTTGTCGCCATTTAACAAAGTGTGCACCTTTCCGGTATATATATATATTGACATGGACGAGAATTGTTTGATGCTTTTTTCCCAAGCTGTTAATTAGTTGAGAATGATACACCCTTCAATGCTCTTGCTTAGTTTTCAATGCACTAGACGGATTATTACCTGCCCTTGGTGCCACACATTGCCAGTTTCTCACATTGGAGGATCCATGTATCATTACATGATTTGGCAAATAAATAATATCATATAATCATTACAAACAAAAATGATAATTTACAAGACGATAGCGACTGCTTTCGTCTTGATGAATAACCAAATAAAATGTAATGAAAACCTATGTGGTAGATTATCACATTAATGCGTCATAATCAACCCATACTATTAAACATATGATCTTTATGAAGATCTAGCGGAAGAATAGTGTATAATCTATGTCAGTTATGTTACATATTACTATTTACTCAAAACATGAATTCAACAGCACAGTAACATCTTCCTATCAACGTTATTAATCACTTATACCCGAAAATGACATGCGTGATGAATCATCGAACACCAAAGTCAGTTCCCTCTTTACATGGATATCATACGACCAATATCCGCATGATATCGCTCGCAGTAGGTTGTGTTTATAATCACTGAAATCATTTGCCATTTAAAGCTAAAACTAATGTAACGTTGACACATTCTAACGTTGTGAGAAAACGTGTTGCCGTAATGCAACACATGTGACCATTAACATGCGTATGTGTGGTTATTGTTAATGCTGTCCAGATGGCGAGCACAGAAACGGATTGGATAGAGAAAGCGGGTATTATTTACATGGGTAGGCGATTGTGTGCTGCAAAAATGGGGCTTAACTGGTTACAGAAATTGTCAGCTATCAGATATTGCAATGGTTTCATTGAAAGCATATTTTGCTTAAGCATCAATAACGCCAGAAACGTTTGCACTGAGTATGGGGATTATGAGTATCCATATTCGGAATGTATCACCAAAAAAGTTTAAAGCGTCGGCTGCCAATTCCGATCCATTCGCGAAGCAATGGATCAGTAACACGCTGCAGCTCAATCGATTGAGAGAAATAATCTAAACACACGAATTTTCGTTAAATTTATAGTATGCATTACAATGGTACAAAAATAGCACCTTAGAGCTAAATATATTCAGCGTATGCTTACTGGAGATCATAATGACGGTCAGTATGTTGAGGAATAATCTTGCCAAGACGCGACACCGATCACGCTAGACGGGCCTTATCATTGCGTTCAAATTAGTTTGTTATATGGTTGTTGCGATGTTTACAGTTAGAATTATACACCTCAAATTTTAATAGCGTTTATTCGTCCATGGCGACTCAGACACAGTCATTTTCTAACATAACAGTCGTTCTATTATAAACCTTGGCCTAATGAAATATGTAGAAGCATCCATAGCATAATAGTTACGTCATCGAGTTGTGACCGAATCCACATCTATTGAAAAGAGTATTAACACAAACTATGGGAGAACAGGGGAGAATCTAAAGTTATGTTTGGTGCAAAACTGACGATAACTGGCGAATATATGATATGAGGTTTACCATGCTTCAAAAAAGTACCTTAAAAGATATGTTTGATTACTTAAGCGCTATAACATCCGGAAAAACATTATTAAATTATTCGGCTTAAACCGTGATAAGGGGTTATCTGACGTATAGCAGACATCTTATTGAGTTAAACAGTTTATTTGCTGGCACTGGCATCAAGATGATCCTGAAATATGCCAAAAAGACATGTAATCATACGGCATCACATAAGCTATATTACGATGGTGTTTTCACGAATGCGTCAACCCTTATGGTGTTCGATGCGATGGTCCCGGGACGAAAGGACAAGGGAAATTCAACAGCTACGTATCGGTTGAAAGTGTTGTAGCGTCTGCGTGCGTTTACAGCTGCAATTAAGGCTGTACATTAGGGTTAGTGGATTGACTTAAGTGATCTCGTGATTTCTTCAGGTAGAAAGATTATTATAGTGCTGATATTGTAAAAACCATAAGTTGTTATCACATTGCGATTGTACAAGATATAAGTCGCATTCAGGAAAGACTAGTTGTCAGTAAGCATAAAAAAATAACGTTGACACAAGCTTACCAAGGCGCTATATACGCTAAGTACGTAACCGCTACAAGTTTTTGTGTTAAACCTTGCCAGTAAACATAATGCAACCAGTGGAAAAGATCTATGACTTGTCAGCATTTGTCAGTCTGTGGTACATCACATTTAGGAGAACCGCTGAATTTGTCATTAGTCTGTGAATGCGTTATTTAGTCACTTTCTACATAATAATAGACAACCTCGTACACTCATACTAATATGATTAAACGAATCGTCAGTCATTTACATGGGATATGGGCATGAAAACAATTCATAAGTGTGTTGGCTTAGTTATCTTTAATTTCTTGCGAACGCTTATTTTCCACAGCAACCGTTGTATTCTGCAAGTAATGGTAGTAACGCATCCGGGGTGGACAGGCATCTTCTTCGTATTTGTGCCAATATTCCGTACACTTACTTCGCGTCCTATTTTAGCTGCATGCATTATATATATATATATATATATAGATATAGAGAGAGAGAGATATAGAGATATATAGAGATATAGAGATAGAGAGAGAGAGAGAGATATATATAGATATAGAGATATAGAGAGAGAGAGAGAGAGATATAGAGAGAGAGATAGAGAGATAGAGAGAGATATATAGATAGAGATCTAGAGAGATATATATATCTCTATATCTAGAGATAGAGAGAGGATATATATAGAGAGATATATATCTCTCTCTATATATATAGAGAGATATATATATATATATATATATATATATATATCTATATATATATATATATATATATATATATATATATATATATATATATATATCTATATATATATATATATATATATATATATATATATATATATATATATGCTCTCGCTTGCCACTGGGATCCTCTCCTTAACTCTCTTTCTCCTAATCTCCCTGACCTCGATACGGAACTCATTATTCTGTTTATCAAACGACAATCAACGTCATACTGGTCAAGACATCAATGCAATGAACTTAGCGTATTCATTGGATAATTAATGACATTTAATGCAAGTCATCTTAATCCAACGTTAGAATTCTTCTTGAAACCCACACAGTCTCATGGAATACCAAACTGCTGACCCCAGTGAGTGTTCGCTGATACCCTTCAAGCGATCGTTCTATATTCCCTGTACATTTATGGCCATCTAAAAATTGTTAGTTATATGGTCTATCACACAGATTACTTACTATGCCAGCGTCGGTCAAAATTATTAGGTCAAGAACGCATGCAAATTGATAAAGATCGTTGTTCGAAAAATGTTGTATACCAGTGGCGTGCGGAATAGTCCTACCAGTCAATATCACGAAAGTTAAAATAACTGACAATCACATATTGCCGGTCTACAACAAATGACATCAATTCATTCAGTCGATTATCATTTTCGGTGGAGGTGTTTAATGCAGTATGCTTTAGTATCCCTCCAAAACAGTCGAAAACCTACAAGTGTAATTAAAGCAGGTTCTATATCGCCAACTCTCCAGCCCTCGCATATTGCTACTACATCTTGTCAAAAGGACCAGACTAATTCCGCTCAATTGCCTAACTCACAGATTTGATGTTTGCTTGGATTATCAGCCCCGTTTGTGTAAAATTCGCTTGCAGAACTACCACTCTCGTCCCCCGCCTTCATAGTTTAAAGAAACCGGTTGAGTGTCAAACTCTCCCATTCACGAACGCTCAAGTGGTAACGTGCCCCGAGATATTGGTGACGTGTAACCTATCCCTGAACAAGCGCGGTAAAGTATATATGCCATAATCTTTCCCGTTTTGAAGTCAACACAATTTCAATATCATGCAGGGTAACGCCACTAAAGTCTGCTTGATATGCGACGTGGAAACGATTATATACAAATCTGCTTTGACTTCAGCTGCACATTACTCCATACATCCGAGTTAATTAAATCTGCTAAAGCAAGGGACCATTGACAAATTTGATGCTAAGTCTGATACATAAGTATCCAGATATCATTTTCTACTGCGTTATTTTACTTTGTGTAAGCAATCATTTTAATAAAATAACATCAGTAATATGTCAGCTAGTGCCCTCTACACGAATGATTGAAGATAACGTAGCTTGTGAGGACCGTCGACTCTTAAACTTAAATGTGGTTAATTTGGTAGTTTATATGTTATGGACCGCATTCCATCTTGACAGATCCAGGAATGTTTACAACATATTTGTATGGCTTTACATCGAGAACGTAACACCTGATGCTACGATCGTCGTTTGTACTATTCTCACATATTTGTATGGCTTTACATCATAGAAATAGAACGACAGACCGTGACCGTGTGAATGACCTGTGTTCTACTTGATCTGCTCAATCGAATATTGAAAAATAGAGTGAGCGACAAAGCGTTGTTATCTATAAAGCTTGACACTGAGGACAAGCTGACGCTCTATTTCGTTTGGTGGAGGACTAAATATTGTAATTATACATATGAACGGACATACACCGAATAAGTGGTCTCCCAATCGATCGACCCTGTCATGGATCAAAATGATATATATGAGGTAATTGTTAGGCTTGTGGTTCTCTGGTACATATGCTTAAATGTGGCAATACACTTGTTCAAGGAGTTATTTACTTGTACCCAGCAGCATGAGTGTATTTGTATTGGTCCAGGAGATGGATCGAATCGCGCGCTCTAAGACTGAGAGGCTACCCTTTGGAGAAAATGTCCGCCACGGTCTACAGCATTTCACCGCATGTTTATTTCTTCCTCCGAGATATGTGCCTATTCCATAATACGTGTAACCGTCAAGGCTGTTGCAACTCGATATTATCAATGCATCCGATGCAATGTGCGACTGTTTTCAACTTTTTAACCGTCAAAGGGTATATGAATATCATAGCATATCAAAGACGGTATAAAAACAGCATGTAATGCCTTGCTTAACTGCAATAATCTAACATAGGTGATGTATAGTAGTAATAGTAGAACCAATCATATTTCTCACATATCGCAATGCTTTATTCACTTAATTGAATGAGCAGAAAATACTAATTTATAATGCCCCAGTAAATAGTTTAGTCGTGATGATGGACAGTATTGATTAGAATTTAAGTAATTGAAGAATTTGTATTGATAAAGGTTTTTATGTCAACAAACTGCGGGCGTCTGTTGATCGTTACATACCTTCATTTCGTTGCTCAGCCAACTATCACTAGCATCTTATGCCTATCTTACTTGACACTGTCGGTCTTATATCAACGGATATCAATAGTAATGTCACTTAAAGGTATTTACAAGATATAAGAGAATCTATATAAAACTGTAGTTAACGACTAATTCATGGACGTCAATGTTACGATACAAAGATAAAATGTGCCGTATAGCACTTGTCTTGGTAATATTTGCATATTTTAATATCTCTGATCACCTTTTTTCGCAACACTAGCTATAATAAGCAGGTGATATGCGGAATACAAATTAGTTAAACCAAGCGCTTATCGTCAACTAAAACACCTCATTTCGCCAACGTTTACGTAAATGATGACAGATTGGTGTAGTTATTTAAAAAGCTCCCGCACAAATGTCTCTTATAACCAGTTCAATGCGCCATAGTGCTTACCCCCTAATCTACTTGATGTCGGCGGGCGGTTTTATGCTAGCGTGGTTAGAAGTCTAGGAGTTATAATTTTGAGAGCGTGGTTGTTTGTTTGTTTGATTTACACACATGTTCAAGCAAACTGCAAGATGTCGAATGCTTGGTGAGCGGTTATCAACATGAAAGAAAATCAAACTGTTTGGTAGCCTGGAGACTAAATATAGCATTTAAGTAGACCTGCCCTATACTGGAATATGTTTCTCACATCTGGTAATCAAATGAAGGAAAATCAAGCAGTTCGGTAGCCCGGAGGTTTTGCATTGACTAAATATAGAATGTGTGGCGACATGTCTTATACTGGAATATATTCTATTTCTCACATCTGGACATGCAGCATCAGTGAGGTACCGTATGATTACATGTATTCAATAAAATGCGGTGAATATGCGAAACGCTCAATCACGCTGGCTCACCTGATCACATAAATAGCTGGGGTGCAGCTAATTGGATAACCGCCTATAAAGATAGTTTGATGGCTGCATTTGGTCAAAAATACACGTGTGGCAAATCGACTAATCTTGATAATCATTCGTGATGAATACATTTCAAAGGCCTGTCAGACGTTAATGAATTCGTATCACCATCGTTTCTGGTATATCGAATACAGACAATCAGCGATTGACAATCTTTCCCCAAAATTAACGTTCGAACATTGGGGCCGGCTGCCGTTTGTCCTACGAATGCGGACAGTATCTATTTATAGACATATGTTGCTTTTTGCGAAATTAATATGGCATCAGCTGTGTAGAGTGCAGTTTGCTCTACCAACTTAAATAGTCAAGAAATGTCTCTTTGGATTTGCTGGCTGCGTCATGAACAGCATATGCACTTTAATGAAGAATAGACAGTTGCAAAAACTGAAAATCCAGCACCGTATAAGCAGTGATGGAATCATCTACACTTGGAAAATACGCATACATCATTAGGTAACGAAGTATCGACCCGTTCGCTACATTGGGCAGGGAAACCGATTCACAATCATGACTTCCTGGATTTAAAGTCACAATCTATAAATTGAAATGCAGCCATTAAATCAATAACAAATACCATGGAGTGAAAAGGTTAAGAATGAAATAGCTCAAGCAAAAAGTTGTCCATGTATACCTTACTTGTAACATTGACTTCAATCAGCTGAGCTCATGTACACATCGTTCTTGTAAACCTTTCAAAGGCTTTGGTTACTTTTGCAAATATGATATGCGGAATGCTTCAGCCGCCTTTTCTATTACTGATGGCTCTTGATGAAGACTAAAATGCTTCACTCAGCAAGGACTTACCGTCAAAAAACCTGTCTGAACATTTTACCGAAAACACACATGGATAATCATCCGTCCTAATTAATATTCTGACTTACCAACTCGCCTGTACGTCATGAGTCTTGACAATTATTTTATGTTAATGACATAAACAACACAATAACGAAATAAATGCTTAAAGCAGTTGTACTGAATGAGCAATATCATCTATATCACATTACGCCATCTAATCTAGATCTTAAGAACTACTTATATTTAGCGCCAACCCTTCCTTCATGCAGTCATAAAGCTTGTTTTTGTGTCATCCTCGCTGATATTATATACGCCAAAAATGTGCGACATTGCCAATTGACTTCCTCATGCAAATTATCAGATGCAAATTATTAGCGCTACCTATTCATGTCATCATTCTGTTAAGTAACCACTCGCACTCCCACTTAGTACTTAACTCTGCCCCAAAGTGATGGAGACATCAAAATGGCAAATTCAATTACTATGAATGAAGCGAGTAAATAAAATACCATGTCGACTGTGGCGCATACCTAATCTCTGTGGTAGCGTTTATCTATCATTCACTCTGCTTCTTTTGTACCGCAGACTAAGGTATATATATTTGCACATACAAGTATAATGAAGGTTTATAATATTATCTAATATTTGGAAAAGCACGTATAGCAATGTGATAATTGTTGTTAGTATTTATTGGTGGACAGTATCTCTGGTTGCGAAAGCCCAATGTAGTATTATATGGACGTTATCAAGACAAATGTATATGTATGACGCTGATTTGATTATTGCTGCTGGCCTCATGTATGAAAACGTAGCAATACATAAAAACTGCATATGCTTCCGTGTGTCGGCAACATGACACATTAGGCATGCTTCTCACTTTGGTAACAAGTGAGAGCCGCAATTAGCAAACAAAATAACCACAGGAGCAGGTATAGGGAACAAAACTGCCGCTCGATTATTTGCATCTTAGATGCCCTCTACAAAGTCAGTTGTCTTTGGTCAGATTTCATCTCAATATAATTAACTACTTTTGATTAACTCGTTTTTATCATATAACATATAACATACGAAATTACAATGCGCAAATTATTCCAACGTTACTTCCATTAGAAAATATATAGCTCTGCCAATTTATGCTAAGAGAAATTGCACGTTAGTATTTACATAAATCTCAATGTAGCCGTTAAAATCTAAGACAATCGCGCACTCGGTATGAAAAATATCAACTCTGTCAAAAGCGTTAAAAGCATAGCGGTATAAATTCGTATATGTATCAATCATATGTTTGGCCTAAACTACTAGCCCTTACTCATGTGGGCAGAAACTGACCATCAATAACGAGTGCATTATTGTACGCGCTTCATACCGACCCTTACTTTATCTAGTTCATCCAAATATGTTCCAAAGCTGCTTAGTTCTAACCCAGATGCATTACCAGCAATATATACATTTCAATCCTAAAATATGTATTTTCGCGGTAACACGGTCAATTTGCATTTTGTGTTTGTCTAAGCGCGTATGACGAGTAAAAAACCAGCAATTTTGACGACAGTCACTTGCTGCATGCGTCCAGTCTACCCTCTACAGATACTGATGGTTTTGTATTGAGAGGAACGAATGTGCCTTATCCTTTTGTTCTGAAGAACTCTTTACTGGAATGTCGTTCAAGATATTACACAACATAGAGATAACTTTGTTTGGAACAAAGTTACAATAAATGACCAATTTCTACAACCACACTTCCGAAAGTCGTTACTAATACGCTGCCTGTAGTTTATGCAGATTACTATATATCTATCAGTGGAACCCGTAAGTTCATATTACAACCGAACAAGTATACTTTAGTCGTCTGTATAGGTAACGGAGCTACAAGTTTATAATTGTGAGTGGAAACAGATCAACAGACAAGTCAAACTTTGTTCATTTGCGCGAGATTTAGAAACCACGTTAACTCTGTATTTCTAAGGCAGATGATGCATTAACGTTACCTATTATGGATTGTTCTTGATTAGGACCAAGCAATGAATATCATTCATAATCACGTCGTATTCGTTGTGCTTATATGAGCAGGGTTGCTTATGGTAACCGGGACATACCATGCGACACTCATCTGGGTCTGATGCACAACAGGCCATGCGGGCCATACATAATATGAACCAGATATACAACAACTTATAGAGAATGCACTTTTTATCAACGCAAAAGGATTCTACATAGCCTCCAGCGCACATGTCGGGATTGCAGAACACCGAGCACCATCTTCTACCATCCACTTCAACGCTTGAATTACTGACCGAATGCAATCGGATGAAACATGTAATTTCATTCCGGTGAAGCCAATAAGCAACCTCATCTGACACATTGAGAGCGTGATGGCGTGTGTTTGAACAGCCTGATGGGAAAATGGGTGTTTAAAACTTTTGACAACCAGATTGGTTTGCGTTTATTACACGGGAATTACTCCATCTGCAATTATTCCATCAACATTAGAATTAATGACACTGATGATGATAATTATTGTGGTATATATTTTTGATTTAATCACGCATCATTGAAACAATGTACAAAGTAGTGGATGTATCAAATAAATTGATTAAGGCCAGGGGCGTCGAATTATTCAGTAACTCAGTAAAATGACGATTTCCGCGGGCATAATATCACACAGGCTGTGTTATCAAAGAGACACATGAAAAGCATTTAATAAAAATGGCATACATGAATATTTATTAATTTTGAACGTCGAAGTTTGGAACTTCAGTTATTCTAGAGCATCCACCAGTGACATTTTCAATGATTCACCAGCGGTTATAATCGCGATATTTAGAGGCTCAATGGCATTTTACGAAAATGAACGATACAGATATCTATACAAGTAATTGTAATGCGAACTTGGTACTCACGATTACGACATTCAGACTAGTTGGTGCATAATGCTGGTCGGATCAATTGATATGCACTCTGCACTTTTTCGGGAAATGTCTTTTCATGTTCTAAGACTATGGCTAGTTATGTTGTATGCTTATGCATATTTGTAACAAACGTACACAAATAAGCACAGCCATCATTCAGATGTTATCACAGGACAAGGCGTTTAGCAAAAACGGCGGGCTGCTGCGTTGGACTCTTTGTTGATCGCCACTCACGAAGACGCAAGCAAGTGACATCACCAGGCATATAAGAAAGAAATAGACTTATCCATCCGCAGTAACCTCCTGCCGTCAACGATTGATGCGATCTTATAACATTCGTGTTGACCAAAAGTATCAATATACACTTTTTACCGCTATAATATGGCCATCAGGGGCTATTGTTCTGCATTTTTAATATCACTAGCGTTACAATAATCTCGTTCAATTGCTGTTTTCTTGTTTTGTAGATATATGCAAAAGCTATGGTGAAATCTTTATGCAGCAAACTTGGCTAGCCAACAAAGAGTTGGACATATTACAAATAATTCATCCTGATTCAAGCTAACTGAATGTCGTCAATTTCAATACCATAAAGATGACAGGCTGCTCTCGGTTTCACTATCCTTCGGCAGTGATTCAGTCCTCTTGATAAATGCCTACCTAAACCAACAATGTGACGCTAACACGGCGTCTTACCTTGAATTTATGGGTAAAGATAGAGCTATGTTTGAATCCACTCAAACCAGCAAAGTAGCCATTATAGGGGATTTCAACGCGAGTGTCAGCTGCGCAAAATGCGTTCACAGTCTAATCTTGTGATATCTGACTACAAATGTCTAGGTAGATTGTCTGGTATATTCACATATGTCAGTGATGCACACTCTTTTTCATGACTGGATCACTGTATCCGCAGTTATTACATGTAAAACAATCGATCAGATCTGCACATTGTAGACAATGTTCGGTTCATTTGCCAATTTCTGCTTCTTTTTCCTTTTATGAAAACTCGCAAATAGCGTCTGGTAATAACAACATGAAGAACCCCTTGAGACGTTCAAGTCTCCAGCGAAAAGTACAGCTTTTTTAAAACTCTCGAAACGTCATTTATTGGGTGTGGTGCTACCGGACCCAGTTACTTGTATCGATGCAAAATTTCCCTCCACTGATCATAAGGCGCAGATCGATCGTCTGTTGTCGAGATTTTGAAAGCGGAAGTCAAGGCCAGTACTAAATGCATTGATATATATGTAAAGATAACTCCTGTCTCGATTTCGTAATCCCTGGTTTTAATGACTACATTAAAGACTTGCATACGCAGGCGAAGCGGGCGTATATATGTTGTGCGCAATATATCAATTGGCGGTATTTAGCCAAGCGTTCGGATGTGTAAATTAGAACAAAATAGTCTTCTGCCAGTATGCTTGGTGATAGTTTGATACAGTGCATACTCTATGATTACACTCATAAAACTAAATGGTTTAGTAAAGACTTTTGTCAATGACTTAACTTTTCAATTACAGAGATAAAAGTACGCGTGAACGATCTGCAGAATAACGCACGTGAATCATATCACACAATTCAACCCAGCATACATCCCATATTTCGATAAAAGGCAGGGCAATTTCTAATGCTTGCTACCGGTTGGGCCATAAACAAATATATAATGCGACAAAAGCTGGGATTCTTAGTATATAATTGTTCAATTTGCAACTAGCTTAACCAATAGAGAAACGACTGTCTATCAATATGTATTGGTTACCGCTTATAGCAATTATATATCGGGAATGCAATCAGATATGTGCACTTATTAATGGAAATGTCATGGAAAGCAACAAATGATCATGATGCTGCCTACAATTCGAATCTTGGACATGGCAAATGCCTCCTCTGTTGTACACCACCCACCAGTGGTACTTCGAGCAATGGAGAGTATGACCGAGCCAAGCTCATAGAGGTGTAAATTTAGAAAAGTAGTTTAGCCGGATAAAACTAGCTTCATGACTGATTCCTTTCTCAATAACGCGTATTCATTATTCAGGATATCACAGAGAGTCTTGGTTTAATAATCAATTTTTTTTCTTTTTTGTGAGAGTCTGGACCTCACACTAAGCAATGAATAAGCAAATGGTTATTGGCACACATCGAATGCAAGGTTGCGCCACTTTGTCATCGAATGCAGCTCGTTGGCGAGGAGACAGACGGCTTGTTGAACAACTAGCGCCCACCTTATGTCTATATTCATGAGATATTGTATAAGTTGATTTGCGATATTATACATAAGAAATCAATGGTTAGTGCCAATTCGACGAATTCACAAATTGCAGCTGTATGATAATTGTAAAAATGGAATTGTATTGCGTGGGTCCGGTTATCTGCAAGTTATATTTCTACGTAGCTTGCATTTGTTCTACATAAAACATGATATATCTCTGCCGACACAATCACATTGCTTACACGTAAACTTCCATGGGCTATTGCGATATAAATATGGCTTGGTCATATGAGAATGAATGTAATAGTATTAAGCACGTGTTACTTCGGCAAAAACTATATGTACGCTTTGGTGGTAAGCATAAATAATGCAATGTATAATCATGAATATCGTATGATATTGTGAAGAATACGACCAGAAAGTCATCATGTCCAGTACCAGTTCAATCCCGGAAACTAGCTGAGAGATTAGGCCAATATTTGCTCAATAAACATACAGGAAAACATCGATATCTATATCAACTATCGCATTATCCGCAATCATCATTATCATAACAGTTTTGTTACTCGTCGTGGAAATACATAAAATGTGTCAGGCAATTAGGATATTGACTTGACTATGAGGTTGTCAACTACCAGTGTTATTGCCGCCATCCCGAATATCTCCGTCATGCCAATACAGTGATTACCATATGTGCAAAATGTTTCACGAAGGATGCGGCCTATGAAATTACAACGAAACATTGCTATTGACGATATATTTTATGTGCGTACACAAAGCTCTGAATTTGTTAATTCATTTGGGCTATTGACAATAGTTTAAGACTGGTAACGGCTGATGATTAGTAATAAAATGTCCGCCATCTACATTTTATTTATCTCTGTGTAGACTCATCTTATACAGCATTCAAAATGTTTTTGATATAGCATGCTACCGGTAATCATTAACATTTATAAACATTGATGCTTAGATATGGATGTATTTCACACAGCTCAAATTCTAAATTTCTTATATCGGTTTCTTGAATTATCAGATAAGCCTCATTAGGATGGAATGATATTCATCGCTCATGTAATCTATAATCAATTACCTCGGGTATCTATTACCTGAGGGCTCACACAAAGGGTGCTAGTGTCCCATCAATATCGACTATGGAATATTCCAGTTGAAAGAACCACCCCGTAGAGATCTATGTTATACACTATGCATGCCAAGCAACTGAGGTCAAGGGCAATTTAGAGTTAGAACACCAAACACGGTGCTCAGCAACATGTATCATTTCGACGTTATCAAGGTTACACCGATTTCAATTAATTGATAACGATTGTTTTTAAGTTTTCTGGTCAGTTCGCTCTGTGAATGCATGTTAGGACTAAGGCCATGTCCGTTCCATGAACCTGTCATGCATATGACGTGGGGCGTGCGGAAGCATGACACGCCAGCGGCTTTATGCTGGGTAATCCAGTCCGCGTTCTGTGCACAGATCACTGTTATGAACAACCATTTGACACGCCAGCGGCTCTATGCGTGACCTCGCATTCATAAAAATATCTAGGATATTAGCTAGCTGGGTAATCCTGTCAGCACTCTGTGTACAACTCACTGTTATGAACAACCAATTGACACGCTTTATGCGCATTCATAAAAAGATGTAGGATATTAGTTAGCAGGGTAATCGAATCCGCGTTCTGTGCACAGCTCACTGTTATAAACAACCATATGTTCCAGCACAGCATCCTCACCAGTTCATTGAACACCATCGAATTAAATGTTGAATACGAAACTATTTTAATGTTGGCGGTGTCTCAGTTGAGCTGTTACCATTGTGTTATGTTGCATATGCGTTACCGGCCCAAGCGTAATTTGTGAAAACCATTTGCATATTTAATCTGCTATCATGAATATGCTGAGAAGACCAACCTTTTCTTGTGCAAATTATGTAAACTCACAGAAAAACCTCAAGCGTCATGTTATTGTTGCATGATGGCAGCCGTTGATCGCATTAGCGTCATGTGGCTGTAGGGCTGCAGCGCAGCTTGTAATCAACACTCACAGGAAAAAACTGCTGATATTAGTGCTAGGCAAAGTCTAGGAGGATATTCAATCACACGTTTTGGCGAAACTGATTATTGTTTCGGTTTATTGAAGGGGCATAGTTGACAAAAATAGCAATATTCTTTTAGTAACCAAAAGTCATTCACTAACGATTGGTTTCGTTGAGGATGTCCAATATTCTATCATATATGAGGCAGTGATTGGCAGTACATATGGTGACTCGGCAGATGTTGATGGGCCCATGCTGCACTATTAGTGCTCAGTGACTTGAGGAACAGCAGGTACTGACAGTAATTTCGCTAAATAATATTCCATAACGTTATCTGTGATTGCCATCACGACATATTTTACAATAGGGTTCAGACCATCCATAGATACTCTAAGAATCCACTCAAAAATCACAAAACACAAACCCCACGAACGAGCAGGCATGGAAACGCGAAAGCACACTGACTTCCACATATCATCGATGCAAACATCAATCATTACAATGGTGTGTGTTATTGACGAATACAAGAATATGCCAGCTTCTGATCTGGCTGGGATGTCATTATAATATTGTACAGATGATGCTGAAGATGCTATAATCGGCGCGGTGCAGCTGGTGGATGCTGCGACAAAAGATGTTCAATATCGATAAAAACAGCATAGGTACCAATTGATTGGAAATGCATGTTGAGAAAGAGTTTGTTACAGCGTTCGGTGAACTAAATTCGGTATATTTCTTGAATGTGGCTTATGATGAGGATCGCTAGGCCACGTTGGCAAAATGCATTTCGCATGATGTATCATTTCGAAAAAAATCAACACGTAACAACTTCTGCAATGTTAATTATCACGCTCAACAGACATCGTGTTCAAGGCTTCATACGCAATAGACAATCAGAACTCAGATGTTGATATGATTTACTTTGGCATCAGTCTGATACAATGCAGCACATTGTATCAAGTTTCCCTTCGACCCTGTCGTCAGTACTATCTGACCTTTATCTGCCAAACAGGATGACTGATAAATACAAGCCGTCCAGAGCGCCGTTCATTTCATGAATATAACATCCGATCATTGCGTTAGTGCTGAAGGTTCTGATAAGTTCCATTGAACATGTTGCATATAGCTGGAAAAAAAGTATCATGAGCTCATATGGCAATGCAATCGGCCACACGTGGTATTTATATGCACGATGTACTTGATGATAAATATTTGTATAAAAATTAGTATTCTTTACAGGATATTACTCCTTCTTTCGCTGGATCATATTTTAGTGGTAAATCTGGTACATAAAGCGAGTCCGTTTACGTTTCAGGCTTATAAAGTCATCAATCAATCCATCGTGTGGGGTACAAGCGTAACTTAAGAGAACCGATCAAAGCCAACTTAGACCAAGTAGACCAAAAGCGTCTGTGTATGTGTGTGTGTGCGTATGTGTGCGTGTGCGTGTGTGTGTGTGTGTGTGCGTATGACCCCCTTTTGATTCGTTTGATATGCATTATCTAGACTTTATGGTTGGTTATGAGTACAGAAACCCAATCTCGATTGTAAACTTATTACCTGAATCTGAGTCTCAACTTACCTCATCCATACATGGTGTCTTCGCGAATGGTGGGAAGATTACGTGACTGGTTTATGAGAATGGGCGTTGGTCGACAGAAATTTGCCAGGTAGTGTTAAGTGGGACGCGGGAAGCAGTAGTAACAGCTTACTGTAAAGCTGCTTTTGGGAGTTGGTACTCTTTGTTGCGGTCATTTTGGGCGCGGCTGGGGATGATCAGAAATCTTTATCTGCTTTCATCATACATAAAAAACCTACCGCTCAACTGCTTTACCGCTTAACTAGCAGCAAGCCATGTAAATAAATCACTACTTGAACATAAGGGTAACTCGCTCGGAGTTGACAGCGGAAGATTCCTCCTCAAGCCAACATTCATAATCCATCCGGCGCCTTAACGAATATCGATATGCCTGTTGTTATTATGAGCGTGATATGCAAGGAAACTGAATCCATTCAACTGATTAAGATACAGCAACCATTCATGTACAGAGGATATGATCTCAGTAAATCCACGTAGAACATTGTGCAAACGTAATATATTTGCTGTGTTAATCATTCATATTAATGTCATTCAAAAATATCGCTATAATTTACTTTTGTAATAAACTACAAATGCAGATGAGATCTCCGCCTACATATTGTGCCGCTATCAAACTATTCCTAAATTTCACTTCCAAGCCAAATCACAGTAACAATAGCGTCTGACACACTGATTGCCTCATATTGACCACAATTGCTTACGGATAACGGACGTTGCCTATGGCAAGTATTCATTCAGATAATATTTGGCTGGGATGATAAAATGATAATACGACCATACTATCGGGTTCAATACTCTGTCTTGGTGTTTGTAAGCTATGTGCGGCGACAGAAATAATGAACTGCAAGAAAGGGTCACCAGCCACTGGGCATATCAAATGTCCTAAGGACCTACCCCATACCTTATCTGCCTCATGTCAAGGATGCACTTTGAATTCGGCCTAAAATATGACAAAACGTTGTGGGCATGGTTAAGCTACATATCATATAAGCCTACATTGTCATATCGGAATCTGAAAAGTGATTACATCGCAGCTGCTGAAGAAACACCCAGTTTCCTTAGGTTTAAGCTCCGATTCTGGATTGAAAACTATTCTCAGACGCGCTCGCATGCTACTTATAGTCGAACCCAGCCCGGTTAATTGAAGATGTGAATATGACGACTTCATTGGCGAATCTAGAAAAGAAGGCTACTTAACTTCAGTGGAAACAGTTCTGTCCATTTCACCCGCGTCCAGTAACAAGCGGTTGTGTTTACCTGTTGGGTTTCCTCACAACCGACACTCATATTTTTTTCACAAACGAACAAGTGAACAAAAGATAGTGATTCAGACAATGTCTGTGTTGAAGAAATCAACTCACAACAACTGCAAATATTTCGGACGGATCGATTATGTACATCATTGACAAGAATATTACTGCCAGTATGTCCAAGTTATTACGTGTCATTAACAATAATTGCGGGTATTTTGTTATCCATTTTTCCATCAAATATCACCAATAAACGCAGTATGTTATTGGTTATTGTGGTCAGCGCCGGAATAGTTCCATTACTCAGAAACATGACTCATCGATGGATCGGTTAGTCGGCTTTATGATGCATCCCGTCACCTCGAGTTGATAATAACTACCATGAAGTGATATTTATTATGTTTATTGCATTAGCTTGGCGGTAAACACGACATTAATAACATTTAGAGTCTGTTTCAGTTTATAGCAATAAACAACAGATACAGCATATTGCCCACATTAGATCAACGGCACAGGTGCCAGTTCAACGTAATCTTGCCGTTTGGGCTGCTTTATGCTTTGATCTTCTGATCATTGATGACAACTTTAATATACAGTTGGTTGATATGAACGCAATGTTATTAAAAAGCAGCTGTAATATCCCCAGAGAAGAACATCAAAAGACTACATGATATCACCTTAATAGAGCCTAATAATGGTTTTATGGACGTATATATGATTGACTGCTAACTGCTACCGAATACTTAGACGCTCCAATTGAATAGATGCTTCCATGGCGTAACAACAAGACAAACTATCGAATAGTGGATATTCGGGTTAGCTGCAGCCTGGCACATTCTCGGTTCATGGAACAACTTCGTCAGCTCACACTGCCAATGTTGTGCGAAATATTGCGTAGCACGCCTTCAAGTTTTCTTGATCATCTTTGTTCAGTAATATCATTAAAACATCTTACTCAAGGTATTATTCCTTCTTGCGAGTGGGTCGTCAGGAATCTAAGAACACGGGTTTTGACAAGTTCCTTCTTGTCTCCATGGCAGAGGGTTCCAATATCAATACAATATGACTTAGCCATTTGACGGCACTGGGACATGGCGTTCACACGCTTGACATAATCTAGATCATAGATATGCTGAGGATACTTTCGGTCAGAGGTAATAAAGAAGTAAACGAAGATTATGGATACACCGATGAAAATGAAATGCATTCTCTCAAAGGGCTTTTTAGATCTATTATATGACCATCAAAAAGTTATTTGTGCAAAACGCAAAGTGGTATATATACTCTTGAATAGAAATGTATAGTATGGCCCTAGGGGAGGTGGTGGGGTGCAACGATTTATATTTCATGGCTAGTAAACACACATGTCTAGTGCTTCTGCTGTTTTTATGACATGGCTGATCACAAAGAGTGGCTGAGGTATGGTTAGCGTACATTGTCCCCTATCATCAATCTCAGGGGAAACTTCGCACCCACCTAGATCCAAGAAAAGCTTTGATGTTAAACATGTGAATACGCCATGAGACTTGGGATGATATTTACCTCTTAATATTGCACAAGATCAGTAGTAAATAACAGTTCGACATTGACATTGCAATATCTATTACATATAATGGGTTTGCCGGAAGCTTCCCATGCCAGGGGACGGCCATTAACAATAATGAACCAAACGCATTCTGTGGTGCATACTTATATATTCCGAGAACCAATAAGGTAACCTCTTTCCGTCTGCAGATAGAGTACTGTGCATCACCGTTATGTGAATATGAAAGTACATTCCGCGACGGTTTTGAAACGAAATTAAAAGCTTCTTTATTTTGCATGCTGGCAGGCAACCAGCACAAAGAGGCATCGCGGTACCGTCGCGAGTGGGAATCAGGCTGTTGCTTGCATGTTGCTTCTTCCTCTGCTATGCTGTAATCAATGCCTGTTGCTTGCTGCTTTTCTAACTAATCGTTGTGTCGTTTCGTTTATCGTCGCTGAAATACTCCAGATAAACTTAAATTGGAAGGAACCTTTGTTTAAACACTACATACCAAAAGATCACCATTTGGCTTATATAACCTAATGATCTGAATGATGTATCAAAATTAACACATGTTGAGTCCGATGCATGATATCCTAAAATGTCCCTCTAATTTTAAATAACATGTTGTATCACCATGAACCCTTAATGTCAACTATACTAATGCATCAAATAAACAATTACACATCACAAAATTTATGCCTCCTTTT
>CM067343.1:38189160-38209160 GCA_034190875.2 Urechis unicinctus
TATATATATATCTCTATATGGCATATATGAACATGTATCTATATGTGCGCCATTTTGCAATACATGAATATATATGTATATATATACAAACACACTCGCTCTCCTCCTTGTGCAGAACAAATGGAATACCATCTTCGCCATTACCTCATGGTCACTAAGCTGCAGAAGTGACAGTTTGATGTTGGGTGGTACCGCCGCCATCTCTTCTTCGAAAAAAGCTTCGCTGTGGTTCGTTCAACAAATAGTACAGCACACTTTTGTCTGAAAGCAACCATGCAGGTCGCGGCCATGCGCAAGGTAGACAAACAGATGGGAAAGTTTCAACCGATGCGTCTTGTGGGGAATAAATCGCGTGTCAATTTCGTGCCAGACAGTTATTGCTACTTTATGGCGCAACGAGAGGAATTGCATTAATTGCTGGTACAAAGGCCTCAGCATCTATTTAATTATACGCAGTTCAGAAGTGATTAAAGTAAGTAATTTCTAAACGCTTAGAACTTATCGATAATTAAGTAATTGAACATTTTAATTAGCAGTAAGCAGCATATCACTGGGAAGACTAGAACATAACTGATATGGACGCAGCATGAACAAGTTATGTACGCCATGATGGCAACATGAACATCTAGTGTACGCCATGATGGCAACATGAACAAGTAGTGTATCCCATTATGGCAATATGAACATGTAGTGTGCGCCATTTTGCAACATGAACATGTAGTGTACGCCATGATAGCAACTCGAACATGTTGTGTACGCCATGGTGCCAACATGAATATGTAGTGCACGCCGTGATGGCAACATGATCAAACAGTGCATGCCATGATGGCAACTTGATTAAGTAGTGCATGCCATGATGACAACATGAACATGTAGTGTATGCCTTGATGACAACATGAACATGTAGTATATGCCATGATGGCAACATGAATACGAACTGTACGTTATGATGGCACCATGAACATGTAGTGCATATCTTGGTTGACGCAATCGCGTGTCACCTTGTGTAAACCATTTTGGCAACCGAGTTTTGCTGGCGCAACTAGAGTATAGACTGATTCTCAAAAAGTGATGTTTCTCGGATGCCAACGCTGCACGTACTGATGTAGTAGCACAGTTACAAAATCTAAGCTATCCCAACACGAAATTATGTGTTAACGTCATCCTAGTGTCACTGCTTGTAGATTTGATAGCAGTAGGTGATTTATTGTATCAATTCGTAAAGTGCGGTTAAATTATAGCGGTAGCCGACTTGATTAAGGGAATTGGTATTACAAATATTGATATATTGAAGGTACCTAGTATTCGTTTTTGTGTCAACCTAGTGGCTGACAGAAACAAATTAAAGTACATTTGTGCGGCTGCAGATAGAAAAATACACATGCCCGTTATATCAAAATAACTTCTTAGTTCGTCTAGTTGGCTTTTTGTCATTTAAGCGCATCTTCTTCGACATGCACTTTTATTTATCGTGTCATGTCATATTGATTGAATACGTCTTAAGTGCGACTTAACCTTATTCACAGACTCCATTATTGTCCAAAAAGGCAACGTTTGGCGGACAATATTTTATTACCATAACAGAACATTACTTTGTTAAGGTCTGCGTTCTGGCCATAATGATTAAGACTTGTCATGAACCAATGATACATCGGCGCAAAACCACCCATCACCTCATCCCTAAAATCACACATTCTAAGCAATGACCATATTCGCAAGCAATACAATTAGGAAATAACAAACGTAGATGTGATGCGCTTTTAATGAGGAAGACACAATTGTGTAACTGTTGATGCAAGGGAATAGGCGTTCATTCGAGTTCGTGAAGGTGGCGATAAGTGGGCATGATGCGGTTTCCAGGGATGAATCAAAGAGTTTATAGTTACGCTAAGAGGGCTCACTTCGAGTGGCTCTTTTGTGATCGCTTCCCTAGTTATAATACATTGCAATCGTTAGGTTGCGCTACCGTGACACAGACAAAAGCCCGTGGGAATACTAAGCTGACGTCACTTCGATTGATGAGAGCGGAAAAAATGTCGTTTCGCAGAGCCTTGTCAATTACCCAATTTGGGGTACACCTATCAAAAGCAGTTCGCCTCTAACAGCGTCCTCCTGGATCCTCCATGTCCGCACTGTGGATGATAGTTTTAGATTGTCAGTAACTTTCTAAAGCGAGGGAACTGGCATGGGGTTGACATCAACATATGACAAGGCGCAGTGACAATAACGCTTCGGCTAACAGGTGGCGTCTTGACATATTTCCTCGGGCGGAAATAGTGAGTGAGCACTCTTAGCGAAGCTATAAACTCTTTGGTTGTGTTGCTAAGTACGGTGACGTTGCGCACTTGCAGTTTTATAAATGAACACACGCAGGCACAGACACTCAACAAGAAAAAATGCACAAGCGCACTCGCATACGCCCTCAACATTGACGCTCAGAATACATAATTATGATACGAGTATGGAAATATACAGTGTAAAATACTCTCAAGCTAAACAAGGATGACGTTCTAATGGTATATACATGATGGATTGAAGACACTAATATATATTTACTGCAGTCAGCAAGTGCAACGGATTGGACGATAGGCACGGACAGATCAATGCATGAAGAAGTTGGAGTTGTAATGTCAGCAAAGTCCACTTATCAGGTGACGTGTAAGAATTTATCGACATCAGGTTAATGGGACTAATGACAAGGATTGATAAGAGGACGTGCAGTGTTCACGCAATGTCACGCTGGAACATCTCATTTTCATGACCACTACGACATTTTGCAAGAGGCTTAAACTGAAATGTCTGAGCACATTGACAATTTACAATGAATGAACGTATGTAGTTGATATATGCATAGTCTGGAAGGTTTTAAGTCTAATGAGGTAAGCGACAACAACGGGAGCTGTAACAACAGAGCGTCGATTGAAATAGGTCACAGATGCCATTCATACTATGCGAGACATAAAGATTACTGCCAATTGATGATAATGTCTAACGCTGCTTTTTCCAGTTATAATTCCTTTCAATAGATCTATTGTGATATGCAACTCAGTCGCACGAAGTCAGTCAATTATTTTACGCTGGCTCACATACCATCGAGCATGATGCTGGCGTCGCGATGGAAAGCAAAAAGAAGCTAACTAGCCTTCTGAGTAGATGAATAGCATGTATATATGCGGTGCCTTTTATAATAAGGATGTTGAATACCATGTAACACATCAGGCAATGATTTGCGGTAGATTCATTAGCTGGTGCTATTGCAGATGTTGGCAAGGCCATCTCACGCAATGTATGTC
This sequence comes from Urechis unicinctus, assembly GCA_034190875.2. NCBI lineage: Eukaryota > Metazoa > Annelida > Polychaeta > Xenopneusta > Urechidae > Urechis > Urechis unicinctus. The sequence goes on from CM067343.1 coordinate 38,192,454, forward strand.
TAGGACTGATGAAATTGTGTCACGTGTTCCTGATGTATCTATCTTACTGCTCTGAGATTCAAAAGCGAAACAAAAACCTAAATGCTTACTCGCCAATCTATAGAGTATATAGGATCGAGGTTAGGAGGGCTTCACACTGCGCTAGGTGGGCCCGAGTGAATGTGTTTGTTATTGTTTCAGGAATGAGGTGACGGTGTATTCCATTTTGCATTTGTCCTCTTTGTTCACTTATAACTCCATAATGCAACAGCTTCTCCGAACAATTGATCGACCTGACACAATCGATATAAATTGTAAGCAGGAGTAACGCAAGGATGCCTCCTCAAGTCCGCTGTAACAGTTCTGGTTAGAAGGGTCCTGCTACTAAGTAGGATATATAAAAGTTGCTGAGATATGTGACTTACATGGTCATATTGCTACATAACGTATTTTGGTATCTGGCCTACAATAAACACATACGGACATGCTAATATTGAACAAGTGCGGAAACGAACTCAACCCAGATTATTTCACTTTATGTGAGGAATCCCATGAATCCCAAACAAAACCACATTTAAACTTTCTGAGCTGGACGAGTATGTACAAAATGAGGATCCACTGTTCGCATGTTCTATAACACAATAATTACAGTTTCAAGTTTATTGATATAACTGAATAATTTCTTCCGCATTCGCGGCTGATGTATTTTTTTATACTTGTACTTACGTTTGTCATTATTTTAAAATGTATATAATTGGAGTGATGTAACAGCCCGAAGAGCGCTATTGCAAATATATATTCACGTACCTAACAGAGAGGGGTACGTGTTTTTGATGTTTCGAATTTGTGCTAATACAAAGCGCAATAACATTATGAATGCTACCTCGTTGGACTGTGGTTCGTCACGGAAATCGGTTACAAACCGCATTGCGCGGTTAAATTTGTGGTAACGCGCGAGGAAATGCATAGCAAGACGTGTAGGGGGTATTTGCTGTATCGTGTCAGATACATCCTTGTGACTGGGCTTACTTTTGCTTCGGATGGGAGCCATTGTAAAGGTATATTCCTATCCTTATCTGCTGAAATCATTCTTCTATAACCCCCACAATTATTTCTACTGTCCGAAATTTAAATATATTGCAGAGCTCACAGTGAAGAATACTCCACTAGGTCCGTATTCAAAATGCACTCAATAGCGTGAGATAACCTCTGCTTGTACGCCGTATAATCCAAAAGTGCTATGATATGCTAATTATTTTATCATCGTACTATACATAACGTTTAATTGCTCTTGCGTCCTTGCTCATTATATTTCTTGATAACGACAATGGTCTATTGGTGTGGTTGCTTGTCTCCGTGGGTACATCATGAAGCTCGTCAAGTCAATAAGGGTCTGGTGGCTAATTTTATCATATATAATGATTTAACAAGCCTATGTGCTATGATATACCAGTGCGGAAGAGTGCAACGAGAGTGAAAGTCATCACCCTACACTGTTCAGACACCTCATTAAATGTACATTATACTGGACTGCCACCATGAAAAGACCAAATGTAAGGTCCAAAGGAGAGAAGCAGGTTAGTGCAATGCGTATTCTTCTGCAGTGCAAAGTTGCAGTTTGAACTGCAAACCGTAATCATTCTACACGTGATTCCAAGGCATTGCATATTTATATTTTGATGCAATCATTTAAAAAGTGGTACAGTTTATTGAGTTGGTTTGAAAATAGAAGAGGATATTCAAAAGGAATCATTAAAGATGATTTCGAGGGTATAGACTATAACCAGTCTATGACGCAGTTTAATGGGCCAGGAAAGCTTGTCAATTCAGCAGACTGAGTAGCTTAATTGATTGCGCAACGTGTTATCTATACTACCAATTCATGTTGCTCTACTGGCTAACACATGCCTTCCCGCAGTCATCCTGCTGGGTGTACAAGTTCCATTTATTTACTTAGTGATTTGATCTGTGTGCAATCTACTCCGTGCGTAGCAGCCAACAACTTACATTGCCTACCCAAGTCGCACATATGATCGCTTGTAATGAAGATTTGCGATAGATATGAAGATGAAGTAAATGTTTAAAAGGCAAATAGCAGTTACTGGCGCTGATTCCAATAAGAATAATAAGAATGATAAAGCAAACACTCGATTCATGTAGGTTTAGCCTGATACCTTGCACCTCAATCAACCATCATTCTCGAAATATAAATTTAAACGTTCGAGGCTGTATGGCTTGACCTTTCCACAATTTTTTTCGATGATTGATGTGGCCGGATTATATAAGTAAGATAGTCCATCTCGCGTGGTCCTTAGATAATCTGCAATAAGCTTCACCTAGCAAAGTGTTAATTGTGTTCGTGGGACATCAAATTGACCTGTCGATTGAAATCGTCATCGTGAAGTCACCTGTACCATACCAGAGGGCATTAATTCGACTCTTATATATTCGATTCATCTGCCTTGTATTATTGTCACAAATGTCGGTATGCATTTGTGAACTTTAGTTCTCTTCAAGTCTATCTAATTTGTCAAGATTGGCTACATTTGTCTATCTGTTGCGGAGTCGGATTTGGTCTATTAATCCCACAGTACATCTCAAGCTGTGAATATAAATAATGTCCTATGACGTGGATACAAACCAAAGTCTATTTTTGTTTACCAAACAATGGTGGCGCCATATGCCGTTAATCGCACGAACCCCTGGATCTTTGGGTAAAAGTCACAAGCGTATGTTAATGCCGAGTTTCTTGAATGTCGTAACCACATAAGAGCATGAAGCTCGGATTCATGAATCAGTTAGTGGGCCACAACACTGCGGTAATCATCACCAAGTAGCAACAATTACCCTTACTAGACGATTGGGGGTGATCGCTTAGAACAGAATTACGGCCCTGTTGCTAGGGATAAGGCAACAACACATCTGCTAGTGACATGGCACCATTCACATGTAGGAACAAATCAATGTCAACAGTTATTGTAGCACTACCTGTTGTTGTTCTTGTAACTCAAATCGAACAACAACAAAATGATTAGCGTTACCTTATAGGCATTATCTGTTTTGTTCCCCGAAAAATGTGATTACATAATAACAGGTAGCAGCATTACGTTGATTACGTAAGTAAATTATTTGTATCATAACAATTATTTATCTATTGTAGATAGTTAACTCATATGACAAAGGAACTTGGTCCTGTCACATGAATAGCGTGTATAATTTGATTACAAAAGTAAATGGTTGCTGAACAAATATTAACTTTCAACGAGATTGGTAAGACAGAATGTGTATGCAATGGATGAACATTTTATCTGAGCATCAACAATTTGTCTGTTAAATGCAATGTGTATGAGATTCTACAGCAAAGTAAAAGGTAAGGTAGTTTTACCATATTTACAGCGGTTTGGTCGGCTTATCATATTCACAGCTGTATGGTCGGCTTACCATATTCATAGCGGTGAGTGTGATTCATAATCTATCCTGTCAGAGGGTACAGATTATCCATGATATAACTATATATAGGTTTAGAGGTCACGTCGCTGCACTGCCATCACGATATCAAGCTTAATGTTCATATCATATGCTCACACTTGTTCTAGAGACCGCAACAGTCCTATAACCGCAACAAGCATTGTAAGCAAATATGGAATATGTAGAATGAAGGTTTTATTGATAGCAGTTTCATCATGGAAAGCCATTGTATTGTTCCAAGCATCAAAAAGTGTTGCAGCTCATAACCATTTCAGACAATGGCTGATAAAGCGCATTTATCAGATTATCTGTGGCAAACAGAAGCCAGTGTATCATCTGTCGACATGCAACATGTCATGTATATTATACCAAATTTTGTCGTTCTGGTAAGATTGGTTGTTATGATTGGATAATTTTGACAGAATGCATGTAGAATGAATGTGAGGCATGGGTGAACAATTAATCATAACAACTGACTCGCAGAAATAGTCGAACGACGCATGATCAAGCTTTGTTGTAATAAGCGACTTCATGTATCATTCTGCGTTAGGAAAGAGATACATTTTCCTAATTTGATCAATCCCGAATTAATTCCTAAGCGTATTATCTGGCGGCATCTGGTGAATGTTTTGCCGATGAGTGTTAAAGTGGCAGTGTTTGGCCGTTAAAATAGCCGCAGCACAAGTGCCTGATTAAGACTCATGGCGAATTAAGGTGATTTATAGCACAGCACAATCAAGCAGAATGTGTCAGCGGAATTTTATGAGACAAAAAAAAAAATCTATAAAGTCCGGAATGTTTCAGGTGATGCGTCGTCGTATCATATCTTGTCATTCAATAAGTAGTCAATAGCAGCATTAACCAAAATAATCTTGCCTGTATATACAAAACCAACAGATTCATAGCGCTCCTCAAAAATATATATGAAGTTACATATCCTAAATCTTATCATATCTTATCGTGCAATACTATCCGCGACCCAATTGTCTTTAACACCATCGTTTATTACATTTTCTCAGTCCGTAATATTCACAATTATCATTCTTAGCATGTACGGTGTTGCATATTGGTATCTTTAAGGAGGCGGTGTCGGCTGTGCTTGATGTGGAAGGCCTAAATTGTTTTAGTACATTAAATGTGGGATAGTATGAATGAACGCCTCTAAGATTAAATCACTTCCTTTATGCTCCTAAGGATGAGCTATGTTTCCTGGTTGACAGCTGCTTCTGGGCCGACCTCCCGTGACCCACACACCCTCCGCCGATGAGCGGGCTAATCAGAACTCCAGTAAGGTTTATGGTTTTAAGCATTCGACGCATGGTTAATTGAACATCTGCAATGCGCCTTATTTCGCTTTTAAAGAATGAATATAACCGGAAAGGATCACTTGGCGTATAAATTCTCTGCATACATGAAATGAAAATTGCAAGCTTTCTGCGACACAGTTTTACACTTATCCCTATGACTCATACAAAACTATAATGCACTGTAACACCACATCATTTTCCTCTGTGGTATAGCTTGATTTCTGAAAATATCAATACAGAACAGTTGCTGAATAGTTTGATACTAGTCATCTTATTCATCATTTCGAGTATTTTAATAGCGTGCAAACTACCTCGCATTCGGTCAGCGATATCTAATAGTATTAATTGCATCGCAGTTAATATATATAGTGCCTTGGAACATCGAGAGGAGTTAAGTTTCCATGCACTAATCAGAATATGTTGAGCATAGTGCATATCGCTTCTGGTCTGTTGATGGGAAATTGAATGACACCGTTTGACATCTTGTTGAGAATGACTTGTGTCGTGCGTTTGCGGATCCTTAACAGATAGATAAACTAGATACTATGTTGAGTTTGCAGTCTCCTATGTTAAAGATTTTGATGATGTAGATGTGCGGCAAAAGTTTGGACAAACCACCGCTGTGTGGTTTGTGAGAAATTGTACGACGTCCATTTGATGAAAGAGAAATAAGCATCTACGGAGCGGCTACTGTGCAATAAAAAAAACCCAAGTTAAAATTCCGATTAGTCGCATGTTGTTAAAACCATCCATTCGTTCCAAATTAGGTGTTTTAAGGTTGATTCCAATCGGGTCGGTTATGTATCATAAACTACGGCAATCACCATCGCTATCATTCGCACACTTGTGAATCTGTCTAGTCATTGTAATAGCAATATTTCCACATGCCGTTTAATTAAAAAATTCTAGAAACGGCTTATAAATAATGCTATTCAGTCGAATATGAAATATTCATTGGTGTTTTCCGCGCCAACAAATCGGTAATAGCATTGTATCCGCAATAATACACGTCACGTGCACCTTGCGTTTTCTGATAGACTATATTGACGGAGCCATTGCCGAACGGTAAGCATTACTACCCGATAGCGAACTTTAATTCCGTTATCTGACCTGTATGTCGCATTAGCGGGCTATATCTGCCCTTCCAGCAACTCTGTTCATACGCAGGCGCATCATTAAACCTAGATCGGCCCTCATCTCTCTGCACACACATAGTCGCGGGCAAACACTACATTACTGAACACAATATAGGTTATGACATTTCCGATAGCTAAAATGGCCGATATATTGATGCATTGTTTACCAATCAGGTCTTTTATTGCTCAGCACACTGTGGGGACTCTAGCAACGGTAAAGTCCTATAGCTTTAATGGCCGAAACATTGCTCAACACATTGTGGGGATTCTAGCAATAGTATAGTCTTATAGCTACAATGGCCGAAACATTGCTCAACACATTGTGGGGATTCTAGCAATAGTAGTATAGTCTTATAGCTCAACACATTGTGGGGATTCGAAACATTGCTCAACACATTGTGGGGATTCATTGTGGGGATTCTAGCAATAGCAATAGTATAGTCTTATAGCTACAATGGCCGAAACATTGCTCAACACATTGTGGGGATTCTAGCAATAGTATAGTCTTATAGCTACAATGGCCGAAACATTGCTCAACACATTGTGGGGATTCTAGCAGTAGTATAGTCTTATAGCTATAATGGCCGATATGCTGATGCATTGTTTACCAATCGGGTCATGCATAACTTGATGGCTTGATCTCTCCAGCCCTGGTTGACTTAAAAGGCTACGGCGTTCACACAAGTAGCAATCCATACAAAGATAATTGTAATCTTAGATATAACGCTATGTCAGCACGGGTAATCTTTTATCAATAATCGGCTCTCTGTCGAGAACACAATATGTTCGATTCATGAAATCTGCATTGATAATCACAAGGGCAAATTAAATGACGTGGTTTGCGACATTTGATAGACAGGGTGTCATGTTCGCATAAACTGATTTGAACTGAGATGATCCATTGTTGTTTGTCAATTAGGTTTTCAGAATTAAGTGAGGCTTTGGGTTCACCCCAAGCATCTTGTTACCCAAGAGGTCCCCTGGTTGAAGTTTCCTTCGACGTCGGGTCAGACAGCGATTGTATCGTCGCCGCTAATAATACCAGCACGTAATCATCATTCACAATCAAGAATGAGTGGCAGGTTAAATTAAGTTAAAAAGCTGTAGGACTGGCGACTGGAATTTTAATGAACTGGAGAGAAGCATATTATAAGGCTGTCGGGTATTGAAATAGCTAGTGTTCTTTCATCTTCATGAAGCAACACATCAATAACAAGAGAAGTATACTGGGTCTTTGTGAAATATATATTATGTGAATCATTTGTCCAAAAACGATGTAGCTGTGATGCAGGCTTTAGACATCTCAAAGGTCTCTCTAGCTGCTTCCTTTGATCCAATATCTTTCATCAAAGCATAGTGTTGGCTGTCAGGAGCTACTGACATATGATATTGTATATGTCTGACAGCATATTGCATAACATATAGGGGCTACAGTCTGCCGCCTCGGTACGTCTTTCACAGAGATTTTCTCTTATTATGTCTTCCAACGATGCTTTAGCAAGATTTTTTTTTTTCTCCAGTCTAAGTTTTTCTCGCTTCTCTTCAGAACGGTTGGACATATCAACATGAAATTTTAGGGAATGATAGATCATGTTGCGACACAACTACCAATTCAGTTTGACGCGCATGCGCAGTGTTGGAGCTTATCGGATTGATTTTTCGTCATTTTTCGCCCAATTTTCTGTAACTATCTCCTGCAGTTACAAGCATATGAAATATATTGTTGTAACAAGCAATTATCGTAGCATGGAATAGGCAAAAAGATACTTGTTTTCACTTTTTGTACGATGTATAATGACATGTATTTTAGAGCACCTATCGCGATTTTTGCTACGAGTTCTCTCCTCGCTGATATCTGAACTTGGCCTCGTGATAATGATTGTAACAGTATTTTAAACATTCACACTAAACGAAAACAGTAAAAAGGACGTTTAGTTTGAATGTTTTCTACTGCAGCAGCTTAGCAGCAGGCTATCTGCAGTTCGCGTCTAAGTCCTACGTAATCGGCCAAGACCTTCATCGTAATCGGCTTTAAGAGACATCTAAACAGGCCAATCCTTACGTAATCGACTTACCTTGGCTTTCGCCTTGTATTGAGTTTGCTTAGGGGTCATGTCAAAACAGGCCAATCCTTACGTAATCGACCAGCGGTCATTCATACTGTGCTTTTTGTCTAAGCGACAGAGTGCACTGGATTCCCCGTATTCAAAGCGGGCTTAGGCACGGTCACAGTCAAAACATCTAAGCGGCAGCAGCTTGTGATCTTATATATATATATGCGGGCGCTCGGTTTTCGATGCCAAGCTCCGAGCGCCGAGCCGTGTCTATAAATAGCATCTTTTTGTCTAAGCGACAGTGTGCGTATATACTGGATGTCCCCGAGAGCAATCAAAGCGGGTATATATACAGATATAGGGAACACATGCACAGCAGACACACACACACATATATATATATATATATATATATATATATATATATATATATATATACATATATATATATATATATATATATATATATATATATATATATATATACATATATATATATATTATATATATATATATATATATATATATATATATATATATATATATATTTTTGTTTAGAGATATATTGTGTTTGTGTTACACACGTATTGCGGTCGGTCCAGGCTTGCGCTGGAATACTTCCGAGCGCCGAGCCGTATATATATATATATATGTGATATATATAGATATATATATATATAGTATATATATATATATATATATATATATATATATATATATATATATATATATATATATATATATATATATATACTATATATATATATATATATATATACACATATATATATATATATATATATATATATATAATACATGTACATATACATATATATATATATATCATAATATATATATTTCCATTGTCGGACACGTCTTTACGAACCAACTAATTTGCAGCTCATGGTCGTCGTGGGCTTGCCGCTGGAAAATATATATATATAAATTACGTGAATAAGTAGAAAATATATATATATATATATATAGATATATATATATATATATATATATATATCTATATAGAGACATATTCATTTACATATATATATATATCATAACTTGGTTTCCATTGTCGGACACGTCTTTACGAACCAACTAATTTGCAGCTCATGACCTAAAACATAAATTACGTGAATAAGTAGAAAAACGAGAGACATATTCATTTTAGCCTCGTCTCTTTCAAAGTAGACGTCACAATGACCTCTTGGCATAAAAAACTGTGGTGATTATTTTATTAATCAGCCGAACCGGACATATTTTATGATTGATATAACACATTCTCACAGTCTCCACTGCAATATGAATCAGTAGTCTTGAGTGACGCGATTGGTACGCCTTAGCGGTTTCAACCTTTCTGTATGGCCACTTCAAACGGTGTTAATACAATAATTGTAATACAGTCTCCTAGTCTCATGTCGGCCGGCCGATCGGAACAGAATAACGCACCCCCTCAAGCTTACGCATTGTTCTGGGTGCGTATATCGACGACTTCGTTGTTTCCCTATTTGCAACAAAATTGTGCCAATTCTATTAATCTCTTGTGTTTGTTGCTTCCTGATTGTCTCCTACGACCATTCATTCATTCGACAGATCGACACTTTGGCGTGACGTGGTGCTATACTATGATACATCACCCTGAGAGTGCATGTATTTGGTTTCTGTTGAGAACAAATCAACAAAACTAGTATATATGATATTTTACCTGCACCGGTCATGGTATCATATGTCAGCCCATTTAATCTAGTGTACTGTGAACATTTAACCCAATGCTTCGGAAAACCAATGTTAGTACGAACCAATACGAATATAACAGCGTGCAAAAGTGCAGTCATAAGCCGCCTTAGATACGCCCAATGCTGCAATCATGTTAGGAGTGGTTGGTGAGTTATTATAAAACCATTCAAACAATCGGTGAATAGTCAGAGGCCAATTTAGATATCAGTCCGATAGATGGTAACTGCATCTCTGCTCATTGTACCAGCTAGGTAACCTGTGTAAGATAGGTGTTTTCAGGGAAGATTGTACATAGTACAGGAAATCAAATCCGGCATCTACAATGTCTCGGAGGCCCGTATACGGTAGCGAAATTTAGGAGAATATGGATATGGAAACCTAAGTATTTGTTTACAATCTGATATGCATTGCATAATAACAATATTAGCAGTATGCCTAATGAAATATGATTATTGAAAGATTGCATGCAAAGCAAAACTACCATATAAGATTAATATCTGTAACCAATATTATATCGAGCTCAAATAATCAAACACCATGTGCAAGAAAAGATGTTCAACATGTATGAAATTAGTTTTCGGTAATTGTCTAGTCGCCGTTTGACAAAATGGCAAACTTTCCGGTACACAAAGATTGGCAAGGAAGACAATGGTTTGATGCCTTTTTCACAAGCTGCTAATTTGCTGGGACTGTTAAACCCTCAATGTTCTTGTTTCGTTCTCAATGCAGTCGACGTGTAATTACCTGCCCAAGGTGCCATACTTTGGCTGTTTTCACATTGGAGGATCATTGTATCATTACATGATTTACATCATCATTACTAACCAAAATGATGTTTAACGAGAAGATAGCAATGACTGTCGTCTTGTTGAATAACCACTTAAAATGTAATGACTGCGAGAATCGTTTAATGCGTAAAAATCGACCAATACTATTATATATATGATTTATATAAAGCTATGGCAGCAGAAAAGTGTCTAATCTATTGTCAGTTATGTTATATATCACTTTTTAGTCAAAATCTTTATTTAACAGCACAGTTAAATCTTACTATCAACTATAATAAACAATTGTATCATGGGGATGAATCACAGAGCACCAAATACAGTTCCCCTTTTCCATGAATAGCATACGACTAATATTTGCATTTTATCGCTCTGATTTGGTTGTGATTATAATCAACGAAAGCATTCGTCATTTCTAACTAACACTAATTTAACGTTGACACATTCTATCGATGTGAGCAAAGGTTTTGCCTTAAAATTGGAGCAGCATGGAATGAGATTGATTTTTTTGTCTTTCTTCTGAGTATTGTGCAAATTGCAAATTTTGTAAGGATATTATCCTTATGGAAACATGCTTATGTATGCCAATTGTTATTGCTGTCCATTTTGGCGAGCACACAAAACGGATAAGATCGTGAAAGCGGGTATTATTAACATTGGTTGGCGATTGTGAGGTGTAAAAATGGAGCATAACTGGCTACAGAAATTGACATACTGAAAGCATATACAATGCTTGCGCTGACTCCTAATCTGCCAACGTTATGATGACGGCGAACTGTCAGCTATAGCGATGGTTTCAATGAATGAATATTATGCTTCAGCATAAATAACGCCAGAAACGTTTGTACTGATTTGGGTGATAAGTAGTATCCACATTGGGAATATAACGCCAGAAACGTTTGTATAACACCACGAAATTTTACAGCGTCGACAGCAAGTTAGTAACACGCCGCAGCTAAATCGATTTTGAGAAAAAATTATGTATCCACTCATAGCGAATATTCTTTAAATTTACAATATGCATTACTAATGTACAAAAATAGTATCTAAGACCTTAATATACTTAGCGTATGCTTACTGGAGGCTTAATGACGGTCAGTATGCTGAGGAATAATCTTGCCAAGACGAGACAACGATCACACTAGACGGGCCGTATCATTGCGTTGAGATTATTACGTCATATGGTTGTTGTGATGATTACCGCTAGGATTGTGTTCGGTGCAAAACTGACGATAACTGGGGAATATTGGATATGAGTTTATTTATGCTTTAAAAAAGTATGATATCTTCGATAATTTTTGCGCAATGATGTCCGGAAATACATTATTAAATTATTCAGGGTAAACCGTGATAAGGGGTTAGCTGACGCATATCAGACATCTTATTGAGTTGTCAGTAAGCATAAAAGAAATAACGTAAACACAAGCTTATCCTAGTCGTAATATAGGCAAAGTACATAGCCGCATTCATACATCAGTTTTGTGCTAAAACTTGCCAGTAAACATAATGCAACCAGTGGGAAAGATCAATGACTTGTCCGTGTTTGTCAGCGTGCGGTACATCACATTTAGGGGAACCGTTGCATTTGTCATTAGTCTGTGATGCATTATTTAGTCTCTTTTTACATAACAATTGGCAACCGCTTACACAAATACTAATATGATTCACCGAAGCATCAGTCATGAACATGGTATATGGACATGCAAAAATATTCCTAGGTGTTTTGGCTTGATTATCTTTAACATTTTGTGCACGCTGTGTTTTCCACAGTAATCGTTACATTCTGGTAGGTATGGTAGTTACACATAGCAGGGGTTGAAAGAGATCTTGTGAAAGGCACACAGCCGCTGATTTAAGCTGCATGCATTACCGATTTAAGCTGCATATACTATATATATATATATATGCATGTGTGTGTGTGTGTGTGTGTGTGTGTGTGTGTGTGTGTGTGTGTGTGTGTGTGTGTGTGTGTGTGTGTGTGTGTGTGTGTGTGTGTGTGTGTGTGTGTGTGTGTGTTTGTGTGTCACCTGACCAAAGGATCCTCTCCCTGACTCTCTTTCTCCCTATCTTCTTATCACTCTGACTTCAATGTGGACAGCGGATTATATAATTCTTTATTCTGTTTATCAAACGACGATAACGTCATACTGATTAGGACATCAATTCAATGAACTTGCGTATTCATGAGATACATTAATATCAGTTTGAGGCGTTTTGAAATGTATACTTTGTGTTTTATCGATGTCATTTGATGTTAATTTGCTTTATCAAACCGACGGAAAAGACCAAGAGTTATTCATGTTCTCATCACTTCACTTGAAAACGTTTTAAAAGCCAACCCGTAAGCACATTCGAGGGGATAACAAGCAACCTAGGCGTGTACAAATCGAAACTTATTGCAAATGGACACGTTGTCGCTCCACCAACATTGCAATCTGCTCTAGTCTTACGCGATAGCAAAAGTCATTCGAACAACTTAGCAATTTCAGCTTTTATGGGTAACTTAACCGACGGACAAATCTCGGTACGATACGAGCAAAATATATGTAAATAAATCTATCGGTTCTACAAAAGGATCAATATGATTGGACGGTAGCAGAATACATCGATCATTAATGTAAGTATTAAAGGCATATGTAACCAGTCGGTCTTGCCCATTGACGCGGGTGATATCGTTTTCTTTAGTTGACTTAGTGTAAGCAATCAATTTAATAAAATAACATCGGTAAAAGGTCAACTAGCGCCCTCTAAACGATTAAATAGAGATAACGTAGCTTGTGAGGAAAGTCGACACTTAATCTCAATGTGGTTAATTTTGTAATTTATATGTTATGGACCACATTCCATCATTGACAGATCCAGGAATGTTTACAACAAACCCCGAGAACGTAACACCCTATGCTACGATCATCCTCTGTTCTATTCTCACATATTCGTGAGGCTTTACATCATAGCAATAGAATGACCTGTACTCTGTTTGATCTATTCAATCGAATATTGAAAAAAAGAGGGGGCAACAAAGCGTTGCTTTCTATACAGCTTGACATTGAGAACAAGTTGACGCTTTATTCAGGTTGGTTGATCAGCAGGAAGCCAGAAATGTGTGTGATTGAATGATTCTGACGGAGAATTCCAAATTTGTGCACCAAATGATCCTGCGGCCCAATGTTATCAGTTCTATGCTCATCCTATACACGTAAGCCAATCGCCATTCTACTTAAATGTGGCAATACACCTTTTTCTTGTACCCTGCAACATAAGTGTATTTTTATTGGTCCCTAAACCAAGATTGACCGAATCACGCGCTCTACGACTGAGAGGCTACAATTTGGAGAAAATGTCCACAACAAATCTGCAGCATTTGTTTCCTCATGTTAATTGCTTCCTCAAGATATGGGCTTATTCCATAATATGTTTCACAGTCAAGGCTGTTTCAACTGGATATTATCAATGTTTCTGATGCAAAGTGCGACCGTTTTCAACTTTTCTAACGGGATGGGAATATCGTCAAAGGGTAAATGAATGTCATGGCATATCAATGACGGTATAAAAACAGAATGTAATGCCTTGCTCGACTGCAATAATCTAACAAATGTAATGAACAGTAGTAATAGTAGAACCAATCATATTTCTCATATATCACAATGCTTTATTCACTAAATTTTAAGAGCAGAAAATGCTAATTTATAATCTCCACGTATATATTTCAGTCGCGATGATGGAGAGTTTTGATTAGAACTTACGATAATTGAGGAATTAGTTTGGATAAGGGTCCCTATGTCAGCAGCCGTCTGTTGATAGTTACACACCTTCATGTCCTTCCTCAGCCAACCATCATTAGCATGTTATGCCCATCTTACTTGACACTTTCGGTCCTATATCAACGGAAATCATTATTAATGTCACTTAAAGGTATCCACAAGTTTTAGATATATGAGAGTCGATATAAACCTGTAGTCTCTGAACACCTTTGTTCGCAACACTAGCTATAATCAACAGGTGATATGGTGGAATACAGATTAGATGAGCCGATGCACAACACATACAAATGAATGAAATAGCTCAAGCAAAAACCAGTCTATGTATACCTTTACTGTAACATTGACTTCAATCAGCTGAGCTCATGTAGACATCGTTCTTGTAAACCTTTCCAAGGCTTTGGTTAATAGATCAACAGAGAAATCAAACTTTGTGCATTCGTGCGAGATTTAGAAACCACGTTAGCTCTGTATGTCTAAGGCAGATGATGCATTTACGTTACCCATGATGGATTGTTCTTGATTATGACAAAGCAATGAATGTCATTATAATCAAGTCGTATTCGTTCTGCTTATATCCGCATGATTGCTTCTGGTAACCGGGACATACCATGCAACACTTGCCTGTTTTCTTGATGCACAACAGGCCATGCGGGCCATACATAATATGAACCAGATATACAACCGCTTATAGAGAATGGACTTTTTATCAACGCGAAAGGATTCTACATAGCCTCCGGCCCACAAGTCGGGATTGCATAAAGAACACCGAGCGCCATCTACTACCATCAACTGCGTGCAAATCACTATAAATGCTACATCAAAGCTTTATTTACTGACCGAATGCAATCGCATGAAAGACATAATATGAACCCGTTGAAGCCAAAAAGCCACCTCATGTGACACATTGCGAGCGAATAGGAGCGCGCTTGAACAGCCTGTCGGGATAATGGGTGTTTAGAACTTTTAACAACCAGATGGAGTAGTTTGCGTTTATTACACGGGAATTACTACATCTCCAATCATTCCATCAACATAAGAATTAATATATACAAAATATTCATATTTAGAAGACTCTGGTGATGATCGTTATAGTGGAAATATTTTAAATTTAATCACGCAACATTCAAACAATGTACAAAGTAGTGGATTGATTACCTAAGTTGATTAAGGCCAAGGGCGTCTAATTATTCATTTAGAAACTTCAGCTGTTCTAGAGCATCCACCCCTGACGTTTTTAATGATTCACCAGCGGTTATAATTGCGACATTTATAGGTTCAATGGCATTTTACGAAAATGAACGATAAAGATATCTATACAAGTAATTGTAAAGAGAACTAGGTACTAACGATTATGACATTTAGACTATTTGATGCATCATGCTGGTCGGATCAATTAAAATGCACTCTGGACTTTTTCGGGAAATGTCTTTTCATGTACTAAGACTAAGGCTAGTTATGTAGAATGCTTATGCATATCTATAACAAACGTACACCAATAAGCCATGCAGGGACCGTTGATTGACAACGTCTCCAATAGCCTTTTTTCGATGAATTTTTAAAATGAACAAGTCTAATTTTAACGGCACCAGAGACATTTTAGATAACAAGCACACATACACACGCAAAACGTTAACTTCATTTATGATTTTAAGTATGCACATATATGTATTGTTACGTTACAACTATTAATGCGCGGTCTACCACTTGTCATGGTAGTATCTAGATATAATTCTCTGGAGCTAAAACGTGTATTTGAGAGCAGCACTGTCAAACGCATGGCATACAAGCAGATCTTTTAAGACTGATGCCTTTGGTAGAATGACACTAACTAAAAAACCATGGCGTACATATTCCATGTATTCCTCGTGGAATACTTTGTAGTCAATTATTCCCTGCCGTTGCTTCCTCTAAAAGTCGTCCTTGTCAAAGCTTCGAACGCACATCCATGATTTAGAAGTTATCACAGGACCAGGCGTACAGAAAAAAACGACGACTCACTGCTGCGTTTGACTCTTGGTTTCACGCCTCTCACGAGCAACGCAAGCAAGTGACGTCACCAAACATACAATGAAATCATCAGAATTATCCACCCGCTGTGACCTCCTAACGTTTGATACGATCTTTTTGTGTTCGTGTTGAGCAAAAGCGTCTAAATACACTTCATAACGCAATGATATGGCAATCAGATGCTATTGTTCGTAAATATTTTTAATATTCTTGTAACCTTGCACCTCTACTTCGTAATTGAATGTACCCTGTACATTGAATATCACTAGCGTTACAATGTTCTCGTTCAATTGCTGTTCAACTGTATGGAAGATTTACACAATGTATGCAAAAGCTATGACGAAATCTTTGTACAGAAAACTTGGTTAGGCAACGATGAGTTGAACATATTACAAAGAGTTCATCCAGATTTTGTTGGCGTAGGTGGCAAACTACTCGACGAAGGTATAATTGTCTCGTTTAATAAAGGAATGAAA
>CM067343.1:38214160-38274160 GCA_034190875.2 Urechis unicinctus
TCGGCTGGCAACTAGTTACATATAGAAGCAAATCAATGACAAACAAATACAGCTATTAAAAAAAATTAAAATAAGCATTATTTCTATGAACATAACCTAGGATTATTTAACCACATCAGATACCAAGAAGCTGATTCGCGGTAAAATATTGTCATATCGTCGTATTTTGAATGATTGCCAGACATTTTAAAGCAAACTGGGGGTCAATCAGACATATCGCGCTGACTTAGGTAATCAGGACTGATAATCGGTATTATGATGATCATTATAATAATGCATATACTAAATGATTATGTTTAATGATCCGTTCGTTGCATCATAATGCCAATCGTAATCGTCGTGTCACATGTAACGGCAATAGCATCATCGACGCATATGTGAACTACCGTTAGCCACATTTACTCTTGAACTAGGTTACGTTCGCGCAAAACTTGAGGGAAGACTTGATATGATAGCAATTTCATAAAAACAACACAGCACTGTTCCCTTGGGGCAGCATAATACGTGCAAAAGCTATTATCGAAATCAGACAACGGCTGATAACGCACATCCATCAGTACATTGGCATAGGACCGGAAAACAATATATCAGTATATCCGTGTTTGACAAACAATATGTCACGCTGATAATATCGTGTTGACACTAGTATTATTACACGATTAGCTTTCGTTCATGAGCTGTTGTGGTAAATGAAACAAATTTGTCTGAATCACATATCATATGTCTGATCTAAACCCACAGCCGTCATCATCACAAACCGATTACACGGACGCGCGTAGATATAACGACTGTGTAATGCTAGCTATTGCGTTTTAGTTTATTACAATACGTTTTGGCAGAATGAATGTAGCATGATCGGTAAACATATCAACGACAGAACAGAATGTTGTATATGCTACACTCATGTCACAAACGCATATCCTTCGCAATGTCAAGCATCATTTCATAATCACGAAGGGTCATAGAACAGGGGATAATGGCCAGTATCTTGAAATGGATAGTCCTCTTATTGGCTTCACAATGCCCAATAGGTGCGATTTGTGGGTCACAAAGTGCTCGTCATCAAGCTTTTGTGCTTATCAAAGCCTACTATAAGCGAAAACATACAAGGTTTGCAACGTGCCTAGGCTGTACACTGTAGTATTCCCAGTCTACAAAAGGTAAAACAAGAGGGCACCGCACGATTTTGCTACTATGCCGATGCATAATTGTCAATAGTTTGACACAAATTGACTCTATTGTGCGGCAGCGCGATACTGGTGGTGATTGGCCCGCCTTTATGATTTGTCATAGTTGGTACATTCAAACAGCGCTTGACAGGTATTGATCCTTCCTATGCACATAGGGGCGTAAAAGGATAATAGCATTTTCTGTGTTGATTTCTTTTCGCAAGTAGCATAAAGGAGATTCCTGATGTAGATTGAATGACGACCATGCAATCACTCACAGCTTATGAACATTGTAATGCCACCCTAGTAGAAAATCATTTCTCGTTCGGTGTCGTTGTCTCCACCAATACCACTGGTTACGCACAATATGTATAGGTCAATACTAACCGCGGACAAGTAACAGCTAGTTCAAGTTCATGTCGTTAATTCATATTTGCAACGATGTTGAAAAATTATTGTATTCTACGGTTTATTAACCAAACAATCAGGTACGTGACACTTCCTATAGCTATAATGACTTCAGAGACCACATGTTTTGTGATAATTAATTATTGCGTGTGATGTTCGCTTAAACTGATGTAAACGTTGAACTTCCATTATTGCTTGCCAATTAGATTTTCAGAATTAAGTCACGCTTTGAGTTCACTCCATGCATCAAATTAGCTGAGGGGTCACGTGGGTGAAGTTTCACTCAACGCTTGGTCAGACAGTGATTGTATCTCGTCGCTAATAACTCCCGCGTGTAATCAACATTCCCAGTCAAGATTGAGTTGCAGGTTTCAATTAAGATGCTGTAGGACTTTAATGAACTGAAGACAAGCATAACATAAGGCCGTCAGGTATTAAAATAGATTGTGCCCGTTCAACATAATGGCAGCCCCATATCTATGCCTAGGTACATTTAATGGGTCCTCGTGTAATATATATTATGTTAATCATTGGTCACAAACAGCGATTTAGCTGTGATGCAGGCGATAGGCATATCAGAGGTCTCCTTATTGCCTCCAGCTACTCCCTTTGATGCAGTTGCTTTCATCGAAGCATAGTGTTGGCTTTAAAAGGGAGGAGCTACTGACATATTATGCTGTATATGCTTGACAGCATTCTAGCGTATTGCAAAACGTGCAGGGGCTACCGTGTGCCTCCTCGAAACATTTTTCACTGAGATTTTCGATTATAAATAATTTGGTTTCCACTGTCGAGCACTTCTTAACGAACTAACCAATTTGCAGCTCATGACCTTAAACATGCATCACGTAGGATAAGTAGTAAAACAGAGTAACATTTTGTTTAGCCTAATCTCTTTAAAAGGTGACACCACAACAACTTTTTGCCCGAAGATGACCATTCAGAGCATATATTACCTTGGCATAAACAGGTGTTGCGATTGGCTTGTGTAAAATATCGGATCACGCTGCTTCGGTCTCATTTCATAATTGATATTTAATATCCTCGTAGTATCCACACGGTCAACGCAAATATATATATATATATATATATATATATATATATATATATATATATATATATATATATATATATATATATATATATATATATATATATATATATATATATATATATATATATATATATATATATATATATATATATATATATATATAAAATAAATAATTAATGAAAGGTTGTACGGAAGCAAAACTATATATATATATATATATATATATATATATATATATATATATATATATATATATATATATATATATATATATATATGTGTGTGTATATCTATAATAAATGAAAGATTGTACGGAAGCAAAACTACCACTAATATCTGTCACAAACATTATATCGAAATCAAATAATAATGCTCATCGTATGAAAGACAAGATGTTCAACGCTAATTAAACAAGTTTTCGGTAATTGCCTTGTCGCCATTTGACAAAATGTTGACCTTTCCGGAACATAGCGACTGACATAGGCGAAAATGGTTTGATGCTTTTTGCACAAGCTGCTAATTAGCTGAGACTGTTAAACCTTCAATGCTCTTGTTTCGTTTTCAATGCAATCGGCAGATTATTACCTGCCCTCGGTGCCACACCCAGCCAGTTTCTCAGATTGGAGGATCCATGTATCATTACATGATTTGCAAAATAAATATTATTATATAATTATTATTAATAAAAATGATAATTAACAAGACGTTAACGATTGCTTTCGTCCAGATGAATAACCACTTAAAATGTTATGACACCGATGTAGTGGATTATCGCATCAATGCGTCAAAATCAAGCAATACTATTATACATAGGATATATATGAAGATCTTGCAGAAGAATAGTGTATAATTTATTGTCAGTTATGTTACATTTTACATTTTAACTCCAAGCGTTTATTCAACAGCACAGTAAAATCTTCCTATCAACGTTAATAATACCAAATGACATAAGTGATGAAACATAGAGCCCCAAAGTCAGTTCGCTCTTTCTATGAATAACATACGACCAATATTCAAACATTGCGAGAAAAAGTGTTGCCGAAATGCAACAATGTGACCGTAAACATGTGCGTATTGTGCAAAACGCAAGTTTCTGTAAGGATATTATCCTTATGGAAACTTTGTTATGTGTGCTTATTGTTAACGCTGTCCATCGTGGCGAGCACACAAAACGGATTACATAGAGAACGCGGATATTATTTACATGGGTAGGCGATTGTGTGCTGCAAAGATAGGGCTTAACTGGTAACAGAAACTGTCATACTGGAAGCATATAGAATTATTGCGCTGACTCATAACCAGTTTTTACATCTGTGGACCTTATGATGACGACGAACTATCAGCTATTTCCATGGGTTCAATAAATGAATATTTTGCATAAGCATCAATAACGCCACAAACGTTTGCACTTAGTATGGTGATTATGAATATCCACATTCGAAATTTATCACCATAAGAGTTTGCAGTGTCGACAGCCAATTCCGATCCATTCACGAAGCAGGGGGTCGGCAACACGCTGCAGCTCAGTCCACTGTGAGAAATAGTTCTTCATACACGAATTTTCGTTACATTTATAATATGCATTACAATGGTACACAGAAAGCACATTAGAGCTAAATATATTCAACATATGCTTATTGGAGGCCAATAATGACGGTCAGTATGTTGAGGAATTATCTCTAGGATTATACACTGCAAATATTTATAGCGCTTATTCGTCCATGGCGACTCACACCCAAAAATGGATGACCCATCAGTTCTCACTCAATATAATATTTTCTATTTAGATGTACACCGTGAGGTGTTAGGAAGGCCCCCAATATCTCGTTTGTACATTATCTAACATAATAATCGTTCTATTATAAACCATGGTCTAATAAAATATGTAGAAGCATCCATAGGATAATAGTTACGTTATCGAGTTGTGACAGAATCCACATCTATTGATAAACGATTAACGCAAACAGAGCGCTCACTGAACAGAACAGGGGGGAATCTAAAATTATGTTTGGTGGCAAACTGACAATAACTGGCAAATATATGATATGAGGTTTACCAGGCTTTAAAAAAGTACTTTCAATGATATATTTAAATACTTTAGCGCAAAACAAACATTATTAAATTAATCGGCGTAAACCATGATCATGGGTTATATGACGCATAGCAGACATCTAATTGAGTGGAACAGTTTATTCGCTGGCACTGCCATCAAGATGATCCTCAATGGTGATTCGTCTTTTCGCGAAATTTTACAAGAAGAAATGTAATTATACACCATCACATAAGCTATATTACCATGGTGTTTTCACGAATGCGTCAACCCTTAAAGTGTTCGATGCGATGGTTCAAGGACGTCTCTAGAAAGAGCAAGTGAAATTCAACAGTTACGTATCCGTTGAAAGTGTTGTAATGTTCGGGTGTATTTACAGCTGCAATAAAGACTGTTTGGCTGAACATTAGGATCAGTGGGTTGACTTAAGTGATCTCGTGATTTCATCAACAAGAAAGATTACTATAGTGCTGATATTGTATAAACCATAAGCTATAATATTGTGAATGTATAAGATATAAGTCGCATTCAGGAAAGACAAGTTGTCAGTAAGAATAACACAAATAACGTTGACAAAAGCTTACCCAGGGGTTATAAACGCAAAGTACGTAACGGCCATCATACATAAGCTTTTGTGCTAAACCTTGCCAGTTTTTGAGAGCGTGGTTGTTTGTTTGTTCGATTTACACATACAACTGCACGATGTCGAATGCTTGGGTGAGCGGTTATCAAAATGAAAGAAAATCAAACAGTTTGGTAGCCTGGAGGTTCTGCATTGACTTAATATATCATTTGTGAAGACTTGCCGTATTTTGTCTCATGTATGCAATAAAATGCTGTGACAATGCGAATCATTTAATCATGCTGGCTCATCTGATTTCATGCATAGCTGGGGTACAGTTGATTGTACAGCAGCCTTTAAAGCTGCTTTGATGCCTGCATTTGATCACAAATGGACGTGTGCCATATCGACTAATCTTGATAATCATCCGTGATGAATGCGTTTCAAAGGCTTGTCAGGCATTATTGAATTCGCATCACCATCGTTACTGGTTGTTTATATCGACTACAGACATTCTGTGAATGACAATCTATCCCAAAATAACGTGCGTTTTGCCTACGAATGCGGACACTATCTTGTAAAAGCCATATATTGCTTTTTCCGAAATTAATCTATATGATATCAGCTCTGAAGAGTGTGATTAGCAGTCAGCCCTAGTAACATAAAGCGTAAAAAAATGTCTCGCTGGCTGCGTCATGAACAGCCTAATGACTTTAAGGATGAATAGACAGTTGCACAAACTGAAAATGCATCCGCGAATAAGCAATAATGGAACAATCTACATTTGGAAATTACAAAAACATCATTATGTAACGAAGTTTTGAGCCGTTCACTTCATGGGGCAGGGAAACCGAATCACAATCACGACTTCCTGGATTCATAGTCATCTATAGGTGTTCTCGATAATAAATTCATATGCAGCCATCAAACCAATAACAAATACATGGGGTGAAAAGGTTAAGAATAAAATACCTCAAGCAAAAAGTTGTCTATGCATACCCCAACTGTAACATTGACTTCAATCAGCTGAGCTTACGTATACATCATCCTTGTAAACAGATTTTTTAACCTGACTTACTCTATTGCACCCGGTTTAAACCTGCCCTTACTTTATTTAATCCATCCAAATATGTTCCGTAGCTGCTTGAGTGCTAGTTGTAATCGTTGCCAGGAAAAGATACATTTAAATCCTAAAATATATGTTTTTGCGTTCACACGTATTTTTCTAAGCGCATATAACAAGTAAACCACCAACAATATTGTCGACAATCACTGGCTGCATGAGTCCAGTCTCCCATCTACAAATACTGATGGTTTTGTATTATGAGGAACGAATATGTCTTGTTTTAATCAACATCACACAATGAACGCAATGCACGTTTTCCTATGAACTGTACTGGAATGTGGAAGAAAATATTGCGCAACACGAACCTAACTTTGTGTGGAACAAAGGCACAATGTATGACCAATCTCTACAAACACTTGTTCTGGAATCCGTCTGTAATACGCTGCCTGTAGTTTAAGCAGATTACTATATATCTATCGTTGGAACCCGTAAGTACCTACTACATCCGCGCAAGTATACTTTATTCGTCTGTAGAGGTAACGGAGCAAGGAGTTTACCAATGTGAGAACGAGTGAGAATAGATCAACAGGTCAAACTTTGTGCATTCGTGCGAGATCTACAAACCACGCTAATTCTGTATTTCTAAGGCAGATGATACATTAACGTTACCCATGATGAGGACAAAGCAACCAATCTCATTTGTAATTTTGTCGTTATGCTTATATCCGCAGGACTGCTAATGGTAACCAGGACATACCAAACGACACTCGTCTGCGCCTGTTATCCTGATGCACATCATGCCATGCGGGTCATACATAATATGAACCAGATATACAACCACTTATAAGGAAAGCACGTATTATCAACGCAAAAAGATTCCCACATAGTCTCTGGTGCACAAGTCGGGATTGCATAAAGAAACACCGAGCACCATCTACTAACATCAACTGCGTGCAAATCACTATAAACGCTACATCAACGCTTGATTTACTGACCGCATGCAATCGGATAAAAAAACGTTATTGATTCATGTGAAGCCGAACACCAACCTCATCCGACACGTTGAAAGCAAAAGGGCGCGTGATTGAATGGCCTGGTAACAAAATGGGTCTTTAAAACTTTTAACCAACCTGATGGATTAGTTTGCGTTTTTTACTCTGTGCGTCCTGGTAAAAGTCGGTGTTTTTACCGGAATTGAACGCAATAGATCCATGTTTAGCCATTTTACGAGAGTGGGAGGTTATATATATATTTATATATAATCTTATGAATAGGGAATTACTGAAATAATCCATCAAAATAAGAATGAATGTTAACAACGAATTCGGATTTAGATGACTCTGAGAATGATCATTATAGTGGTAAATATTTTTATATTTAATCAAGTAATATTGAAGTAATGTTCGAGGTAGTGGATATATCATTAAAGAAGGATTTGGGTCAGGGGCGTCTATTTATTCAATGACTTAGTACAAGGACGATTTGGGCAGGGATAAAATCAGGCAGGCTGTGCTATCAAAGAAACACATGCTAGAAATTAAAACAAAAGTGCCTACATAACTATTTATTCATTCGTGCGTCAAAGTTTGGAACTTCTTTTGTACTAAAGCATCCATCCCTGAAGTGTTTGCTCAATGTATGTACACGTTGTACTCTGCTGGTGTAATGATTCACCAGCGGCTATAATCGCGATATTTATAGGTTCAATATCATTTTACGAAGATGATGGATAAAGATATACAACCCAGCAATTGTAAAGACAACTTCTTACTCACATTTATAACAGCCAGACTATCTAATGCATAATGCTGATCGTATAAATTAAAATGCACTCTGAACTATTTCGGTAAATGTCTTTTTTTTGTTGTAGGACTAAAACTAGTTCTGTTGTATGCTTATGCAGATTTGTAACAAACGAATCCATGCAGGGAACGTCAATTGACAACGTCTCTTACGTTCTATATCGGACGAATTATAAAGGGAACAAGTCCAATTTTAACGGTACCAGATATATTTTAGATACCCAACACACACACCAACATGTTATATCCAAAACGTTTACTTCATTCATATGATGAACTATGCACATATATGTATTGGTACGATAGGTTATTAATGCGAGGTCTACTGCTTTGTAGTCAATTCCTCGCCGTTGCTTCATCTAAAAGCTCCTAACGCGCAGCCATCTTTTAGATGTTATCGCAGGACAAGGCGTATAGAAAAAACGACTATTCGCTGCTGCGTTGTTTCACGCTTCTCACGAACAACGCAAGCAAGTGACGTCACCCAAACATATAATGAAAGAAACATAGTTATCCGTCCGTTGTGACCTTCTACCGTCAAAATTTGATACGATCGTTTTACATTCGTGTTGACCAAAAACATCGAAATACACTCCTTAACGCTATGATATGGTCATAAGGAACTAGTGTTCGTAAATATTTTTAATATTCTTGTAACCTTGCACCTCTACTTCGTGATTGAATGTACCCTGTATATTTATTATCACTAGCGTTAAAATAATCTCGTTCGATTTCCGTGATCTTAAAACTTGTATGGTAGATTTACACAATATATGCAAAAGCTATGGTGAAATCTTTATGCAGAAAACTTGGCTAGGCAACGATGAGTTAGACATATTACAAAGAATTCATCCTGATTTCGTTGGCGTATGTGTCAGTGCCATTAACGAAGGTTCTGGAACAATACGCGGACGTCTTGATGGCAGTGTTGGCATGTTAGTTAGCAAGAAACAAATTAAATGTTGTCGATTTCAACACCATTATGATGACAAGGTTTTCGGTTACTCTTTACTTCGGCAGTGACTCAGTCCTCTTGATAAATGCTTACTTAAACCGCTAATGTGACGCTAACACGGAGTCTTACCTTGAATATATGGGTAAACTCAGAGCAACGTCTGAAACCATTAAAACCAGCAAAGTTGCTATTATAGGGGAGTCGTTTGTGTCGGAACTGCGCGAAATGTATTCAAAATCTAATCTTGCGATATCAGACTACAAATGTCTAGGTAGAGTGTCTGGTATATTCACATATATCAGTGACGCACACTCGTTGACTACATGGCTGGATCACTTTATCTGCAGTCATGACATGCATAACATTCTGTCAGATCTGAACATTGTTCGGTTCATTTGCCAATTGCTGCTTCGTTTCGCTTTGACGTGGGCTGCCTCCTCACCGGCGAACATTGCAGCTTTTCAAGAGATGTCGGAACGTTACTTATTGGACGTGGTGCTACTAGACGCAGCTACCTGTACCTATGCATAATGTTCCTCCGCTGATCATAAGGCGCAGATCGATCGTCTGTAGTTTAAGATATCGAAAGCGGAACGCAAGGCCAGTACTAAACTGATTGATATATGTGAAGGTAACTCCTTTCGCGATTTCATCATCTCTGGTTTTAATGGCTACGTTAAAAAACCTGCATACGCAGGCGAAGCAGGTGTATATAAGTTAGCGCAATTAAGGGCAAGCAACGATATGGACCTACATGTGAGCTGATGAAGCTGACTCGCCTGACCGTTAAATACTCCCTCCTACAATGAAAATACCAGGAGATGTCGGCACGTGTAGACGCCATGGCAAAATCTCTCGACGAAGGTTATATTGCCTCGTTTTGAAAAGGCGTGAAATGCTCCCAAATCCGGTCGATAGCACTGGCGTCACCAGTAAACGGCTGTACCTGGGCCGAAAACATCTCCGACATGTGGCGTGACCATTATTCCGCACTGTGCAAGCGAGTGCCAGGCGAAAGTCGGCTTGACGGAGACGGCCAAAAGTGAAACTGACACCACTACCATTGTGATCTGCCCTCCTCACATTCGTCGAGCATCACAGACGCTTAAACGACGGAAATCTTGCGGGATGATGGTCTTCAATTCATCGAAATCTATTTGCATTGTGACCAAAGACCCATGAACTGTTCTGTCCATTAGTATCTTTCAATTATATGCTATTGGAGAATGTTGAAAAATGGAAATATTTAGGACTTAGGATTAACCCAACAGCCCAACAGTCGATCGGATACTCCCTTGTTGGTTTAACAGGAAAACCCAACGTTTTTCAATAGATAGACCAACATGCTTAATTTATCACGTTAATAATACGTACATAGAAGAATTTAAAGCCACCAACGGTAAGAGTATTGATTGAATTTAATTGCTATGGTTTTTTTTACCAATATCCGAGAGAACACTTGATATTCGATTGATTCCCAGCTTTTTGGCGAAATTCCACTCCGAATTCTGGTGGTTGTCAACAACCGGTCTCGTGATTGACGTTGTCGTAAACGACCGCGCGGAATTTTTTATCATACCATCATCTGCCTGATAATACATTTCACAGGTGAGTCAGTTTATACTAGATTTATACCTTATAACTTTCCGACCTAGTTGCCTTTTCCTCTCCTTTATTCAGCATCATAATAAGTCCGTTTCCAACCGACTTACATTGCGCAATCTTGCCGCCATATTGGAATTTAGTCGAAAACGTTAATCGCCTCGCGCATTTTAGGCGATTATGCATATTTACAAGTTGTTGCGACTCCTGAAACTCTAATGCGATACATAATACTGATTGCTTATTAAATTGGACTTGTTAAATCAAGTTGACATCGTGATGGTAAGGTCTTATCATCGAATTTTTACATAGGAAATGCCATCTTCGAGAACCAAGAGGGAACGCAAGCTCCACTTGGTTCAAATGAGCTACTTACGGTAAATGCAAATTCCAATGATGATGATATGCTGAGGCAAATTCCAAAATGATGATTGCCAAATCTACCTCAGATATGCCATGAGGCAAAAAAGGAGTTAGATTTGCTTAAAATAACAGCGCCAGTCATTTTTTCACCTCAAACAGTATCGCAAGATTTCAGGCATATATCGGAAAATCTACCTACGCATTTATGGATAGATGGATAGAACTCTCCCATACCTTTTTAATAACACCTTTGAATGATTGTTACAAAGTACGGTCTGGTGCCATATGGACCCATTAATACCATATTATAAATGCACCGCATTGCACGCTTAATTAAATGCACGTCTTATGTACGGGCCCGTGACCTGAAATGAATTATTATTACTATTATTATTATAATAAAGAAGAATAACCTTGTGAGCAAAAACGGGATACACAAACGTGGATGTATTGACCCATAAACCGCTTGTATCAATACACTGGAGTGTCTGTGCCTCATTTATTCTTTACTGGAGTTTGGAGTCTTGCGTGTCTAATTCGTGTGTAATTAAGTAAAATACCCAACATATGATTCTTTGAAATCCAGCATTATGTTGATTTAGATATATTCAAAATGATTGGGTGCGGTCACTTTTACACCACGGAAACCTCGCAATTAATATTTTGAACAAATTAATGGAATTTCCACCCACTCAACTTCAAATTCGCTTTAGTCGCCTGCTATTAGGTGATATATGCTTCTTTTAGTTATTAGAAATGTGTACTTATCTGCTCATCGGCGCTTTAATTCACTATAAAATGGGCATGTATAAAGAAGTATCGCTTAGAACGCACCACAGCAATTATTCATCTTGGCATTGAAGCTTTCTGATACGATGTAATCTCAGAAGAATACCGAACAAGACAACTACATTATCAAAGGACATTTTTCTTCGCCTGGTACAGATTCATCACTTTTTGGGGTTGGGTGGGGGGTGGTGAATTATATTCCGTAATTACCGCCTTTTGATCTTCGCCGGACCTGCCTTAAATTCCAAAGTTTGGGGGTAAATATATTAGTTTTGCATTGACAAACCATTAAAGGGCATCACATATTTTCTTCGTCAACACCATTGTTCACATAACTCCATTGCTTAACTATTATTCGAAGCCTTATTCAACACGGGAATCTCCCCTCAAACACCCTAATAGCGATTCATCACGATGCCATTACGAAAGCTAAGGCCCTGGGCAGAACTACACGTTCAGCACTACTTGCCCGACTCGATGTTGCATTATACTCATTTGATTTTAGATCACAGCACGGTTTTACGAGCGCTGTGCCTAAGTGTTGTTCCACTTCTTGTACATATTATGCTGCAAGACAGTATATGCTAATCTCAGTGGATATTTTTTTTGAAACATTTGATGGACATCAGCGGTATGACAAATGTAGCAACAATTTAGAACTTATGTAGAGGCAATCAATAAAAGTTAGAGCGACTTGAACAATAATAGATAGTATTTTGTAATTAGTGAGTACATTGATCAGTTTTCACAACCATGAGTCTTGTGTAGCTTATATATTTGCAAACGTTGATTTGCCTTTCGCAAAATGATATGATTACATCATACAGTTATTGAAAACATTTTCGATAGAAATCACCCAACCACATATCTACATATGCCCACTTCGACCTACATTTAGTAGAAATTGGCCTAGTGTTCGGAGGTGTAAATGAGATAAAAATAGCCTTCGGCCAGTACGCTTGGTGCTAGTTAGATGCAGTGCCTATCACTGTGATTACACACTTAAAACTAAGTGGTTTAGTTAAAACTCTTGTCAATAACGTAATGTTTCAATTACAGAGACAAAGCCAATACAATGAAAAACACTTACGCATGTAATGTAGAATACATAGCCCATCGGATTTTGCTTCGAGCTATCAGTGATCAGTGTCCAACTTATGGAAAACCTACGCTAATGTAGGAAGTCGGGAGGTCCTGTGGGTTGTTACCCACATGGCCGCCCGTGTATTGTTTGCTTGCGATGTCTATTATTCCATAATTCGCAAGTTGCACGTGAAATAGAAACGCCATTCAGAATAAATGCACGAATGACAATGGCGTTTATTAATTCATTAAACTCTGAGGGTTGTTTGGGTATATTGGGTATATTGTTGGTTGCAAATGAATTGAAGTAGATTGCTGTTGCTTCTTTTGATGATTGCATACCAAATCACTGTTACGATCCAACAATAAAGCTGGCGCTCTATTGGGCATGACTGAACATGCGGTTCACCTCAGTGAAAAGCTTATACGCCAATTGTTGATAGAAATATGTATTGGGTTTGGAATAATGTGCTGCATTCAATCATTATTTTCCTCCATGCCGCTTGGATGTTTAAACAATTCAAAGTGTTTACTACAAATGCGGACATTTCACATTGAACTGTGAATGCACTTTTTTTAACACAGTTCATTTTATTGAACACTGTTTATATCTGTGACTATGTAATTAATAAATTCGATGAATAGCAGGTACCATCCTTTACATATTTAGTCGGAACTAATCGTTCCATGATAAGAGTGGAATATTTTTACTCGAATAAACTTTTTTTTCAGACCCAGTGACCTAGACGATGCACGATAACATCCATGCAGCCATGTAGAATGCCATATTACATGTCGTAGAGCAGACTCTCCCTATATCAGCAAGCATTAATCATAATACTGGTCATCAGTTAACTATATCGGGTCCAGAAGGGTTATTGGTCTTACTTTCTTTGCAACGAATGTATTATTAAGAAAATTATGAAAATATTGCACTTATCTCACTGCCAGCTCCTTTTGAGGTTCTGTGTGAATTGATGGCGATCTATGAAACCTGAAAAGAGTGTCATATATTGCAATCGCCATCTGACCTTTGCCGGTAAGGGTAATCGTAAAACAGCAATAAATCTCTGTATTCTTACAGCTCTATACGACGCTTATAAAATCACCACCATTCTTTACACCCGCATTCACCAAAACAGAGTCAGATGTCTATACACATATGTCCAAATATCTGTGTACATTTATATGTATATATCTACACATGCATATAGATATTAAGCCATATATATTTACAATATGCATATTTATAAAAAAAAATATATATATGTATATATATATATGTAAATATATATATTTAAATATATATATATATATATATATATAGATATACACATTGTATATATATATGGGATATATATATATATATATATATATAGATATATATATATATATATATATATATATACAGATATATATATATATATATATATATATATATATATATATATATATATATATACATATATATACTATATATATATATATATATATATATATATATATATATATATATATATATATATATGTATATATATATATATATATATATATATATATATATATATCTATATATATATATATATATATATATATATATATATATATATATATATATATATATATATATATATATATATATATACTTATATAAAGAGTCACTCCTTTTGTGTGACTAACTTTCCATTAGCGTTGATAGCTAATTTCACAATGCTATACCACACATATATGTTCCAATATTGACCCTCTTTCTACAACGCTGTTGTACACGCGTGGTGCCTGCTCCCATTTCATATTTTGCACCAATGGTTATGTAAATGTAGTTGTCAAAGCTGAATTATACCACAACAATTTTCATTGCAATAAAAGACGCCTTTTTTACACAAGATTAACACTTAAGAAGATAATTACTTGGGACTATGCAATATATTTTTTCAGATTAACCCTTCAAGAGGCTTTATATATACTTTTAATGCATTTGTTACGTAGTGGGGTAATCTAATTCACGGCAAATACATCCTATTATTGCCTTGTGATTATGTACCATGTGGCGAAAACACAGGTCTCATGATATTGTGCTATTGTAACAAATGTATTGTTGCTACGAATCTTTAACATAAGACACTGTGATTGTCTGACAGAGGTAGGCTAGCCGTCTAATGCATAGCTACACTACAAACAATTCGCTTATTGTATTTCTAGACACTACATTCCATTGCTTTCAGAATTGCCTAAGCGTGTGGACCATCGGTTTTGTTACCTGCTTACTAAGTTAGAGTTGCACAGGTGACTAATTCCCAATCATCAAGGTTAATAAATAGAAATAACTACGCCCACAAACCCCCATCCCCATTAACCCCCAACCCACACATAAGCGCAACGGTAAACCCAACACACATTCATACAATACAATCCACCCACACACGCACACAAATACAACCAATGGACTAATACATCAATATAATAGTACTGCGGTATGCGAATGTAGAAGATATTGTCATGCTTGGGTTGTCGTATTGATATTGCAGAATTAGTGCGCTTTGGATGGGAAAATCATCATAGCGTAGCTGACGGATGCAACGGAATTGATGTTCAGCAGGGGGATGTAAATATCCCGTTTAACAGGCGGCACAAAGTCAAGAAAGCTTACTTTAGGTGAAATGTATTAAGTTACAGGTAGGGTTTGGGACTTATTGACAGGTTTCTTGCGGGTCTTAGTTAATTAAGGCAAAGTTGATTGACCCATAACCATAGCTACCTATTCCATAATGTTTAATATACTGTTATCAGGTTGAGTGCATAAACTCGCATTACGTTGATATAAGTTAAGCAACATGAAAAGTTGTATGTATCGTGTACGGTTAACACTGACCATTGCCACGAACGTTATTAACACTAATGAAGGATATGGGCCCTGTACATATTACAACCTGACTTCCGCCATTCATACATCTTTTTTGATCCGGCACGAACGTGTCTATAAGTTTAGATGTGATAGTTCATTGATCAGGTCATCGATCACTTTGTCTGCTATATGACCCCATATGACGCATAACAAAGTATTCGATCTGTTATCGTTCAAACGTGAAACCTAATGGCGTTCTGCTCAATGCCATTTCAAAACAAGAACACCGATGGGTATGCTGATAATTATTGAGGGACTGCCATCCCTGTAACCTAACTGTAAACATTTGCATGATCATGATGAAATAAAATGTATGCATTATCTAGCACCATGATGATTTATAAGCTTAAAGGCGTCCGCAGGTTGTAAACATCCCCACCTGTCGATAACCAACTGAGTGCTCCTTGCGTTTGGCGTTTTTGTTGCATTTAATTTATGTCATCACGACAGGAAGTTTTTGTAAGGTGATTTACCAATTACATTTTTAAACAAGCCACGCATCTAATTGACTTTAAGCCACGAATATGCGAGCAATTAAGGGTTATCCTGTAGATGTCTACGAAGCATTAGACGCTTTGTGATATCCTTTTGTCTCACGGGTACTTTTGCAAACGCTAGGTTTCCTCTACATAGCTTCTGAGCGCAGAGTTGCGATCTATTTACAACAAGAAGGTATAAAAATGATTACCACTGTTCCTCTTCCCTTTACTATTTACTCAAAAAACTATGGATTTGTAGATGTCGTGTGTGAAGGATACATAATGTCATCTTCGTTAAATACCTGGTAAAGACAAAGATAAGCTACTGCAATAAGGCGTTGAGTGGTCAGCTCTATGTGGGCCTTTCTGGTTAGGGGTATTGAAGAGCTTTTTCGGGGAGGACGAAGAGCAAATAGATTGAGCTTATAAGGATTATCATTACCTGCGAGCCTCTAGCATTGACAATATCTTGTCCCGATTGTGATTATCCATATGAAATGTGGATTGTTACAAATATGACGAAAACTTATGTTGTGAAATGCTGAAGAGGCGCAGGGGCGCAAAAAAGAAACCTTTAGAGGCCCCGGACTGTCTATGGGATGATTGTAAAGACGGCAATGACATGGGAAAGTGTTTAAATGCGAAGCCAAGAAACGTTACAGTGAAATATATGTATGACGATTTGGCTTCCATTAACAATTACTACCACGGCGCGTGTTGTTGATTCCAGCAATACGTAATAATCAATTGCTACACATATTATGGGGGGTTCATGTAATTGTCAATTTGGTTGTGCACGGTTATTACGGTAATCATAGTATTTACACAAATACACGATGCACTAAAAGAGTAATGTCTATGAACCTTTTTATAACGCTAAAATATACCTATTGTAAAGTTCGTATATATTCGCTTACCATAATACACATACCATCCACGTACCTGACCATGCTAATAATTGATACAAATCATGCGGAAAGTGTCCAAGAGTAACGGTCATTAACACGGCCAAGCAAATGCTGCTTATGACGGATGATTGTAATTAATCAAGCTAAACTTGCTAATAAACACTGAGCACATATAGGAATCGATGGTAAGCAAGGCTTCATAAACTCTATCCTACCGTTAGAGACAAATGCTCTTTTTTAAATGACTTAATGCAATTAATCGGAATACAATAGCTGTTCTCAAAACCAAATACTCGGGCCGGGGGAAATAAAATGAAGGATTTCAGCCAAAAACGGTATATGTTATCACTATCAAATAATGCAGACGCCTTCAACTGTACATAACTATCATCCGTTGATGGTTTTCACTGACACATTTCTGATGCTGGCCATTCGGTTATTAAAATTTTTAAGGTATGGCCTAAAACCTCACTAACGGGCAAATTCCCTGACACAGCCTGAAAAGTACCATTAGCATTAGTCATGTTTAAGGGTAAGCATGGCAACATTGATCTTAATTCGTTGAGAGGTCAGCAAATGTACGACATGGACGACTAGGTTATTCAATCAGGTCTTGCCGGATGTGGTCCCCAATTTGGCTACCGAGTGCAAGGCACCATAAATTCATCCGGTGCATCTTGTTTAGCGTGTTTGTTGTAGACACAACTGCGAGGCAGACAGTTTCAGTAACTGTTTCAGCGGTGGTGGATTGTTGCCAATTGCAGGAATTATTACTGTGAATTTTCGTAGCAGAGTAGGGGATCAACACCTAATCTGATGGTAACATTACATGCAGTGTGTGATACGTTACGTGATGGCTGACGCAATAGCGAGTGTCCATATGCAAACTATTGACGGAAATGAGCATTTCGAAAGGCCCTTTCATTTATGGGCATGTCAATATAGCTCATAGAATCTCTGAAGGGCAAATCAGGTAAAATATGTGCTCCTTAATCGAAACTTCATTGGTGCGGTATTGCACGAGCCGCTAGGATGCATAAAATGTTGTTATTTTTGCTCTTCGTTTAAAGTATTTATCTGCTGGCCTCAGCTGTTGTTAGGTATCACAGAAAATTGTTTAAGTATGTAGTTTTTAATGTGGTCTGTGTGGTTATATAATTGGTCTATTTAATTGACAGAAATGATGGATTGGTTACAAATATTGTTAGATTGATGGAGCTAGTAATCACAATGCCTAGTGTCAGCCTATTTTCTAAAACCATGTAGTAAAGTAGCATGTGCTCAGTTGCAGAGGCGAATTCAAGTGAAAATGGAATGTGCATTACGTCATGAGGCCTACCACAACCCTTTGCAGTGCCCTGATGCAATTTACACTTGCTTTGATGTTATTTGAGCGAGTCTGCTACAACATGCATTTCTGCTCGCTGTGTCATGATCTACTGTACATATACTCCGTCTCGAGGATTTAGGATTTTGTACAAAGACACCGTTTTGTCCGAAAGTGCATAATTTGGCCGTCAATACCAGAATAGAGCATAACTATTACTGCATGACAGTATGTGCATAATGCACTTTAAATATGTCTAATGAACATTTGAACTGGCTTGTTAGTGAACGATTAGCTGTTTAACACGCAAAAAGGTTATTTGAGTCAGAGGCAGGGCATCTTGACAATGATGGTCCATAATATTTCGCCAATGACTTGTCATAATGCAATGATTCATCGGCGCGAACGCACCGATCGACTTATCCCCACCATAAAACACCCCAAGTAGCGCCCAAATTCCCACGTAATATCATACCAGTTTTGCATGGATCTCATTATGATATTATAGACATAAGCATGATGAGTCACCCTATTTAAGCTGTCGGGGCATAGGAATGCGCTTTACAATGTACATGATTAAATCACGAAGGTTGAATTACGAAGTACGGTGACATTGTTCAATTTACATTGCATAACCAATATCCGATGTGCTTAAATGCTTACTATTTACATCGACGTCCAAACCTACGCGCTTTTGCAGCGCACAAGGGAGATATTGCACTTTACGTCCTGACTTGCGTGCAGACCACGTGTGTACTGGTATAACTCAGTGTTTGAAATACTTCATAAATACGAGTCCGGAACCAGTGATAATTTTATATTATTTGCGATACGGTTTTCAAATCAACATTCAAATACTGTAATGGCCGATACACATTACATATGGCAGATGCGAAGTTGAATATGCATTCTTGAGCTGAGAGTCTGAAGTGACCTGTTGATTATGAAGGTAATCGGGATCGGTGTTGATAACTTTGTTTATGGTCAATCAATCTTTCCACGTAGGGAAGTAGCTGTGTTGAAGGTATAATCGACACATACGACATTAACATGTTTGATAATAAGGAATGATATCCTGCCATCACTGCTGTGTTTATAGAACTTTCATAACGAGTTCACAAGTCGACATTCTAACTTAAAAATTATACTAGTCCGGTGTGCTACATAACTATGTCATATGAACACTGTGGCAGCAACTCTTCCGCAACAACACTAACTTATACATGCATGCTTTCACTAGGATAAGCACACGCGCGACATTACATACGCTCTCATTATTGACAGTCGGAATCAATTAATATTATATAATTGTTGAGTTATTCTGCAGGATAGCTAACCAGCAGAACAAAGACAGATGCATTAAAGTTGCTAATTATAAATGCAGTGTAGTCAGACGTTCGACATGGACATATAGTGGCATGGGGGTGCGTGCATGGTAAAGTCCTCCAGGTCGGCTAATTATGTCCAGTGGTAGTGTTTACATCGGACGATCAATTTGCTTGGTATATGGCAGATAGCATAGACCATAATAGCAACAGAAATAATGGACGAGGCATATTCTATAGGGTATACATGACTATGGTTGACGTCGACCTAACCAAATGATATCCATCTACTCCACGTTGCTAATTCAGACAGATGAAGCACAGCAAAAGGTTGTGGAGTTATGTTTGTGAACAAGCTGGTTGAAATGCTGACATTCCAGTTTATCACACTGCAGCTGCAGTGCGGCTTATGTCACCGATAATCTATTTTTGCTATGCTATTTGACTGACCTCAATAGTAAGTGGATTTTCATGAATTCCTTGTCTAGGCTTGGGTAAAAAACAAAATAAATTATCTTATATGTATGCCATGAAATCTGCACTGGATGACTCTCACTTAAACACCTTCCATCCCTTCATTGTTTGCTTAAATGTAATGCATCATATCGTTTACTTGGCATAGGCAAGGAACTTGTTATCAAGATAAACAGACTGTTGCAGCCACATGGTTAAAGGTTTTGTAAAGCAGAAACCGTCTTTGCATGAGGTTAAAAAGCCACAGTTGCCATCAACAGAGACTAATCTGTGACACTGGTTGGCTGCACAATATAAGGAGGAACTCAATTCTTGTTGCATCTAGGGCTCGTCCACAAACATCAGTTGCTGCAGAGGCAAAGAATTATTACGACATTTAATGGCAAGTACAAAGATCCAGACAACACAAAAATAACAAATTAATATTATGTACCAGATGATCAATTATATAATCTGCTTTAGCAATTTGCAGTATAAAGTAGCGCAACGAAAGTGTCGCAAGATTCATGCTGTCTTTTATGCTAGGTCTAAAATGCAATGTGTGTTTGGCTTAACTTAACGTTGATGCCATTCACCATGGTGTACATGGATATTTTTAATATAGCGATAACTGATAATTTACTCACGATAATTGACTCAAGCTTATGTGGGGTCACATAGAGTCGGTTCATTTCCGATTGCGGCGCCTTTGGTCATAACGAGCTTTATCTATGAGTGATTTTAGTGAAAGTGCAGGATAAAGCAGAGTTTTTTAAATGTCATTAGCAAATAAGTGCATCGGGCTTTGATTTATAAATCAGTTAGAGGACAAAAGCCACGCACTGCGCAGCACATATTCTTCTCGTGGGCCTTAATAGTCACGAAGAGTTTGTATCCGATTGTTTGCTGGAAGGCAGCAACAAATGTGTTTCAGTGATATTCGGCTGGCAACAAGTTACATGTAGATGCAAATCAATGACAAAGAAATACAGCTATGAAACAAAATTAAAATTAACATGACCGTTTTAATTATTTCTATGAACATAACCTGGAATTATTAACATCTGATACCAAGAAGCTAATTTGCAAAGGTAAGATATTGTCATATTTGTATATTTTGAATGATTGCCAGATCTACATGCAAATAACATGGGTGATGCCATATTTAACACATCCGAAGATATATGTTCAATGCCATGTGTGTGTGTCATTTTAAAGCAAACTGGGGTCGAATCATGCATATCGCGCTCACCGAAGTCAAATGGACTGGTAATCGGTATGAATGTGATCATTATGACAATGCATATACTTAATGAATAGGTTGAATGATCCGTTCGTTGAATCGTAAGACAAATCGCAACCGTCGTCTCACATGTCTCACAATCTACTATTAGTCAAACTTACTCTTGAACTAGGATACATTCGGGCAACGTTTGAAGGAAGACTTGTTATGAGAGCAATTTCATAAAAACAACACAGCATTGTTCCCTTGGGGAAGCATAATACGCGCAGAGGCTTATATTCAAATTAGTCTGAATCACATATCTTATGTCTAATCTAAACCCACGGCCGTCATTATCAAAAACTAATTGCCAGGACGCGCGTAGATATAAGGACGACTGTGAAATGCTAGCTTTTACGTTACAGTTTTGGCAGAATGCATGCAGTTTAAATGCTAAGCATGGGTGCATAGTTAATGCTGGCAAATGAATGGAACGACTCGTCTTCAAGCTTTGCTGTCAGAGCGTATATTATTATGGATATAAAATACACAATTTTGATTAATTTGAACAATTCCGTATCAAGTTCTCAGAGACCTTACGATATTAACCCATTTTAAGACGGATTCAAGTGAGATATAACTGCAACCAGCAGCTACATCACACTAAAACGTTTCACGCGGACAAATACGAACTGAATGTAGGGCAAAAAATATAAGAACATATTTACAAACATGCATTTACAAATATGCAGACGTTTTGGCTGATGCATCGCCGTATCGTAGCAATTCACTAAATTGGTAATCAATAGCTACTGTAACTAAAATAAGCCTTCCCCTGCATGCATGACAAACATGTTAATAGCGCTTCCATTTTAACGAAATAAATGTCCACTGAGAGCCGAAGGCGCCTCATCAAAGCAAAAGAGTTGCGGCGTCAGATCCGCTTAAAAATCTAGCAAAGACGGGTAGTTTTGTATGTAATTGGCTTCTCTATCAAATCTGGATTTTGCGATGAAATAAGAGCTGGATTTGTAGAGCTTTGCGTCTGACAAATCGGAAAGGCATTCCAAATAACGTAGATGCAAATGATCATGGAGCATTGTGCCAGCTGCTAGTTTCATGTGTTTGTCTCAGATCGACATTTTCACTACATGGTACGTACATCTCATCTACCGCAAATACTCTGCCTCACTTCGATGATATGCAACTGTCTAAGTGCTGCCATTGACTTTGTGTCATCCTGTGTAATACGATGTTATCGTTACACGTTTATCTGTTTCGGGTGATTTGTCGCAATGGGGGCAGGTCATTCCCTTTCTAATGTCATATATACTGATGATCTACGTGACATCGGGGATGGATGTTTTTGAAGGAGGTCCAGTATTGCACAGCAAACAACGATGCAATCGACATGTGGGCGGAAAACTTCATCTCATCGTTCCTATTTGTCATCATTATTTTCATCGCAGGATGTCATGAGATTTTCCGAGGGGCATTAACCTTCACATGCTCAATCAATTTATATTCATCTATGGCATATCTATATATATATATATATATATATATATATATATATATATATATATATATATATATATATATATATATATATATATATATATATATATATATATATATATATATATATATATATATATATATATATATATATATATATCTATATATCTATATATATATATATCTCTATCTATCTCTCTATATATATATCTCTCTCTCTATCTCTATATATATCTATATATCTATATATCTCTATCTCTCTCTATATATATATATATATATATATATATATATATATATTATTAATTGTCTATTATGGGCGTTTACTGTCCAAATACATCAGCATAACACTTTACGGTCACGACATGTGCTGGTAGTAGGTAATTGCCCAACACATTGAACGGAAGCAGGTTGCCCACCAAGGTGTTAAAGCGTTCATCGGTCGCGTAAGAAATGTCAATACATGTTTTTTTACTAGAAAACATCAAATCAATAATTCTAATAGCGCAGTTAAATGTTG
Source organism: Urechis unicinctus (assembly GCA_034190875.2). Lineage (NCBI taxonomy): Eukaryota > Metazoa > Annelida > Polychaeta > Xenopneusta > Urechidae > Urechis > Urechis unicinctus. Next base: position 38,237,721 of record CM067343.1, read on the forward strand.
TTCTGACCAATCTACTCACACATGGTCCTGTTTTTAGACAAAGCAGAGGGTACCATGGACTTACCAGTAACAGCTACATAACCGTCATTGATGGCCCGTTAAACCAATGCTAATCATACATTTGCTAAAACATAAAGATATTGGTAACTCAATTTGTACTTGCACCAAAAACGATGCGTGTTATATACCATTAACTTCAATTTCTGGGGACATTTGTTATCACTTGCATCATCAGTCTACCACTAGCGCCGACGGGCTGCTAGATAACTAGCAAAGGAACAAATATTGCTTGAAATTCAATCACTCTCACGTCCTATCACCAGCTACCATAAAGAAGACATTTGCTGATCGACATTGATCGTTTGGTTTCCTTTTGCAAAGATAAAACTCGTTTGATAGTATCTTACATGTGTGTGGTTTCAGAGACCAGGCGTATTTATTCATCTAACTTGGTACGATTATGAAATAGAATACCTGTGTTAAGGTTAAGTAGCTATATCCAGTTCACTGACTGGACCATACATTTAGAATAAGTGTAGCAAAAAAGATTGCCCGAGCAATTACTCTGTCATGTCACGACGTTTAGAAATGAAAACTGAGCTGAAGTTTGGGCTGGGCAGGCAAGCAAAATATCGGCCTATATTGTTCATCATGTTATTCAATATTCATTTTCGTTCCCTGATATACATATAAGCTCTAGATTCCCAAGCGATTGAAGCAGGTTATATAGCAAACTCTTTAGATTTCCTTCTTCATATCATTTAGCGATTGAACACAACTCTTTTCTATACAAAATCTACAGGTTGCTGGGGGGGGGGGGGGGTGGGGTGTGGGGGGGGGGTGAGAGTGGGGGGGGGGTGTGTAAGCTCTAGAGCTCTGACTGACAGATAGAATAGTCTGCTGAGAATGTAGCAGCGGTTAAGTGTATTTGCATTTAGATCTGGTCGGCTGATAATGGTAAGGTTCGAATTTCTTTCAAGCTGATAGAACTGGTAAGTTCGATGGGTTTCAAAGCGATAATGTACATTTCTAACACCCCACGACACGCGTGTGTCTTTCTATGTACCCCATTTACTGCTTTTAAAATCTACTCTAGGTTGCTTCTTCGGGGGGGGGGGTACATGAACACGGTGGCTGAAGCCTTAGTAGCTCGATAATGGGTGAGAGTGGATGGGGGGTGTGTAAGCTCTAGAGCTCTGACTGACAGATAGAATAGTCTGCGGATTGAGAATGTAGCAGCGGTTAAGTGTATTTGCATTTAGATCTGGTCGGCTGATAATGGTAAGGTTCGAATTATTTCAAGCTGATAGAACTGGTAAGTTCGATGGGTTTCAAAAGGTATTTTGATAATGTACATTTCTAACACCCCACGACACGCGTGTGTCTTGTCTATGTATTTTTCCTGATTCATTCTGCCTACTGCTTTTAAAGTTTGTAGCTCTAAGATATTTTCGCTTTGATAGAGGCTTCTTCGTCATGTATTTCGGTATGTCAAGACTAATTTATATCTGTCTCCAGCTCATTGGAAAACGTCGAAACCAAATATATTTGGTGGATAGGATATTCATGAAGGAAGTAATTCTAAACCATATACCAGATGTTGGGATAATGATATATCGGATAATAGCGAGAAACAAGCTGTTAAAGGCAGAGTACCAAAAAGATCGTCAGTCCAATATATATAATTTTTCAAACGCCCCTAACTAATTCCTATGCGATGCATGAGGCAACACCATGTAATGGATAAAAGTGAGTGGAGATAATGTACAATGTAACATAACTGTTAAATATCTATATATGTATATACATGAATACATATATATATAGATATATATATATATGAATATATGTATATTTATATATATATGTAGACATATTTATATGTATATATATATATATTTAGATATATATATAGAGAGAGACTATATGTAGATCTCTCTATATCTCTCTATATATAGATATCTCTCTCTATCTCTCTATCTATATCTATCTATATCTATCTCTCTATATATCTCTATATATCTCTCTCTATCTATCTCTCTATCTATATCTCTATCTCTATATATATATATATTATCTATATATCTATTCCTGCATTACATATCACCCGTCATTCACGGCTTTATCCCAACGTTCCATTGCTGCATTTACCAACGATATGTTAGTAGCACAGGTAAAGCCATTAAGAATCGAGCTTTTCCGTATCTAGCCGGATCGGTTATCAATGGTCATCACGTTGAGATGTTGAAGAAAAAAACACTGTGGTTGACCAAATGCTGCAAACTTGTTGCATGATCGTCAGACATAGAAATGTCATATATTGAGATTGCTTGAGCGAGTGGTGCAATTCAGGCGTAGAATGGAGACAATTGAACATATATATGTCACACCTAGGAGCATGTATCACTTGATGCACTCCAGAAGTTTACCGCTTTATCCCATATCGATTGATGTGTAGCTTGGCGCACACTAATTTTGATCAACTATATAATTAACTTGTGTAATGTAATAGCGTCAAGTACAAGACTGAACGGGAGAGGTCTAAATAGCACTCATCGGTCTTATTTATCTCATTCAACCATACAATGCGATTATTCCAAACGACCAGTGGTGAAAATGATAAGCAGTCGTTAATAATTTGGGAGTGGTTAACAAATAATTGCATTCAGTATGGAACGATGACAGAGAGAACAAAGCAAATAAGACTGGCGCATGGTTTATCAGGCATAATATACTTGTTGTTTTTACACCTACAAATTCAATTCCATGATAGTGATTGATGAATTGTTAGGATGTATTTGTCGGTGGTCTCACTGCCGCACATAACATGAGACTGTTACCACATTATTTTGACGCTTTCTGCCGAACAATAAACACCCGATTATTCACACACTAATTTGATTTACCGGAACATCAGTCAACTACATTGTGGGTAACTACATGAACCATTCAGTGTATGAGCTCCATTATTGATCATCTTTGACACCAGCCGTGTTTTTCCAATGCATTTTTTGCATACTGGTAACTACTTAGTCTAATAAGTTGTACGCTATTTCTCTTTATACAATATCCAATGAACGTTATAGTAGGTGTGCCTTTTACACAGAAGTAGTTGATCAACGCCTCCTCGTATGAAGCATCCAGAGCCATAACTTTTCATGACAACACTTCCACCAAAGTCTCTTTGAAATACGACAAGATCCTGAGTCGGTGTGAATCACCATTCACATCTTTTAAAGGAATGGCTAAACGAGATCTGGTAGAAAGAGCATATGTTAACTATAGCACTCTGAAATACCAGCATGGAATGGGTAAATTGCTTTCTAGCCTGATGGCTAAGTACCTAATTTATGATTGAATGCCTTAAAGAATACCATGATTTCCTCTTGGTGAACTAATGGTTGGTGTGTGCATATCTGCTTTCTATCAAACGGTTTGAATATTGGTACCTACCAATGTTACCAGTAAGTGAACTTTGACTGCGCCTGACTGCGAAGCAATCGTGGGCTTAAATGACCGTAGAGTACTTACTGGACAGATTAATGCAATAATTACTTATTATTATATCGGGTAGTTGACATTAAAATGTGCACCAGGTCTCCTCATGGAGTCGGTCTGCTTTGTGCTTGGTAGCCCTAGAGCCTGCATGGGATTCGCTTAGTTTATTCGTGACAGATGCGACACCGGATTTAATGACGTTGCTTGTAGCATGCAATCAGCCTGTCAGTCACATCTCAGTTTATTTATAACCAGCGTCATTAAAGCAAACACCACTGTCATCATTAATTGAATCAAATGCATTCGATCCTTACGTTTATAATTATCATAATCAGTAGACTGTAATTTTGTAAACAGCATTACAAATATACAACATCGCGTTGAACTTTACTGGGAATCTGACTCCATTTGGTGCATTCAATTCAATTCTGCTTTGTAGTGGGCGTGTTTTGTGCGACCAACGATACCCAAACACTTGATTATGTATTCATCATGTCCCTTGAACATCGGCCAAGCAATTACATATGACAGAAGGTTTCTAACAACCCGTTAATTGGTTTTCCAAATTGTTCAAAATACACTTTTAACATCGATGCAATGTACTTATAAAAGCGCATTACTCAGTACAAAGCAAGCTATTAGACATGGTTTGGACACAACAAACTGCCAAGAACCGAATATATAAAACGCATATAGCTGAAGGGACAACACATGCTGAGCCATGTTTGGCAGTTATTATATTACTGCTGTAGTACTTGAACTACTGTAGTAGAATGTGACTTCTTGTCTTTCTTAAAACATTGTAAACCGCATCCCAACTTTTGGACATAAATGAAGATTGCGGATGATTAACGTCAATGTTCTGTTAAATCAAATGGTAAACAGCATCTAAATTTCACAGCATCTCCTGTTAAAGTCTGCTTTTATAATTATGGGAAATACGGAGGTCATTTTCACAAGGAATATGGACAATAAGTCTACAATCGAACGTCTTTTTTTTCCCCCACGGAATCTGACCCGTCAGTTACGGAGTTACGGGTTACACCTCAGATATGATTTATGTTAAGTGATGAGTGATTGCACCTTGTTGGATCAAATGTAATACCTCCCGTCATGTGAGTCATTTTACGACCAAAACAAAACGCTTCCGTTAAGATAGATTGGAAGAAATAGTGCGTTATTTTCATTATAGCAAAACCTTGATAATGTTTGGTAGGTTTCCTAGAACGTGCAAACGCTAATGAAACAGTTTAGGATTTGGTATTGCTGTAGGCTTCGCACCCGTCAACTAAAAACATGTACTTGACAACAAATATCTTTTTCCTTTTAAGGAATATTGCATCGAAAGCGTTTTAATATGAACTCAGCTATGCGTACGTAGTTGGCGATACTAGATGAACTGGTCGATGACCCACTTATAATCAACTGTCGAAGAAATGAATGAGCCATTGGCGACAGTTTTGACTTTAAATAGTAGTGGAAACACTGAAGACTTGCCGATTGGTTACTCATCATGAATTTTCCTTTTGTTACAAAGTAATAATTATAGGGAAGGGTTGTGACTGAAAGCTATGTGAACTGACTATTATCACGCATAAACAGCAAGTAGTATTGCACCCTAAATGCCAATGCGAAACAACGCTTAGGAGTGTTTTAGTCAGTCTGGACCACAACCATTATCCTATTAACATTGGATATTAACTTTGTCAACACTGTCTGATGTGCTACTAGCCATTGTTGCAAATCCGAATATGTTCTACAGGCACCTTATGGTAGCCTAACGGGCCATGCATGAGTGATGGGCTAGCGTATGGTTCATTGTGATTGCCATCAAAGTTGTAAATAAACATAAATTTTAACTTTTGGAAGACACGTGGTGACGTATGCATTTATATCACTTGTGTTATTTGCTTGATTGACGTCTAATTGAGTTGATTGTCGCCATCGTGCACACCTGATATAAGGGAGATTTTGCAAACAGGAATAAATGAAAATGCCACACTGTGTCGTTATTGTCAAGTTTGATTAGATAGTGACAAGAGGATCTAACAAAGGCATTAGTTGACAACACTTCTAATCTTTTCTGGTGATATTTTGGACACCAGTAGCACTACTTTGTGTATCATTGATATATCTGATAAATGGCGGCTCACACGTCCGTGGATCTAAAATACTAGCTATAACACGTAGATAATGTCGCAGAATATTTATTAGCTGAGCCTATTGCCATATGCACAAATAGTCAGCTGAAACACCTAACGTCGGTCAGCGTTGACAAAAATGATGACAGATAGGCGTAGTGATTTCAACAAAATCTCGTTCAAAAGTGTATCATATTGAGTCGTTGTGATTAAACTATCGAGCCGTGGGCCATTTGGTGCCTCTTCACTTTCAAGGCTTCAATATAGTTCAGATTGCAAGCCTAATTGAAGTCAAAGTTAATCGTCGCACTGAATGCAATCAATTTAAAATGTTAAATCGCGGTTTGATGTGACACAGTTGTCTCTTTTCAAGTCATCTGAGAGTATGTAAATATCAAACATTTATATGACCCCATTATCAATAGATTGTTTGATAACATGGTAGTCACTTTTGATCAAGTTTGAACCTTTTTTGGCAGTACGTTATCATCTAAAATGAGAGCTTGTTCCTATGATGTGTTATGCTGTCTCAAATACTAATTCATCTGTAAGAAATAGGCTCATATTGGCAATCAAACGTTACAGCTATGACCATCGCTCAACGTAAAGGATGTGAGACTGCAAACTTACATGAAACGCCAAGTGATAAATCTGCTTGCATGTATCAGCGATATATATATGTTGTCTACAAAATGCGGTACAAAGTGAAATTGGTTGACAAAATTATGAAGGAAGATTTATTCTACCGGCTATGTTGGTATTAATTCAGATCCAGATGTGTCTTTTGATTATTTGACATGGGTGACAAACATAAATATTGTCTACAACTAATGTCCAATATCATGTCATGCTTGTTGTACAACATGCAGCCCCAGCGCGACAGAGTTAACCTAACAATTGGCTGTTTCATAATCCGTGTAATTTGCAACAACTAAGGCAGGTTTTGATAACAAGGTGAACACCACTTCATAGTAATAGGGATATCATTCAAGTAATTTCCTATTCTACTGTGCATATGCATAATGTTTTGCCGATGAATGTTATTTAGTAAGCCCGGATGCGACTTTCTGCTTGTGAATTATGGTGATGCCGATACTCACACATCTAAGATATATCGATCTGCTCTGAAGAGTCTGTGGTTCTATTGCTCCTTCAGTTCGGTCGATTGTGCTATAAAAGGCGCGACGTCAGAACGTACTCAGCTAAACGAGCTTAACTTGCTTCAGCGAGTTGAGATTTAACCTGTTCAATGAATACGGCCCTAGGTATATAATGCAATGAGATGTTTACGAAAAACGATCATGCTTGTTTAACTCGAAATACACTTAATCGTTCCTCACCAACAACGTCAAAACATGTGCACCGCAATCTTGTGTTGTATACAATTGTTTTTGTCGTCCTACCAAGCGGTATAATAATGTCCCGCTAACACTACTCCCTTATGATCTGCTCTTCTTAATCATCCATCAAAATAAAAAACTGCTTAGTCGTCGTATGATTAATCATCTTATGCTCTCTTAAGTCAATGTTTGCATTAACGTTATCCATTAGACGTCCTGACCGTCCTTGTGCAGCCAATGCAACATATGAGGCATAAATCTGATGAGCATCGACTTGCCGTCAGCTATTCGGATTGAATTCTTTAAACACGCAGCATATTCATCCATGTGCTCCGTTATTGCGCTATATCACTCGCTGAGAAATCCCAAGTATCAACATTTATAATGTGTACGACATAATAACATGCCTCGGATGCCACGGATCCAACCTTCTGCGTCTAGTCAGAAATTGTTGGTAAGTTTCCATCGTCCATTCTATTATGTGCCCCAAACATATGCAACGTTGCCCTTTGTCTTCCTAGGGCAATTAATCAGATGCATTGTCAGCTTGTTAGAGACCTTAGAACTACGTCATGCATCAATATCGGCATTTTCAAATAGAATCCATGGGAACCAATACAGCTTTGTTCCTAAAGTTGGCCCAAATTGATTTTTCTATATAATCTCTTGATATCATCGCCCCACCTAGCTTTGGATTGTTAGTAGCGCCTACCACATGCCGATTTTAGCATGTAATTCACGTCTCGTCAGATATAAGCCATCGGAACTTACATGGGCGTAAGAATTGCAAGGATATGTTTCCAGTAGAAGCTGGAAAGTGGTCCCTGTTGGCTTTTTTCTGTCATGTCAATAATTGTTCACTTAATAAACCTTTAAGATTGATATGTTTTGACGAGCAATACATAGTAAAGGTCATTCATATTTATTTCTTAAATATATCAATCATACTCCTAACGAATAGCACGAAAAGTAAGAGGAACAACAGACATTTTGCATTATATATATATACGCGGCAACTGTATCCGCGCCAATCCAATTCATTTGTTTTTAGAGTTATAAGCCTCATTGATTCTATTTATTAACCTGCAGGCACATGATGCAATGGGACGAAACTTTATTAAAGATTTAAGGCTCCTGGTTATGAAAGCAAAATGCTAGCTGTACGCAACTATTATTCAGCTTGTATCCCTGTAACAGGAAAACGCTGATGTAATTATACACGCTATAAATTTCACACAGGGTACTGATACAATGCAGCATTGCAACCAACTTTTGGTTCATCATTCACAAATTGCATGACTATTTACCCAAAATGGAATGCTCCGTTTGAAGCGAACATAACTGTGATTGTTTCTGGCAGCAACGACTTACTTAACGACAATCGTTTGTACTTTGTAGTCATCATTGTATGGCAGTATTTAAATACTGCCGGGTAGTCTAAGTACTACATTAATCACAAAACATAAACTTATAGTGACCTATAAGCGACAGGATGATCACCATAGTATACCTTCATGCCACTTTATGGTTCTGGTAGCGCAGTTGAGCTTTGAGTGCAATTCACCTCTCAAGCGATTCAGACCATCCCTTCTTTATTTTATTTGGTGGTTGTTAGGCCGACAAAACACCACCGAATTAACTTTGAAACAATTTTATAAGCTGACTGAAACGAATTGATTAAATAAACAGTTCCATGGAATCATGACTAGATGAAAACCGCTGTTCATCCCTTGATGGTCATTGGCCATTTCATTTTGTTTGTTGATTTTGCAATCAAGACACTATCTCACATATTGCCTGTTACTTTTTCAGCATATATGAGTCAGTGAGATTTTGTAGAATCAACTTGTTTACAGCGCAAAACAGTGCTAACCAGCAGACGGCCTAGTTTATTGCGCAATGCATAGAACAAACTAATCCTTACAATTGCTGAAAGTTGGTCTTAAACATTGCTGAATCTTACACATAGTTGCAAATGATTCGAAATTAATGCAAAAATAGGTTATTGACCGCCGTAAGGATGACAGATCCCTATTTATTTGCCGAAACTCCATTTTTGCGGTGACCCGATGATAATCCCCGAATTAACCCGTCAATAATATTAGTCTTGATCCCACACTCATCCTCGCTGCAAGCTTACCGGTTGAGCGAGTTGTCTTTAAGATAGAATCGGTCTGAAAGGCGACAGTTTTGAGAGAGAGATTGAGATAAAGTTCGTTATCTTCATTCAATATGCATACAGATTTTACCATAGTGAACCGGTGTTGAAGATAGTGGGAGCAGATGTGCTCTATCATATTCATACATAAATAACAATACAAAGTCTCCATGAGATATTACTGCTACCATTACAATTACAATACCAATAAAGTTAAATTAAACTGGATAACATGAGCAAATATACATTTGTTACATAACGTTCAGTAATATCAGGGAAATTATTGATCATGACTTAGTAATTCAGAATACGTCATCAGAAACAATATAAAATGTGGTCCATAGTGAAGTCAAAAAAGCCCAAATAAATTTCTTCAGCAGTAACATTGAATTAGATGATTTGAGTAATATTCTTTTCAAAGATAATCGCCTTATCATTTTGTTTGAAGAACGATATCGAATAACCCACTTTTGTAGTATATAGAGAGCCTTAATGTGGGATCCCAGTAACATAGGTCTGCACATACAACGGTACAATAGGGTGTGGTGAAGGTGTGTTGGTTTACCTTGTGCTTTATGTAATTCATAATGCCTATTGCCTTTGCCATTGTAATTGCTATTGAGTCAATATAGCTTGTCCGGTTATTTTTAGTATCCATAATATCACCTAAATAGTTCGTTTGATTGACAATATAAACTGTATTATTGATTATTTTTAGATTAATTTTAGGTTGGTTATTTGTTGTTTTGGAGAGCATTGCATGGGTTGTATTGGTGCTTAGTATTTATGGACATCCATTCGATAACTTTAGGTATTTCGATATTGGGTTTGTTTTACTATTTCTGATTACAAAAACCCTTGAAAATGATCCGCAATATCGGTATAAAATAATTCACCGCCATAAGTGCTTTGATAAATTAGGCTATTGCATATTATTTTCATAAGAGTTGCTGAATATTTGCTTACTCTATTTGGGCGGGTTATCCCAGAGATCTAATCTTAAAGAACAATATAGCGTTTGATACTGATGCTCTTTAGAAAGCATTGGCAGTATAACCAAATATGTGAAATTGGTAACGAGAAGCTAGCATCAGTCCTTAATATAGGCTTATTTCGTGATACTGTGGCATTCGAAACGCTAACATATTTTGAAAACAACCACTAGCAATCGATGGTGCCCCATGCAAGCAATATAAGGCTGCACAAAGTTTAATAGCATGCATATCTAAAAAGGAGTGCTGGATTTTTACATAGGGTGCAACCCGGATCTGCTCTGGGTCATCTTCATCCAGACTTTCCGAACCTGAAAACAATTCCATTAATTTAGAGATAATGTATAAATTTTATGTTTTAGCTCCAGCCGAAAAAGATCGAAATCCGAAAAACAAATATGCAGTCAGTTGTTAGCGGCTAGTTTTACTCACCATATTGGCTGGATACTTTTGTATATCATAACATCAGAACTCAAGGTTTTATAATGATTATCACGAACCCCACTTGAATTATCGTGGTTATTTCAATGCGATGGTTATTATCACGAGACCAATATATATATTGCTATAGATATGTGCACTAGCGCAGATTTTGATGATCATATCCAATGATAACCGTCTAAGTTAATCGCAATAATAAAGTTATTTATATATATATACATATATACATATATATATACATATATATATACATATATATATAAATAAATATGTATTTATATATATACACATATATATATGTATACATATATATATAATATATATATATATATATATATATATATATATATATATATATATATATATATAAATATATATATACACATATATTTATATACATATATATTTATACATATATATATATAAATATATGTATATATATATACATATATATATATATCCTTTCCATCATTTGCATGATCGATCACGCCCTAGCGCCCAATGGCTTGTAGAAGGTTGTCCAAGGAGTCAATGTCGCTTGAAATTGAATCACTTCCACTTAACGAATTTGAATACTCATGGTTACAATAAATGGGGCTCAATATTAGACCGGGGATTTACGTTAATGGTCTCAAGGTATAATAAAGAGGTTAAACTAATGAGATATATAGGGTTTTAACGAATGGCGTTTTATATCAGAGCCTTTGACAATCTTACGATGTGCAACTAGTGTATATTTGATAATTACCGGCTAACAGAGTTAGCATCAAACGCAGGCGAAAGCGGCACAGGCACACTTTACAGGCTTCTGACCGACGCGTGGCTCACGCGATATATAACTATAAGATTTGCATGACTCAACTGCTTGCACAGAAAGAAATATTTTGTAAATATTTCATGTTGCTAGAGTATTTGTGATGAAGTGAATCAAATAACAATTGATTCAGAAGAATTTGACATATTAACATTCGACTCTTTGTAATAGAAATATGTATATTCGGTGCGATTGCCGAAGAAAAGCTTTGATCTGATTGGTAGAATGCTTGACCTCTTGTTGCAGTTGCTCTCTTTAGGAGCAGTGCCGTAACATTGTGTATTACCTGTTTTGCGTTAATTGATAAATGTTGGTTATTGCACAGGAGACAGGTTAACATATCTGTCTTTTATTTTTACAAAGGTCCAATTGTAATCATAGTTGATTGCAAGTTCCGTGCTCAACGTATATACCACTAGTTGTTGCGATGGCTGTTATCCGCTGTTTATCAATGGTTCCAAAAGTATACCGCAGACTCATAATTTGCTTTGTATACATAAATTCCGGGCTACCCGACAGTCTGTCTGGGCAAGTAATGCATTATTGATCCTGAATGTTAGTTTGCTGCAGACTGATACGTCATGTCAGCTCATTCAGCGGTTCAAGTAATCATGACTATACTAGGATGATGTGTAAGAATAATTCAATCTTCCACTTTGTTCATTAGTGATAATACGAACTCATCGTCCACGAACATCCCCTCTACACTTAACGGCCACGATTCTAACTACTGTTCAGCACATTTGCGAAACTGATGCTTGATTGGTGGAGTGTAATACGTTTATTGCATGACACACTCGAATTGTATATCATTCCCCATCTAATAAATGATTTGTCAACGGGTCTATACATTCATACATTGTTTAGTTTTAACAAGCATGCATACACGTCTGCTAGCATGTCTACTTTAGAAGTTCGCCAACGTCAGGAACGTCGGATTATTAGGGCGCTTATTTGGCTATTTGTTGACATTAGTTTACTCGCCATAATGTATTACCACCATGACAAACACAGTAGTGATCAACACTTTGAGGTTAAGGCTCAATAAAATCAAGACTATTCACGCACCTATTCAGTGTCGGTGAATACTCTGTGCGCTGGATTTGATACAAGATAATAAATGAAATGGTTGGATATTTTGGTATCTCAAACCATCAGAACTCTAGGTTTTATAATGGCTATCACGAACCCCACTTGAATTATCGTTGTTATTGCAACTCGATGGTTATTATCACGATACCAATTATCATAATGATATATTTACGTGCCCAAGCGCAGATTTTGATGATGATATCATTGGTAACAGTCTCAGTTAATCGCAATAGCAAATTTGTGGCGTCTGCATAAACCATAAGTACGTTTGTTATCCGATGTATCATCCGTTACGTTGACTGAACTCATTCTTTGGTACCTGCCTTGGCAGCTAAGAATGGCAGCATCAGAATAAAATGTCATTCACTGATGGCATATGCATGAAATACCTCTGGCGTCCAGAACATGTACGGACTCGACGAGCTGGTTGTCTAATCAGCCAGTTATCATAACTTAACAAGTCTCTGTCAGACTGTGCCAGTGTGCTCACGCTGTAAGGAGACCAGCGTTCAGCCACATAAATGTACTAGCTGGCTTAACCAGATTCACTGGACTTTGGTTGGGGTATGCTTAATTTGGAAATATATATATATATATATATATATATATATATATATATATATATATATATATATATATATATATATATAGAGATATGAATATATATATATATATATACATATACATAAATATATATATATATATATATATATATATATATATATATATATAAAAATATATATATATTATTTAAATATATGTATATAAATATTTACATTCATATCGATATATGAATATCGATATATATATAGGCATATATATATATATTATATTATATATATATATAAATATATATAAATATATATATATATATATATTTGTATTTATTAAATATATATATGCACATGCAAATATTTATATATATACATACTTATATTTGTAGATATTCATATAAATATATATATATATTCATATATATTCATATATATGTATATATAGGATTGTATATATATATATATATATATATATATATATATATAAATATATATATATATATATATATATATATATATATATATATATATATATATATATATATATATATATATATATATATATATATATATATACATGCGAATGCGACTATTTTTGACATTTAGCAAAATACCAACCATTTTGGGACATTGGAGGCGACAAAACATATAGTCAATATGATGATTATTTCTTGTTTTCTGTTGGTCTTTCGGTAATATGTTTCGGTTTCGTAAACTTATCTAGGATTTTCATTGTTTTATTAAACTTATATATTTTGTGTACCTAAATGGGTGTTCCAGAATAGTTCGGGTATTAGGGACACGTAAAAAACCAACTATTTTGGGACTTAACAAAAATCCGACTATTTTTGGCCATCACAAAAAAACAACTATTTTGGAACATAACCAAAAACCCACCATTTTGGGACATCACAAAAAACCTTATATTTTGGCACATAACGGAAACCCAAACGCTTTGGGACACAACAAAATCCATTTTGCGACAGTGTGTTGAGCTTGTCGTGGCGGGAATTAAATGTTTGCATCTATGCCATGGGGTATGTCTTTCATTTCTGTCTGTATGACGGGGAATCTTAATTTGAAATGATAACAAGCGATAGAATTAACGTGCAGTTAAGGGGCAATGCATGTCTAATTAACGACGATTCATTTATTTCATATTAAACGAAGTACTAGCCAACATAATTCAAACATGGAGGAGCAAAAGCTCGAAAAGTCTTGCGCTTTCGAGCGCCGGGTCAGGCGCATGAATAGATATATCTACACCGAGATACGCACACAGTGAAACTGGAAGTCGTACAGGAACTCGTGGGATGGAACGCGCAATATGTGTCGAGAGTCGAAATATGAACTTGACAGGAGGGGTCGGCTTTCTTATCATTGAGAAAACACGAACATACTTCAGTATCATTCCACATCCTGTCCGAGACCTATACGTTCCGTCGCTAAGTGATATTCGATGTGCAAGCGAGGTTAAGCCCCAATCTTGCACACACTCCGCATAAGAATCATCTGCTGCTATTAATATAACAACACTGATGTAATTATAGTAATAAACGATTTATATAAATCCCTGTGGCTCCCACTCTTCAGCTCGATATGGTTGTTTGTTTGTCCATGGAGGCGTCTCCGTGGTTCATCATAACGCTTAATCATCCAATGTAGCTCACAGACAGGCATGCTTTTTTGGCTCTAGTTCATAGAAATATACACTAATAACTTAATGATAATTGTACTACCGCTATGTTATCTGTATTATTTCTGATTATATCATCTGCTATATTGATGCATTCATAGTTCTCCCTAGGGAACAGGTTTCCTATGGCCATAATTTGTGTAAAGGGGTTGGATTTGAAATGCAGGTAACACAACATTAATATCACAGCTATGGAACAAGTAAGGCCACTGGTAAACATATTTTTAACATTGAGGCCCTGGGTAACCATAGTTTAAAAATCGTTTTTTACTGTCAAAAGCTATGATGAAATATTAATGCATCATTACTGGGCATGTGTAATATTGTCTATAAACTATATAGTGATTAACAAGGTCACTTGCATGTTTATGGACATTTCAAGCATAATTAAGAGTTTGTGACGCATCCATTTGGAACCAGCACTGCTCATTACAATTATGCATAGTTAATGACATTTCAAACATAATTAAGAGATGGTGCAAAGCCCATTGGAACTTGAGCTGCTCATTCATATTTTTTTCCAAATAGGGAAGGTCCCATTGGCAACTGTGACTTAAGAACTTCTTTCTTCCCTGTACACATATTAAGCAAATTACTTGGCACCACTAATCCAGAGATAACAGTTCTATTATTCAACCAACACTGGAGACAAGAGATGTGTGGTTCAGATTGATAGGTCATCCCACAGAATGTTAGGTAGTGTTCCTTGCTGGTACAACTATAACCTACCATTTGCCTGAATGAATGGTGTAGAACAACTCAAGGTGTCAAAGTGATGTTGTGTGTGAGGGTAGTGTCAAATGAATAGTGTCACATGCATTCTGTATAAGATGGTGACCATAAATGTTTTACAGACTAAATTGCTGTTGAACTCAAGATTGCAGCACCGCAGCAGGTTTTAGATTGCCAGGACATCTTCAGGAAGATGCACAGAACAATAAGAGAGATTATTTTAGAGCTACACAGATTGTACATTGAGTCAGTGTAACTACTAATTTTGTAATAATCTATCTGCAGCGTAATGCTGAGAATAGAAGATATAACTTACTGGTAAAGCATCCGATTAAGTAACTTAATCATGAAACATCAGATGGTAGTGCATGGATAATCTACAAGCTTAAATAACAATTCAGCATATATCACAATTGTGCAACAATTGTATATAATATATGACATCTACCATAAAAGAGATACTGGGAATGATCTGTCTGTCAAATGTATCCTGATTGATATAGTATATTCTGAAATTTATATACCATACATCGGAGTAGATTACTTAGACTGTGGATCTGAATATAACTGAAGTTGTAGAGCTAGGGTCTGCCTTGTATCCCATTAGAAACGGTCTGCATGTGCATTGGTATATTGTTTTCATATTTCGCTATTAGTTTCTAGTTATAGCAGACTTGTAATGACTTTCATAATATAGCACAGGCCTTTATAGACCATGCAGTGGATAGTGCCTTTTATATGAAGGTCATCTAATTAGAATTCATTTATAATGCCAAGAAGCCTTTCTTTGGTTTATACCTTGTCTCTAGTTAACAGATCACAGAGGAATGAAAAATACTCACTTGTATCTTTGATGCATGTTCTGCTCGAGACATCCTGATCTGACTCCGAGTCACTAGAAATCAAGTTGTTTTTGTTGGCATCCTCAAGTCTGGGGTCTACAGGGCTTGTTGTTCTAGGCAGACTTGTGGCATAACTGGTACTTGCTTGGGCTGCTGGTTCAGTATCTGATAAACAAAAGCACATACATTTTACAATATGCATTGCAAAATTAATATAATAGACACATTACAGACTGTGCATTAATTCAGATGTAAACAATGAAGAGCAATGTTTGTATCACTGCATATTTCTGCCATTGCTTCACAGTTGTTCATAAGTATGTGACCTGCATATTGTGCGAGTTTTCAGAACCATTTAATTGATCATTTGATGACAATCGGACCATGTTCCAAAAATGTCAGTATGGTTGTTGTACAAAATTGAAAAATACTTCATCATATAATGTCTCTCGATACAACCAAACCAAACGAACCGACTGTCAAGGCAATCCATTTGTGCCAATTACACGCCCATTTTAGTTATGGTCAATTCAGGCAGTGGTCTCTGATAGGTTCCCAAGCTAACATCTGAAATAGGTACCTATATTAATGAAACATATACGGGTAGATTTGTGGAAATATACATATCTGGTTGGTTCAGAATAGAATTTCATCCATATTCACAGTACATTGGCCCAAACTTTAACAGAGCTCTATATATATGATAATGCATTTCAATATACATCTTTATTAGAGAACTAAATAGGAATGGAAGCTTGAAGAGCAATGCGGTTAGAAGATAGAGACCCAGTATACAGATGCTGGTTATTTATTTTTACAATATAACACCTCATAAAATGTTTCCACACTCACTTATAGGATACATGCAGAGGTCAGACCACATAATTCAATGTCAGGAAACTTATGTGAGACCACATCAGCTGTTTAGCTGAGAACATTCAATATTATCTACTGTCAAATTACATAATAATCATAGTCATGGTTTTTATAGCACAGATGCTCATTTATTATGCAATCAAATAGTTATGCAGTTCAGAGGCTGTTTATTTAGTGGCTGGTATAATTTGTATTAGGTGACCCTCTGGTGATATCTGACACTTTCAAGTCTATATTTGCACCATCAACTTATTCCCTCTTTTGATAGACCTTCACATTGGCCATTGCCTGGATAGGCAACAGCCCAATATACATGTGATGTTATGACTACCCCCAAGTATTGATTATAATTGAAAACTGAGGACCCTTTGACCTTTGAAATCTATCATATTAAAATAATCGGCAATAGTTAAGTTTATGAAACACCAAGTGACAGTGGATAAGCAGCCTCTGGTATGTGTGGATAAATTTATAAAACCATAAATGGTGCTGCCACATTAGTCTCTTCAATCACAACTTGCCAAACAGCGCAGTACCATACACATTATGGTTATGTCTTACTATCATGTCCATATAACATCATATCTATCTTCATGGCTGAAGCCTAGTGAATGGAGTGAAGGGAATCCATTAATTGTTAAAATTGTTAAGTTGATGTTTCATAGTCAAGTTCTCTTTGCATTTACATATCACCGAACCGTCTTAGCTATAATAGCAAAACAAGTCTATCAAACAACAATTTGTTTTTCAACTTAACAGAACCATCAAACAGTATTGAAACGAAAGCTGCTAACTAGTTCTTATTAACCAAGTGGAGCTTGTGCTCAACAACGGATTACCCGATCGACTGTTGGTCAGTTGGGCTACTGCTAACGCCTAAATTGTGGAACAGCTGATCGCAATCGTTCCTTCGAGGGAATTGGGTCATGGATATAAATTCTGTCGGGGTAGGGGTAAAACGCGGATTAGGTAATAAAGAACACGCAGTAATAGAGCTAGTTTATTATTTTACTGACACAGCTTTTTTTCCGTCCATGTCCGAATGTATTTGTAGGGAAATCCGTATTTAACAACAAATTTCTATGCTTTCTGCGAAGTGACGAGGAAGCAGTCTAATGTAGAGTTATTGTTTACGAGTTTCGTAATTTATGAAATGACATTATTAGCCGTAATTCTGTAACAATCGTATCATTCTTAACCAGGCCTGTGATAAAATAAGTTAAATTTATTTTTAATGATCATTATTTGTCGGATTGGCAATTTTATGTGACTTGACTTTGGCAAGTCTGCTAGTTTTGCGCTCTATATTTCGCCGATCTGTCGTTCATCTGGGGTCGAAGTTCGAAGCCAGATTATCATGGCTAGGGTCAAAGAGTGAATTTGGTAGCTTCGATTGTACGAATGGGTTTGTATATCAAGTGTTTCGTTATTATATGGTATTCAATGATCCAACAGTGTTGAATACTGTGTGAATAATGTATATTTGGTAGTTTGTCAAGAAAGTACTTGACTTTTACGGTCACACTTGATTATTTTGGTCACATGACCATACAGAAAGTAAACAAGGCGGGGTCATTGAGAATAAGAGCGCATGTGTAGACTACGTGAGTTCCATGGAGGGACCCGGGGTCATTGAATTATTTTGCAAGTGTTATACGGGAAATCATTATAAAAGCTTTTGCATATTTTCAATATCTTGTGGGACCAAGAATAAAATGGTACGGTTAATTTAAAGTCACCATGTATTCAGCTTATTTTCCCAGAGAAATCTCTCAACGCCATATAGTTGCGGCGTCTGGCAACGATTCTTGTAAAGGATTGGCGAGTCTGAGTAGGTCACGTTTTTTTAAGCTAGTCGATATGGAATTAACCTGATTTACAAAATCAATTGGACTGTTGTAGTCATTTACACGATTCACAGCCATTTGACGTGTGTGACAGAAACTGTTGCCATGCTTAAAGTACTTAATGTCATCCCGCTGAATCTATCAACCCTGCTTATTGGAACATCCCAATGAACTATTTGAACTGCATTGTTTGGGAAACTCACTTCTTCTCTCTATCCCGTACCACGGTGTATGATGATGGTCGTCTGGTGGGTAAGGACCGAAGAGCATTCTCGCGTTGGAGTAGGATGCTAAGGGGTTTAGGAACATACAGCGCTACAGTTAACTGGGTCACGGGAGTATACGGAGGTGTCTTGGCGTAAATGAATCGTTTAGATGTCTTAGCGGACTGGATGGGCGCATAAACGCTCGTGTCACTCAGAGCGCGAGAGCAGCTTTTGAGTGGGGAACAGCAAAATAACGTTGCTGGTGGTTATGTGATATCAATGGCTATTAGTGAGTGGCTGTTTCTCAGTATTAGCATTTAGAGGGGTTATGAATAAGTGTGCAAACATTCGTCGATTCTATGAAATCAATAATACTATCACTTATGCTTCCCAATCTAATGGTAGGTTGGGGATAAGAGTTACTTTGGAATCAACATGACACTTTTAGCAGTAAAAAAACACATATCCCATTTTATACCATATATGGTGCATCCATGACTAATCACTAACTGATACATAAATGATCAAGAATATACATAGTGATAATTCCATATGCATCTATATCAGGGTAAAAATGATATGATGAAATGAACATGCAACATATCAATTGTTATTAAATAGCTCAGTTTACATAGACTTGTTATGTTCCAACCTTTCTGCTTAAACAATTTACTTGCTCTATACCATACTATCTACAGTGACTTCAAAGGCCAATGAACATTATTTTCTGTATAAAAGATTCATAACATTTTACATCAAAGTTTTAAAAATTATTGATGATAAGTATAATCATATTTAGTAGACATGGTAATTACATGACAAAACAATAAAGAGTCAGCAGCTACTTTCAAGACTGATTTTTGAGCTGAAATTGTCATAAGTCGCTGTACATATCTAAGGGGTAGGGTAAACCATGATCATGTAGGTGTTTTTTCACATAAGGTTTTCACAGAGACACCTTTAGCAAAATCTTAACTATCTTGGGCTGGGGCGCTTGAGAAAAATGTTGGTTCGATGCCTACATTCATTTAAGCAGAGGTTTGCAGTTAGAATGAGCGACACAATGATGTAAATTTTGTAACAATCCGACCATTATTAATGGAGTTATTCGAGATACTAGTTTTTCACTTATTCGATGACCTTGACATGAGTTTCAGATCAAGGTCAAAATAAAACCTCTCGTTTTGCGCATTATTGACGCCTAACGATTGAAAAAAAAGATGGCGACCTGCATTGCGTTTCAAAAATTGTTTACATACATACATACATAATGACAAACGCGTATACCAACAGAACTTGGCGAAGCGACTCGCCAAACTCGGCTTCACTCCACATAGCCAAAAGTAAAGTACCTCAAACATTGACAAGATTCCATTTATACGTCAGACTGAGTATACTACACAATATATCCAATCTATCGAACCAGCGTTGTCATAATTTAGATCAATGACAAAATGTCGCAGTGGGCGATATTTGAAAACCCAGGCTGAGAACCCAGGTTGTCGAGTCACTTTAGCGACACTATATAGATTTTCTCGCTATCATCTGGTTGCTTGGGTATAAGCGTCTTAAATAACGCCATAATATATTCAAGAGTTGTGGTTATTGCTTACCAAATCATAAGATATTCTCGGCCAGCAACGCAACTTCATCTCAAAACACGAGATGCAATACGAATTATCCGACCAGCCGAAGCATTTCGGTGTGTCCGGGCGAATATATATCTGTCTCCAGCTCATTGAAAAACGTCGAAACCAAATATATATATTTTTTATTCCCCCACGTCACGTGGGATAGAATATATTTGTGACGGAAGTAATTCTAAGCAATATATCAGAAGTTGGGATTATGATATATCGGATAATAACAAGAAACAAGCTGTTAAATGCAGAGTACCAAAATGGTCGTCAGTCCAATATATAATATTTTTCAAACGTCCCTAACTAACATCTGCGCGATGCAGGGGTGAAAACCTTGCAATAGATAAATATGAATGGAGATAATCAACAAGGTAACAGCAATTCTAAATAAGAAATTGCAGAACAAAGCATTAAAAAAGAACTTGACTTTTTTTGCACTCACATCATGTGCCAAGATGTGACTGTGTGCCAAAAAAGTAGGTCGATTGTATCAAAAGGTCGCTTTTCGTCGTATATATATATATATATATATATATATATATATATATATATATATATATATATATATATATATATATATATATATATATATATATATATATATATATATATATATATATATATATATTCAAAATATATGTATATAATATATTTACATTCATATAGATATATGAATATCGGTATATATATATAGGTATATATCTATATATATATATATATATATATATATATATATTTGTATTTATAAACATATACATATGCACAAGTAAATTTATATATATATATATATGTATATACATACTTTTATATATATATTCATATAAATATATATAAATATATTTTGATATATATTTGTATATATGTATATATAGGATTGTACATATATATATTTGTAAGCATACTTATATATAATTATTTATATGTACAAATACGTGTAAATGTATATATTTATAAATGTATATATACACATTTACATACATACATATATACACATATAAAACACACATATATATATATATATATATATATATATATATATATATATATATATATATATATATATATATATTTTATATATGTGTGTGTGTACATATATGCAAATATAAATATTCATATATATATGCATATATACATATATGTTTATTAATATATACGGGTTTATATGCATATATAAATAAATATATATACATATATGTATGCACACTTATATACATATATACATTTATCTGTATATATGTATAAATATATATACATATATATATTTGCCTATATATATATATATATATATATATATATATATATAATGTATATATATATATATATATATATATATATATATATATATATATATCTATATATAATATAAATATATATTTATATCTATATCTATAAATATATATATATATATAAATGTTAATGATGCTGCTAGACGAGTTATTAACGCAAACTTATGCCTTTTTATAAATATTAGCTGATAGTTCTGCATCTTCTGCGGAAACGATCAATAAACATTGTGATATATTGTTGAATCCCTTATACTCATTTATTGATGCTTGGTCTCGTACCGTGTCTGTCCAAGTGACAACAACTCGGTTTGTTATTTTTTCCCCTGTTCGGGTCGTTTGTGTGAAAAACGCACAATAGTTGAGATACCTACGGAAGAACATAGATTAAAGGGTTGTTGATATAATGATAATAGTGTCGAAGCTACCGGCAATTAACACCCTTATTATTTACTAAGTAGAAGTAATTAGCGAGATGTTACATATTCATGATTGGTTAAGGAAAAGGAAGGTCATCTTTTGTGGAAACAATATACCCCGAATAAAGCTTAACACTGCGCTGTAAGTGAACTTTGCCGGTCGGTAGTACACATCATCAAGTATTTGCTTGACACAACGTGCTATAGCAGTACACAATGTGCTATAGCAGTACACTATGGTATAACAATACATAACTCGTTAGGCTGCAACCAATTGAAATGCCCTTTCAAGGGAAACAAGCGTTCAATTCATGTCCATACTTGATCCAGTGTTTAATCCAGCAATTCAGATATTCCATCGGATTCAAAACGTAAATCACAAGTATGGCAAAGCAAAAGGCCTTAGTGGACATGTTATTGCATAGAAATTGGTAGAATCTCAGAATATATTACCGCTATGCGTCTATTTTCTTTATTAACAGCGGAGCCTCTAATAAGCGCAGTGAACACTTTATGTGCAAAACCGAATATCCTTTTGGCCTCTTAAACAGGCGACTAAGCCATAAATTATCGTGGGGAAAAGGGTTGTTGTTCATAATGTAAGTCAGACAGATATCTTTTGCTTGCCAAGCGCGGTCTGGTTTGCGTTGTGTGCAGCACACACCAAGTGCGTCATTTCCTTTAAAATGTAAAGTGGATATAAACTAGGCACTGTTTCAACGTGAGTGAACACGGGTAATGATGCTAAGGGCTACGGCGATGTGAGATCTTAAAGCGACGCGTTAAACTTTCTGCGCACGCAATAGTCAAATGCATGAAAGCATCACGTCTGGTTTACCAGTCTGTTTCATGTGCAATATGTCCATCGCGAATAAGTGTAGAATATATTGCGCTGTTTGTAACCATTAAAACAACATGATCTTAGTGCAAAAGGACTTTCACAACAATATATATAATATATATATATATATATATATATATATATATAGATATATATATATATATAACCAAAATATATATATACATAACACCATATATATATATATATATATATATATACATATATATATATATATATATATATATATATATATATATATATATATATATATATATATATATATATATATATATACTACTATGTCCACATAAAGTAAATGCACTTTTTCCTTCAAAATGTTAACAAATATTTTGGTTTGACCATTATGATATGATAGTATGGGCTTTGTAACGTACAAGGATAATGTTTTATGTGTGATTTCTTTGAATTTCTTACATCACAGCAAAATTAAAATTTAACAACTAACCATTCGTTGACATAACCTGATAACAAAAATTGCAATTGGGATAATTATAAACCAAAAAACTGTCGTTATTCTCTTTATTCGTCTATCTAAAACTTTGAATGAGTTCGCAAAATGCTAACAATGGCTCATGATGATATCTGCAATATTATTATGATTCTTATCCCTGATGACGGAAAATGATTTGAACATTTCTGAATACGCTAATATAAGCAAATATATATAGGCCCGAAGGGTTGGATTTATAGATATAAATAACAATCTTTACCATTCGTAGACGACATTTAGAAGACCAAACGTTCATACTGGGATCATAAAGTGACAAAAAGATTTTAAATCGCATTAAAAGTTTTCAAAATACAGTTTAAGATATGCCGAACTAATAACTAAACAATAATGATAGAAAAAATGTACTTGACCACAAAACGTTGGAGTCTACGAATGATTGCTATTGTCAGTTTATATATACACATAAGCACCTCATATCTTTGTCCTCTATAGGTTAAATACTTACGCCACGCTGCCATACGTTGCTTTAAGCAAAGTTATTCTTCTCAGCGAAATAGATTAAAATTAATACATGTATATAACGATGTTATATATATTCATATATGTACAATAATCATATTTAAATATATGAGCATTGATGTATATATATATATGTATATATATAAACGTGTATATATATATATATATATATATATATATATATATATATATATATATATATATATACGTAAAAATACACACACAAGTATATATATAAAATTTGTTTAAATATATATATATACATATATATATATATTTATATATATATATAAATATGTATATATTTATATATATATATGTATATATCCATATATATATGTTTATATTCACATAAATATATATATATATAGATATATATGTATACATTTATAGCTATATATGTATAAATATATATATATGTGTATATATATGTGTATATATATATATTTATATATATATATAATATCCTATATATATATATATATATATATGTATATATATATATATATGTATTTATTTATATATATATATATGTATATATATATATATGTATGTATATATATGTATACATAAATATATGTATATATATATAAACGCCTACCGGAAATGTCGGCCTTAGACGTGTTTCGGCTATCGCATCCAATAATACTTAATTACAGTTTTGAAGACACTGTCTTGATCCCGAGGGCGTTATCGTGAGGGCAGTTTTGTTAAAACAAAACTCCATGATCCTTAAGGGATTGAACAGCAGCGGATAACTATATCATAGCCCGTGAGTGAGCCTTATCATTTTTGATGAACAGCCCCCAAGGGCCGCAGTTAATGCGCTATTAGGTGATAATGATCACAGACGAAACAGCCATTGCTTTTAGTAGTTTGCCATTCAACAAATCTATTTGAGATGTTTTGAAATTACTTGCGCACTTGTTTTCTGTTTGCCAGATAAAGTGAATGGGACGTCATATTGAGACGTCAATCTTTGCGTTCTTGCAATGGCGAGCAAATGACAGTCGAGTATCCCGGTCTTCCTATAAACGAAAAGAGCATGCCTACACTCATGATAGATATTACAAAGCACGATATTTCTTCGCTTAGCATATTTTGTTTGACACGGCTGCGCATATCTCATAAGTGCACTGGGTATTTCAGGTCAGAGCAAGGAAGTCGAATATGTAGCTGCATCGTTGATAGACTATCCCTCGAATATGTTTTGCGTAGCATCGTATGACTTGCAGACTTGCCAAGACATCCCTTTTCGGTGACAATACACCAGGTTTTTTCCAGAATCGGTACATAATGTCCACATATATATATTTTATATGGTGACAATACACCAGGTTTTTCCGAGAATCGGTATCGCAATAAATCAATATATATATATATATTCACACTATTGTGTTCGCATACTCGGGCTCAGATATCATGCAAGCCGTAATCATATCAGATTGTCGCCTATGGTCTGGTTATCTTTACGCGACGATACCGCCTATTACCTCTCCGAATGTGGCATGGTTCGTAGCTATGGTCCCTACCGGGGTGCACTTAATGGATAACTCATTAGATACGCTGAGTAGTTGCTGCTTTCCGGCTCGCTAATCAAAAGATGTACACTAGTGTTTACGTAATAATATACATGAATAACATCCGTTGTACGCATGTCATTTTCCATGGGAAATATGTTTGTTGTCCTATAATGCGTCGTTATATGTTTTAATCTTGTTTATCGAATCGATGAACTGGCAGTATGGTTGATCGACATCTTAGTCCTGCATTAAACAAGAATATTTATGGACCAAGAGCATACCTATTCAATCCCAAAACGTTATTATCAATGCACTAGCATTTCTATAAACTGCTTATTCGTCATTCGGCAAAGTAAATGCGGAACACAGGCTGGTTGATATTTAACTGCGTTTACTTGAAATAGAGGGAACAAATTATGGAGAATAAAGTAGTTTTTGACAATCTTGCCGTCATATTACTTGCAATAGGATAAGGTTGTTGAACGGGCATGCATGATCTCGTACTTGCGCATTAAACGGGAATGCGTGTATCCATGATGAATGAGTTAGACCACCAAATGAAATAATATTGGATAACGTAGGATTAATCTTGCATGGTGGTTGCTTTATGTGACAACCATAGAAATAGTTACAAAGAGATATCTGACATATTATATGGCCGCTGAAATTGATCTGCCAGTTTCTAGACATATAATTGCGGAGAACAGTATTGAGATGACAGTGCAATAAAAACGGTTGCTTAAAGTGTTCATTATTGCGCCTAATGATTGGCAGTTTGGGATTAGTTCTTCCGCTTTTCACATTGAATTCGTACGCATCTAATTGATTTTCATGCATTCTACATTGGCTATGCAGTTTGGCTGACCATTTGATTTTGCGTTGTAATAAAGTGCCAGATATTGTTTTGCTATGTGTGTTATATCCTTCTGCAAACGTTACAAATGGTGAAAATATCATCAGAAATAAGATAATGTTGACTATCGTACCTTCATTAAATCACAACCACAATATTCGATTAAACATAGGGTATTATTGTTAGTAGTGTGATTAAATAAAAAAAACTTGGCAATTTCATTCCATTAATGAAGCACCACAATTGATTATCGCACTGACTTTATTGTACAAAACATAAACATAGGCCAGGCAATACGTTCCATTTTTAAACGAATAGCTGTTATCAAGCATAAAACAAATGAGGCAGACACGAGTTATTGCGGCAAATAATGCACTGTTTTGTTCTTTTATGACACCGCAATTACACCTACTTGTATCATTTATTTGCGACAAATCTTGTCTGATAATATAATGCGACCAGTCAATGTCGGTAAGTCATGAGTAATTTGCATTTTTGAATACCTCCTGCATTTATTATGAGCCAGTACCCATATAATTTTAACGACTAGTACACGAAATAGGCAACCAATTACTCACACACTAATTTAACTCATCGAACCAACTGTCAAATGAACGGTACTAGAACCAAGTAAGTAATTCGCATTAAACAATTATATTGTATCAATTAAAGTTTGCCAAATAAATAATTGATAATTAATGATAGCAAAAACGTACTATAACAATTTGTTCACGAATTGTTGGAGTCTACGAATGGTTGTAATCGTCACTATATATAAATATATATACATATATATATATATATATATATAGAGAGAGAGATATATATATATATAGATATATATATATAGATATATATATATATATTATAGAGATATATATAGATGTTATGAGGGATATAGATATAATGTGTCTATATCAATAAATGATTATACAGTTATGTATATATAAATATATATCTATGTGTGTATTATACATATATTTATAAATAGATATCAATATATTTATTTATATATAAACATATATATACATATATATATAAACATATATATACATATATATAAACATATATATACATTATAAATATGCGTATATATAGATGTATATATATATAAGGGTGTGTGTGTGTTTATATATATTATATTTATATAATTAAATATATAGAGATGTATAGATATATATACATATATATATACATATATATATATATATAGGGATATATATATACAGATAGATATATTCATATATATATATGAAGAGATATATATATATATATATATATATATAAACACACACACACAAAAACATAAATATACATATATATAAATATATAAAGATATATACCAATAAATATATTTATATATATAGTTATGTATATATATATGTGTGTCTTTGTGTTATACATATATTTATTAATATATATCTATATATATTTATTTATATATACAAATATATATATACATATACATATATATATATAAACATATATATACATATATATATACATATATATACATTATAAATATGCGTATATATATATGTATATATATATGTGTGTGTGTATATTTTATATATATATTTATATATTAAATATATATATATAAATATATAGATATAAATATAGATATATATAATGATAGATATATATATCTATAGATATATCTATATTATATATATATATATATATATATATATATATCTATATACATATCCTATATATATATATATATATATCTATATATATATCTCTATATATATATATATATATATATATATATATATATATTCAGTATTCCGCAAATATTCGAAAACGTATATGGGCGCGAAATGTTGGATTTACAAGTATAAATTAGTGTCTTGAGCTTTCGCGGACGATATTTCGAGGATCAAAAGTATATGCCAGGAATAAAAAGAGACAAAAAGAACTTAATTCGCATTAAACAATTATATTGTATCAATTAAAGTATGCCAAATAAATAATTGATAATTAATGATAGCAAAAACGTACTATAACAATTTGTTCACGAATTGTTGGAGTCTACGAATGGTTGTAATCGTCACTATAATATAAATATCACTATATATATAATATATATATATATATATATATATATATATATAGATATATATATATAGATATAGATATATATATATATATATATAGATATATATATATATATCTATATATATATATATATATATATAGATATATATCTATATATATATATATATATATATATATATATCCTATATATATATATATATATATATATATATATATATATATATATATATGGGCCGGAATGGCAGCGATTGTGCAAGGGGTAGCCTTGTGCACTATTGTCCAGCAATGGTTTCCGCCAACGCTGTTGATTAAGATCAGTTTGAGGTATTTTGAATTATATTTCTTTTGGGTTTTATCGATGACGTTATTTTATGTTAATTCGGTTCATCAAACCGACGAAAAGATCAAAAGGTCGATTGTGTGAATTGTATGAAACAAAATGTGCGTTTAATATACGAGACTAGCCTTTGCATTAAATTTATATTTTGAACATGGCTACAGCGGCACTTTACAGCCTGATCCACTTCCGCACAAACTTCAACATCTTACACTATGGTAAAGGCGGTTCAGTCTGCTAGACAGACAATACCTCTCTAGATAAACTGGAATAGTTAGGGGTGTAGATGCAATGATCAGTCGATGACGTAGGCACCGTAATATACTCAATTACAGGCAGTAGTAACGAATCATGTTAATCTATTATTTAGGAGTGGTATTTCTCATGTTGACGACTATGAATGATTGATGATTAATCATAGAACACCATCAATTATAATTATAACGGGAATTATAACGCAAACATTCCCGAGAGATAGTTGAGTCGGTTAATGTTAATACGTACTAGCGTCATTAGCTGACCAAGCAATTGCTTGAAGCTAAAACATACCCTCATTGCAAATTCCATATCGTTATTCACAAAAATCCAAATGGAGGATATCTAAATCACCAGAGTAGGACAACAGTCATTCTCGTTTTCCTGGATAAGCGAATCAAGCAACAATGCCCCAAAAACCTGAGAATTAGAAAGAAATTCTTGTTTATAGGACAAAATTATGGAAAAAAAGAAAAATCAAAATAAAATCTGCTAATCAAAGCAGCAGCGCTCGTTAAAGAGATTTTGGAAACCATGTTCGATTTGTTTTGTCGGTGGATTAGCTGAGTGAAACTTATTCTGTTGATGTTATCTGAAGGAATGGATTCCTAAATATATATTTATGCACCACTTCTTTTCACTGTTTGGGCTGGTGTGGGGAGGGCGTGACAACGAGCTGTGTAAGCCAAAAAATGTTTGATACAATATAACGTCAGCTCACTTTTTGGTGCTCCCTTCTCTCAACTGCTTTATACATCCTGGCTTGTGTCGAGTCGGTGCTACCTCTCATGAATAAGGCTGGAATAGCAGTTGGGAACACAATTCGGGAACATTGTACCCAAATCCGAGCGCTGCTCTCTCTGAGAGTGCCTGGTCAAAACATTTAGGTCCAAACTGCCTGCTACACAAAAAACGAGTATGTTGTCGGACCCGGTCAATCTGCCCTTAAACCCCGAACTTGGGATATCAATTGCTTATGGAATTTCTCCTCCTTAGGAAAACTGAACAATCGAAAGCTTTCTATTGAAATGTGCGAACAATTCACGACCACGCATTGCTTCGCCATAATTGATCCAGACTGAACAAGTTCCTAATTCACGGTTGGCAACGTAGTTTCTGTGGAAGCAGATAAGAGCGACTGAACCTGGGATATCTATAGGCATTATTTTCGGTTGACCTATGTCACGCACAAAATAAAACTAAACATTTGGGAAGGAAACCCAACGGTTAACTCTTGTCTGGTACTCTGCACTCATTATGCTACCGAAAACTGTATTCCGTGTCCCCCCATCAGCGTTATAACTATCTAGAACCATTTAGAGAGGGTAATGTATAATGAGATGACGCAAAGCCAACAATCTTACTTTGGTTCCGCTGCAAAACATATATATATATGTCTATATTTTAATATATATATTATGTATATATATATATATATATATATATATATATATATATATATATATATATATATATATATATATATATAGATATATATATATATATATATATGTATATATATATATATAGATATATATATATTTAAATATATATATTGATATATATATAAACTAATATACTCTTGTATATATATGTCTATATATATATATACTTATACATACATATATATACCTATTTATGCATATATATATGTATATATATATCTATATATTTACATGTAAATATATATATATATGTATATGTATATATGTGTGTCTATATATATTTATATATATATATGCCTATATATATATATATATAAAAACATATATATATATATATATATATATATATATATATATATATATATATTATATTTATATATTTAAATTAGTCATTCTCATACAAGGCCTTGGGTTTCCATTAATATGGAGGTGCTTCTGGACGCTTACTTCATGACAAGCGTTGATTTTTCTTGTTGTTGACTGGGAGGGGTGGGGGGGTGTTTTG
Source organism: Urechis unicinctus (assembly GCA_034190875.2). Lineage (NCBI taxonomy): Eukaryota > Metazoa > Annelida > Polychaeta > Xenopneusta > Urechidae > Urechis > Urechis unicinctus. Next base: position 38,269,106 of record CM067343.1, read on the forward strand.
TGCTTAAGGTCGTATACTGTCATGATCGGCAATGTAAGGCAATGTAACCACTGGAGCAGGCCTGAAGGGATCGAAAATACTAATAATGTGATTGTGATAACATATCTATTGTGGCGACGGCGATAGCATATTACATTTCATTACCATTATATCATTTATTTGTCTGTATCAGGTACATAATCACTTTCATTTCATCAAATCGACGTTTGCTATTGATATTCAATTATTTCAACATGCATTTGTATCCATTTAATTATCATTGTTGGCTTAATATTAATCTTTGAAATGAAATAGTTTATAACCGACGTTTAACAATGAAAAGACACCGATCGAGTGGGGGTTGGGGGTGCATGGGTCGCGCATTTTGTATGATCGGTGGGTGTTAATGCGACATAACCGTTACATCATTTGCATGACCGGTCACGCCCTGGCGCCCAATGGCTTGTAGAAGGTTCTCCAAGTAGTCAATGTCGCTTGAAATTGAATCACTTCCACTACTCGAATACTCATGGTTACAGATAGGGTTTTTAACGAATAGCACTTGTAATCATAGCCTTTGACAATCTTACTATGTGCAAGTAGTGTATATTTAACAATTAAGCGGCTGATAGAGTTAGCATCAAACGCAGGCAAAAGTGGCTCAGGCAAAGTAAACAGGCTTCTAACTATTATATTTGCATGTCTCAACTGCTTGCACAGAAAGAAATATGTTGTAAATATTTCATATTGCTAGTGTATTGGTAATGATGTGAATCAAATAACAAAACTAATTTGCGAGAATATGATAAGTTAACATTCGACTCTCTGTTATAGTAATCGGTATATTTAGTGCGAATCCGGAAGAAAATCTATGATCTGATTTGTTGAATGCTTGACGTCTTGTTGCAGTTGATCTCTTTAGGAACCTGTTTTGCGTTAATTGGTATATGATTGTTATTGCAAAAGAGATAGGTAAACTTATCTGTCTTGTGTTTGATGAAGGTCTACTTGCTATAGTAGTCGATTGAAATTTCCTTACACAACATATATAACACTATGGCGATGGATTTTTATCAATGGTTCCAAAGGTCAAACGCAGACTCATAATTGCTTTATAAACATATATGTCGGGCTATCAGACCGTCTGAGACATCTGTCTGGGCAATTGATACGTTATGGATTTAAAATATTGGTTTGTTGTAGACTGATATTGTGCTGTCAGCACATACAGGGGCTCAAGTAATCATGACTATACTAGGATGATGTGTAAAAATTATTCAATCCTTCACTTTGCACATTAGTAATTATACGTACTCATCGTCTATGAACATCCCCTCTATACTTCACGGCCACAATTATAACTACTGTTCAACACATGTATTAGTCAGAATATTAATCATGCTTCTATAAGAGTAATGAACCCAATCTTATGCCTTTTCATAAATATGAGCTAATAGATCATTTACAATCAATAAACATTGTGATATATTGTTGGATCATTGATACTCACTTATTAATCCTCTGTCTCGTGATCGTTAGTGTATACCCCAGTGAAAAGCTAAAGCAAAGTCGTGAAGAGAAGAAGTAATCGCTCATACAATAATTATGATTTGTTTTAATCATATTTCAAACCCAATCATTGAGACAAAAACTCGGTTTGTTATCCTTTCCCCTGTTCGGGTCGTTCGCACATCAGTTAAGATACCTACAGAGGAACATAGATAAATTGGTTGTTAATATAAGAATAATAATGTCTAGGCTACCGGCAATTAAAACCCTTATATGGCAACCCTTATTATTCACAAGAGTAGAATTGCAATTGGCACGCGTAATGGCGAGATGTTACATATTCATGATTGGTCAAGAAAAAGAAAGGTCATCTTTTGTGCAACCATTGTACCCCAAATATAGCTTAACACTGCGCTTCAACTGAACTTCGCTGGTCGGTAGTACACATCATCAAGCATTTGCTTGACACAACAATGTGCTATAGCAGTACACTTTGGTATATCCATACACAGCTCAATCGAGTACCAGCAATTGAAATGCCCTTTCCAGGGATACGAAACGTAAATCACAAGAATGACAAAGCAAAAGGCCTTAGTTGAAATGATATTGCATAGCGGTAATATATGTGGGTATCCGACCAATTGCTATGCAATATCATTTGGTCGGATACTCAAATATATTACCGCTATGCGTCTATTTCCTTTATTAACAGCGGGGTCTCTAATAAGCGCAGTGAATACTTTATATGAGGAACCGAATATCATGTGGGCCTCTTAAACATGCGATTTAGCCATTAATCTTCGTGGTAAAGGGTTGCAGATCATCATTTGAGCCAGACACATATCATTTGTTTGGAAATTCCGAGCTGGTTGGGGTTGTGTGCAGCACACATCAAGTATCGTCATTTTCTTTATAATGGAAAGAGGACATAATCTAGGCACTGTTTCAACGTGAGTCAACACGGGTAAGAATACTAAGCATTACGGCGATGTGGGATTCGAAAGCGATGCGTTAAACTTTCTGCGCACGCAATAGTCATATGCATGAAAGCATCACGTTCGAACAGCACGTCTTGTTTGTAGGTTTATCCGTCTGTTTTATGTGCAATATCACAATCACGAGTGAGTGACGAAAGTATTGCGCTGTTCGTGACCATTAAAACATCATGATCTAGTGATTTGTGTGGAAATGGGATCTTCAGTAGCTTGTGTAAAAGGACTTTCACGTCAATGAGAAGTTTACGAGAATACAATGTGTCAGCGGCGTCACCCTTCTAGGCGTCAGGGATAGAGGTCAGCTTAAGTAGATTTAATAATGGAGACATTGCTTAGCATATGACTATTACTAAGCAAGTTGAAACAGATGCGCCAGGAGTACTTCAGATAATTGTTTCAAGGATTCAGCAAGCAGTTTATATACACACAGACATATATATATATATATATACATATATATATCTCTATATATATATATATATATATAAATATACATATATATATATTTATATATTTATATATACACATATACGTAAATATATATATACATAAATATATATAAATTTACATATATATATATATATATTTAAATATATATATATTACATATAAACATATATACATAGGTTTATATATATATGCATACATATTTATTTATATTTTCATATATATATATATATATATATATATATAAATATATATATATAATATATATACATACATACACACATATATATATATATATACACATATATATATAAATGTTTATAATATACATATATGTATATATATCTCTATATATATAAATATTAATGTATATACATATATATCTATATATAAATATATATATATACAAAAAAATTATCTATTTATATATATATATATATATATAATTTATACATATATATATATATTATATATATATATATATGTTTATATATATATATATATATATATATATATATATATATTTTATGTCTCTATATCATTCATAGATAATCTCTTTTTTAAATATATATATATCTCTATATTATTATATTCTCTCCCTCTCTATATCTGTCTCTCTTTATTCCTACTTTATCCCTCTATATCTCGCTTAATATATCTCATCCTTCTCTCATCTATATATAAATCTATAATGTGTGTATCTATCTTTCTCTATATATATTTTCTATCTATAATCTATATATCTATCTTTCTCTCTCTATCTCTCTCTATACTCCTATCTATCCCTATAAAATATATGTCTCTCTATATCTATATATCTCTCTATTCTATCTATATATATACTATATATCTATCTATAATCTCACATATATATATCTATTTCTATCTTATATATAAATATAGTGATAGATATATATATCTATAAAACTATCCGTATATAAGTATATCTCTCCTATTAGTACATATCCTCCCATATATATATCTCTTTATCTCAATCTATCTCTATCTCTCCCTCTCTATATATATATTCTATATAATGTATACACATATATATTTCTCTATCTATATCTATTGATCCATCTATATATATATATATATCTATATATATCAAATCCCTATATGTATATAATAATACTTATATATATCTATTATATATATACAAAATATAATATCCATATATATATATATACATAGGGTTTTATAAATATATATATATATATATATATAAATATATAATATATACATACACATATATATATATATATATATATATATATCCATATATACATATATGTTTATATATATGCATATATATATATATATATATATTATATTTATATACATATATATATATATATATATATTATTATATATATCTAAATATATAATATAGCTATATACATATTTATATCTAAATATATATATATATAGGTATATTATATACCTCTCCTCTCATATATATATATATTCTACATATATTCCATTATATATATCTATATATATGATATACATATATCTATATATAGATATATATATATAATATATCTAAACTATATATATATCTGTTATATATATATTATATATCTATATCATATATATAAAGGTTTTTAAAAATATCACTATATATATATAATTTATATCCATTTATATAATTACATATATATATATATACTATATATATATATATATATATATACATCTGATATATTCATATATATATATATATATACTATATCTATATATCTATATATATTTATATATATATATATATATACCTATAATATATATATATATATATATATATATATACTATATATATATATATATATATATCTAAATATATAAATATATATATATATATCTAATTATATATACATTATATATATATATCTATATATATATATTCTTGACTCTATATATATTTATATATATCTTACTCGCTTTATATATATATAAATATATACCATACCTATTTCCTCTATATTACATAGGTTTATATATATATATGCAGACATATATTTATATATATATATATCTGGTATAAATATATCCGTCTATATATATATATTAAAGACTATCATATATATTCTTTGTATATATATATCTGTATATATATCTCCTATATA
>CM067343.1:38281660-38361660 GCA_034190875.2 Urechis unicinctus
CCTACAATAGGATGGCATTTCCACGAACGCTTCAGTAAGCTTGGGTTGTCAGACGGGTATTCATGATCTCTTCATTTCGTAAGGTAGATAGTACTAGCGCTTCAAAAGGAAATGCGTATATCTAACAAATGAAATAATATTGGATAGCGTAGGATTAATCTTGCATGGTGGAAGCTTTATGTGACAATAATAGAAATAGTAACGAAGAGATATCTGACATATTACATGGCCAATGAAATTGCTTTGACAGTGTCTAGTCATATAATTGCGGAGAACAGTATTGAGGTGACAGTGCACTAAGAACGGTTGCGTAAAACGTTCATTATGGCGCTTAATGATTGGCAGTTTTGGATTCGTTCCTCCAATATTCCCCGTCATATTACATAACACCTGTAAGCATGGAACTGGTTTCCATGCATTCTCTATTAGCTATTCATTTTTGCTGAACCATTTGATTTTGCGCTGTTACAAAGTGCCAGATATTGTTTTGCTATGCGAGTTATATCCTTACTATTCGATTGCTTGTACATGAATGCGGATCATTGAGCTTTAACAGTATGTGTCTATTCAGTAAGCGTTTACTCTCATGTAATTGCTGATGGTTAAAAAAAGATTTCGTCTGAAGATAGATTGTACAGATAAAACGATCATGATTTTATAGGATTTTTTACCGCGCCAAAGCAGGCTCTTAGATATATCATAGTGAAATGCTTTCGGAGGCGGGAGAAGCTGCAAACATTATAGATAATGACACTATCGTCAGCAATAAGATACTGTTGACTATTGTACCTCCATTAACGATTAAAACCTAGGCAAATCATGTGAGTAGTGTAATGATATAAAAAAAAATCCCTTGTCCATTTCAGTTCATAAATGAAGCACCACAATTTATAATCGCACTGACTTAATTGTACAAAACATAAATATAGGCCAGACAAATTAGGCAAACACGAGTTATGCGGAAATAATAGCCTGTTTTGTTGTGTTATTACACCGCAATCCACCTACTCGCTTAAATTATTTGCGACAAATCTGACCTGTAAATCAAATGCGACCATGGTTAATGATCCATGATCTGTCAATGTTTGTCCGTCTGGAGTACTTTGCATTTTGAATACCTCACGCATTTATTATGAGCCCGTACCCATATAATTGCGACGCATAGTACATGAAATAAACAAACCGATTACTCACATACTACTTTGTATCACCGGACAATCTGTCAAATGAACGGTACTAGAACCAAAGAAGAAACAAGTGTGTTAGCTCCGTTATCCATCATCACAAGAACATCTCGAGGTGCATTCCCTAAATTATTATTGCAAGACAATAAACGCTTTACAAAGCCCCATGTGTACAAATATGGTACGTACATACACACACACACGTATATATATATATATATATATATATATATATATATAGAGATATATATATATATATATATATATATATATATATATATATATATATATATATATATATATATATATATATATATATATATATATATGGATGAGTATATATTTATATATATATAAATATATATATATACTTTATATATATGTCTATATAGATATGTAAATGGAGATGTATATAATTATATTTATTTATATATTTGTATCTATGTGAATTCGAATATGTATGTATGTATAGATATTAGAGATAGAGAGATCTCTCTATAGATAGATCTCTCTATCTATAGATAGAGAGAGATAGAGATCTATAGATAGAGATATATATATATCTCTATATATCTCTAGATCTATCTCTATCTATATATATATATATATATCTCTATATATATATATATATATATATATATATATATATCTATATCTATATATATATATATATATATATATATATATATATATATATATATAGCATAGACGCCATACTGTCACCATATTAAGGTTGTTAGATCATTTGGAAAACATGGACTCAGAATGATTGCTGGTTCAGGATGGATGCGCTACAATGTCATATCATGAATATACCATGTCAAAGTATGAAGCAGAACATTACATATTATAATTGTCTTAACCAGCAGACCATTGCTCATTGTGCATTTGCCAAGCGTGATATGGGTTAATGTAGCGCTTCATTCAACGTTGGTTAAGTAATCAACTCGTCCAAATGACTAGTCCAAATGACTCACATGTATATATATAATGCAGGATGTTAATACTGTAAACCCCATTTTGTGTAATATGTGTAAATTATGTTACATTGATTACCCAGCCCCAACATAGACTATTTTAGCCCACTTCATAGTTTGGTTTAACCATGTGTGCAAACTTTTCAAATAGTATAAATTTGATGGTAACATGACGAATAAGGTATAATCTGCTATTTGATGTCTGTTGGTCATGCGATGTCAGTCTAGAAGGTTCGTCCTAGTGCTACCGTCTTCTGATTCTCGATTCACATCCGTCCGATCAGTCGCTAATTATAACCAACAGGAGAATATTTGCTCTACGTCGCAAACTGCTTCTTATTTAAGCCGTTCTGATACTGAATTGAACAACCAATCTCTAGGACGATAACAAACACTAATGCAGCCATTTGCCGATTCACCAAGGGATTAATTATCGACTTGTCTGCATTTTGACAAACAGAGTGTTTGGCTCTCTGAATGAGATCATAATAACTAAACATGATTATGTTGGAAAACTTGGAACTGAAAAAGGCGCTCATATTAACGACGGATCTAAAGCCTTATTTTAGGCAACATAACAGACGGTACTAAATAGACTCATCCAAAATTCACGTCCTCCCAGAAGTTTAGCGAGCTAGATTATGTCATCGACTTACATTTAGGTGTTGTATTGTTTCAAACGTTTATGCATTTCAGCAGTTGTCACGAATAGAAAACAGAAAAGGAAATGTTGATATTCCAAAGAGCTGTTGTTTACACCAAATATGCAGAAGTATGCATGACCATTGCTGCTATCACACTTAAAACACTGTATATAAAAGTAAAAACTTTACATACATTTTGTAAAAACTATCGAATATTCTTTGCAAAGAATATCTACCTACGCATTTATAAGGAGTGTACAACTCTCCAATACCTTTTTGAATAACATCTTTGAATGATTGTTACAAAGTAAGGTCTGGTGCCATATGGATCCATAAGTACCATATTGTATATGAACCGCTTTGCACGCTAACTCATATACATGTCTTATGTACTATGGACCCGTTGCGTAAAATGAACTATTATTATTGTTATTCAGAAGAATCTTGTGATCAAAAACGGAATGCACAAAAGTGGATGTATTGACCCATAATCCGTTTGTATCAATACTCTGGCTTGTCTGTGCCTCCTTTATTCTTTACTAGAGTGTGGAGGCTATCTAATTTGTGTGTAATTAAGCAAGATACACAATATAAGATTCTTTGAAATCCAACATTATTTTGATTCAGATAGATTCAAAATGATCGGGTCACTTTTACACAACGGAAATATCGCAATTCTTATTTCGAACAAATATAAGGAATTACCACCCACCAAACTTCAATGGCGACTTTGCAATTTGCTATTTGGTGATTTATTGCTTCTTTTAGCTATCAAAAATGTGTACTTATCTGCTCAACGGCGCTTTAATTCACTTTAAATTCGGCATGTTTAAATGAGGTATCACTTATATAGCACCACAGCATTTATTCATGTTGGCATTGAAGCTTTCAATACGATGTAATCCCAGAAAACAACCGAACAAGACAAATACAGTACCAAACGACTTTCTCCTTCGTCTGGTACAGATTCATCATTTGGGTTGGTTTTGGTGGCGAGTGGTTTGACCATGCATAAATTCTAAAGATTAGGAGTAAATGAATTGGTTTTGCATTAACAAATCACTACAGGGCATATTATCTGCTTTTTACGTCAATACCGTAGTTCACATACCTTCATCGATTAACTATTAATGGAAGCCTTATTCGCCAGCATGTTATTACAAAAGAGTCCCTGAGCATAACTACACGTGAGCACTACTTGCTCGACACGACGCTGCATTATACTCATTTTATCTAGAATCAGAGCAAGGTTTTACAAGCGCTGTGCCTAAGCGCTTTTCAACTTGATGTATATATAATGCTGCATAGCATTATACGCTCATCTCGGTAGATATTTGGTCTGAATCATATGATAAACATCAACGGTACAAGACAATGTAGCAACAAGCACTTCGAATGATTACGAAAAATTTGAACTTATGTAGAGGCGATCAATAGTTAGAGCTACTCGTCAATTGAATAATAAATATTAGTTTTTTTTTGTAATTACCATGTACCTTGATCAGTTTTCATCATTGGCTTCACATATAACTCACAACCATGAGTCTTGTCTGAATTATATATCTGCAAAAGGGTTTTTCCTTTCGAAAAAAGACGTGATTTCATAATACTGTTATTGAAAACATTTTACGATAGAAATCACCCAACCACATATCTACATATGTCCACTTAGACTGTCATTTAGCAGTAATTAGCCTAGCGTTCGGATATGTAAATGAGAACAAAATAGTCGTATGCCAATACGCTTGGTGATAGTTTGATACAGTGCCTATCACTGTGATTACACACTTAAAACTAAGTACTTTAGTCAAGACTCTTGTCAATTACCTATTTTTTCAATTACAGAGACAAAATCCGCAAACACCAAGTCACCAAGCCAATACAATGACAAAACACTTTTGTGCTTCAAATGAAATGTGGCATAAATAGCCTATCAGATATGGCTTCAAGCAATCAGTGATCAGTGTCAAATTTCTAGAAAACCCACACTAAAGTAGGAAGTCGGGAGGTCCCATGGGTTGCTACCCACATTGCCGCCCGTGTATTGTTTGCTTGCGATTCAAGTGTCTATAATTCCATAATTCGCAAATTGCACGTAAAATAGAAACGCAAATTCAGAATAAATGCACGAATGACCATGGCGTTTATTGATTCATTAAACTCTGAGGGTTGACTCGGGTATATACTTATTTTTGCTGGACTTAGATTGCAAATGAATTGAAGTAGAGTTCTGCTGCTTCCTTTGATAATTGCATACCAAATCACAGTTACCATCCAGCAATAAAGCTGACTCTCAAAGCTAGCGAGGCGCACTGTGGGCCTGGCTTGATGTCAGCAAGGCGCACTTTGGTATAACATATAGTCAGCGAAGCGCACTATGGGTCTGACATTAAGTCAACGAGGCACACTATGCGCCTGACATAAATTCAGCGAGGCGCACTGTGGGCCAGGCATAAATTCAGCGAAGCACACTGAGGACTTGGCACGAAGTCAAATTCTGTTCATTCCTAAATCAAAAGCGCACTCTTACTAGGTGTTTTGAAGAAATACCTTAAACAAGAAGATTTATTTAATGAAATATTCACTCTAGATTAGCCTAGTAGATACTGAAATCCATTGATCAGGGCGTTAATTTTGATCCTAGTAATCGAACAGCCCGTACAACTTGGGGAATGTTTAATCCTAGTATGGGTGCTTGCATCGGACAATAGTGTGTCTAAGAGACTCATGATAATCAGTTTGAGCAGCCATAGATGTCAAACAGTTTTAATCTACTGGATTATGTACTTCCCAGTGAAAATTTACAACAGCTCGTTGTGGTATACTGCAAATAAGATGACATTCCAGAGACGCACATTGCGTCAATTCAAAATTGACGTAAGGTCACCTTTATGAACATCTGAATCGATGCATGATCTACGGAATTCCTCTAGCAGATATCAAAGGCGGATATGTCTTTATCCGGCAGCATCTGTTTCATCTGCAGCCAACATGTAATTCTCCTTTTGGCATGACTGAACATGCGGCTCTCCACAGGGAGGAACTCACACGCTAATTCTTGATAGAAGTAAATATCGGGTTTGGAAGAAAGTGTTAGATTCATGAGTGTTTAACCAATTCAATGCCTTAGTGTTTCCTACAAATGCAGACATTTCAAATGGACGCTGTTAATGCACTTTTTTTCTAATTCGATGACCACAGCTCAATTTAGCGAACACTGTTTATATCTGTGACAGTCCCTTGCATATTTGGTCGGACCTAATCGTTCCCTGATAAAAGTGGGATATTTTTACTCGAATAAACACTTAACGAACTTTGTTTAGACTCAGTGACGTAGACGATGCAAGATTACTTCCATGCAGTCATGTCTAATGCAATATAAACTGGCTTATGGCCAACACTCCTCATATCAGTCCTTATGTCTTAAATATATTACTGGTCATCAGTCAACTATATCAGGTGCAGAAGTGTCATTTGTCCTTCTTTCTCCTGCCACTAATGTATTTTCACGAAGATCCCAAACAAGAAAATTAAGAAAATATTGCACTTACCCCACGGTCAGCTCCCTTTGAGGTTCGGTGTGAATTGAACATTCGTATGGATGAGGTGTGTTCCAAGTCGGGAGGAACAATCCTTTAATAGCCTCTTGGACTTAAAACGACTTATTTGTAATGTTGGTGTTATCGCCACCTGCGGTAACGTCTACAAAAATTAGTAGCGGGGTCACAGTGTTTGACTGAAATACACAGTCTTAAACCTGATGATAACAGCCGTAAAGTTGATGTGTTTATTGAAATCACTGTATTGTTTTCTTATTTTCCGATAAATCATCGCGTTATTGAAAAGAAGTTATATATGACGACATATTAACCTCTACAGAAAACTTTTATTGCAACGTAAGCACCTCCATTTAGCACATATTATTGATATCAATTCACCGACCAGACTTTATATATACTTGAATGGATTGGCTTTCCATAAGCGAAACAATGGAAGAGGTTTAAGCTGTACCTTGAGCGTTAGATGAATCTCAACGTCTCTCAGCAGTAGTACGGTTTTAAATCGGGCATGTCTCGTCCCAGCCCACTAGCTGCGCAAAACAACATGGAATTACCGTCTTTCCGACTTTAAGTCGAAGGCTGTCCATCTCAATTATGTAAATGCCAACGCAATTACCGGTTTTGAAGCGAAATTAAATAAATGCCCTTTTCAATTCGCATTCTGGCAGGAAAATAACGCAAAGAGTCATTGTACATTCATCATCAGTGGGAAATAACCGATTGTTCCACAAATGACCCTTTTTAAAAACGTTTTTGTACACGCATGGTGCCTGCTCCCGTTTCATATTTTGCACCAGTGGTCATGTGAATGTATTTGTTATCTGAGCATTATACCTTTCATTGCAATGAAAGACGCTTTTTTACGCAAAATTGTCACTTAAGAAGATAATTATTTGGGACTATGCAATATATTTTGTCAGATAAACTCTTCTAGAGACTTTGTTTATACATTTTATGCATTTGATATGTAGCGGAGTGATTTAATTTACAGCAAATATATCTTGCACATCAGAAAACACACAGCTCATGATATTGTGCTATTTTAACAAATGTATTGTTGTTACGAATCTTTATTATAAGGCACTGCTATTGTCTAGCATGTAAATATCCCCTTTAACGGGCATTAAAAAGTCAAGAAAGCTTACTTCCGATGAAAAGTATTAACTAACAGGTACGGTTTGACGGGTTTCGTACGGATCTTAGCCATTTGAGGCAATGTTGATTGACCGATATGCATGGCTACCGGTTCCATGATGTTCAACATACTGTTATAAGATTAAGTGCATAAACTCGCATTACGTTGATATAAGTTAAGTAACATGAAAAGTTGTATGTATCGTGTACAGTTAGCACTGACCATTGTCACGAACGTTATTAACACTAATGAAGGATATGGGCGCCTGTACATATTACAACCTGACTTCCGCCATTCATACATCCTTTTTGATCTGGCACGAACGTGTCTATAAGTTTAGATGTGATAGTCCATTGATCAGGTCACCGATTACTTTGTCTGCTACGTGACCCCATATGACGCATAACAAAGTATTCGATCTGTTATCGATCAAACGTAAAACCTAATGGCTTTCTGCTCAATGTCATTTCAAAACAATGACACCGCCGATGATTCCTGTGGGAAAGGCATCCGTGTAACCTTACTGTAAAAAGATCGACCAACTGAGTCGATGGATTATGAATACCATCACTTAATCACTCCGCTAAGGTATTGTCTAATTAGATGGGTTTTGTGTTATGGTAGCCTGCCTTCCACATTCAGAATTAGATAAATAAATGCTATATTCAATGTGATCGAATCAAATAATCTAATTTTTTATTTTAGCAACGTCGATCTATTGGTTCAGCGTTCATAATGTATTTCTTGGTATGGTTTCGAATCCGTTTTCAGACCACAGCCATGCGTTTAATTAACCCAAATGTGGTGATGGCCTGTCATATTATCCGGTCAAACACTTTGCAGTTTTAAGTAGCGCAACGGTTTTTGATGATGAAGGTTGTGGGTTTAGATAAGACATAGGATATGTGATTTAGACGAATTGTTTTCATTTACCACAACAGTACATCAACAATAGCTAATCGCTAATCATAATAGTGTCAGTGCGATATAATCAACGTGACATATTGATCATCAAACACTGATATATTGTTTGGTTTTTCAATGCAAATATACCGATGAAAGTGCGTTATCAGCCGTTGTCTGATTTGGATATAAGCTTTCGCCCGTATTATGCACGTATTCTGTTGAGTAGCGTAGTCATCATCTTTAACATCATTTTCATCAGTTTGCGGTTGCCAGCAAATCCCGTACAGCATACAGCATTTCACGAAAACACTAACGCGACAGCCGCGGCTGCACTTTAAGAGAAGTAGAAGAATTTTCAATCAATCAGTGAGAATGATAAATCCGTACATTACATTCGTGCATATAATCGATGATGAGCATATATATCTGGTTTGCGAAGGTGTTGCAACTGTTGTCCCTATCAGCATCAGCCATCTCGATGAAAACAAACCATATATTTCCTTTCTCAAAGTGGATTGAAGAATTGAAACACACAAATAAGGCCAATAAGTCATAAATACAAATTAGGAATGGCTTTTAATTACATCCCTAGCAGTTTCTCTCCTGTAAATTATTGATTCTTGAGCTGGTGGGACATTTTTGTAGAAAAGGCAGAGTAGCTGATGTCGTCTTTGCAGAAGAAAATCTCAGCGACAGAACAGAATATTATATATGCTACTGGCAATCAAAACGCGCATTTCACAAGCACAACTCCTTCGCCATGTCAGACATTATATGCAAGCGGAATGGTAAGTCATTAAATAACCACAATGGGTTTTAGAAAATGGGATAATCGCCCGTATGATCAAATGGATAGTTCTTTTAATGATTGGTATATCTGCAAACGCTCTGTTGTATGCTACTATCGTGCCCCTTATGAGCTCATTATTAGCTTAATAATGCCGAGTAGGTGCGATTTGCAGGTCACATGTGATTATCATGAAGCTTTTGCGCTTATCGCAGCCTACTATACACAAAAACATACAAAGTTTGCAATGTGTCTAAGCTGCACACTTTAGTATTCTCACATATGTAATACGGATTACCGCCAGATTAACCCTGCTTTTGGCCCGTGTCTGAATTCAAACTATCATTTAATCCACCACGTAAGATATTATAAGGTATTCATAATGCAACTTATATGTTGTGCTCACTAGTGACGAGTCAAATTTCAAGCCTTAAAATCCTGCTGCTTCATAAGTGTAATTAGGTGCTAAAAATCCAATTTCAGCCTTAACAATTCCACAGCTTTATTGGTGTTGAAAGGTGTTAACAGATATTTGCGTTCCATCACTCAATAATTCTCATATTGCAGTTACATGTTGCTCTGACCAATCTACGCACACATTGCTCTGCTTGCCGACAAAGCAGAGGGTATCATGTCGTAGGACTTATCTGTAACATTTACATAACCTTCATTGATGGCCCGTTAAACCAATGCTAATCATACATTTGCTAAAACATAAAAATATTTATAAATCAACTCGTACTTGCACCAAATACGATGCGTGCTATATACTATTAACTTCAATTTATGGGGACATTTGTTATCGCTCGCATTATCAGTCTACCACTAGGGCTGACGTGCTGCTAGACAACTAGCAAAGGAACAAATGTTGCTTAAAATCGAATCACTCTCGCGTCCTATCACACAGCTACCATAAAGGAGGCATTTGCAGATCGACATTGATCATTTGGTTTCCTTTTGCAAAGACAAAACTCGTCTGATAGTGTCTAACATTTGTGTGGTTTCAGAGAGCAGGCGTATTTATTCATCTAACTTGGTACGATTATGAAATAGAATAACTGTGTCAAGGTTAAGTAGCTATATACAGTTCACTGACTAGAATAAGTGTTGCAAAACCGATTGCCCGAGCAATTACTCTGTCATGTCACGTCATTCAGAAATGAAAAAAACTGTGCCTAAAGTTGGGGCTGGGCAGACAAGCAAAATATCTGCCTATATTGTGCCTCATGTTATTCAATATTTTTTTTATTCCCTGATATACAGATTAGCTCAAAATTCCCGAGCAATAGCAGCGGGTTATATAGCAAATTATTTTGTCAACAAAATAATCTACGGCTTCAGATATTCATTTCCTCGGTTATCCTTTAGCGATAATGATACAAAACTCTGTTCTAACCGTTTTGCAAAATCTACAGAATTTTAAAAGCCAGGTTGCGGGGGTGGGGGGGGGGAGTGGTGGTGGGAGCAAACCCAGCAGTCGGTCCGGAGGATTATCTTGTCTGTTGACCAAACAGTCCTTATATTGATTACATTAAAATTGTGTGCTCACGAAAGCGTCAGCGTGATGGTGTGATGTTTTCCGTGGCACACCGTTAAACTGGTTCAATATATCGCTTCATCGATTGCTCTAGAGCTCTTACTGACAGACAGAATAGTCTGCGGCTTGAGAATATAGCAGTGGTTAAGTGTATTTGCATTTAGATCTGGTCGATTGACAATTTTATTCTTAGAATTAATTCAAGCTGATAAAACTGGAACGTTCGATGGGTTTCAAAAGGGGTTTTGATAATGCACATTTCTAACACATCACGAGAATCGTGTGCCTTGGCTATGCGTTTTTCCTGATTCAGTTTGCTTACTGCTTTGAAATTTGTAGCCCCAAGATTGTTACGATTTGCTAGTGGCTGCTTCATCCATTTCTGCCCCAAAACATCATGTACTCCGCTAGGGGTGGATTAATTGAGCAGCCTAACATTTGTTCATAAACGCGGTGGCTTAGGCCATAATAGCTCCATAATGGTTTTGTCCATTCAGAATATATCAATATATTCATGCATTTCATATCACCCGTCATTCACTGCTTGTCACAACGTTACATCGCTACATCTACACCCATCGATATATTAGTTGCACAGGTAAAGTAATTATGAATTGAGCTTTTCCGTAACTAGCCGGATCGATTCCACGATGGCATGTTGAAAAAAAAACACTGTGGTTGACAAAGTGCTGCAAACTTGTTGCACGATCGTCAGATATAGAAATGTCATAAATGGAGATTACTTGACCGAGAAGTGCATTTCCGGCGTAGAATGGAGACCAGTTAACAGATATAAGTTCGACCTAGGAGCATGTATCACTTGATGCACTACACAAGTATCGCTGTATCATATATCGATTGATGTGTAGCTTTAACGTCATATTAGCGAGGCGCACACAAATTGTGATCAACTATGTGATTAACTTATATAGTGTGATAGCATCAAGCAATAAACTGAACGAGAGAGGCCTAGATAAAACTCATCTGTCTTATTTATCTCATTTAACCATACAATGTGATTATAACAAAGAACCAGTTGTAAAAATCATAAGCAGACGTAATTAATATTGGATTGGTTAACAAATAATTGCATTCAGGATGGGACGATGACAGAGAGTACAAAGCAAATAAGACTGGCACAAGGTTTGCTAGGCATAATATACTCTTGGTTTTTACTCCTACACACTGGACGTACCGGCACCCATGCAACAGTTCTTGTGTTAAAACGTGCCATTAAATTCCCACATAGCGATGAATTGTTAGGATGTGTTTGTCGGTGGTATGTCACTGCCGCACATAACAGGAGACTGTTACCACATTATTTTGAGACGCTTTCTGCGGAACAATAGACAACCTATTATTCATACACTAATTTGATTTACCGGAACGTCAGTCAACTACTCCGTGGGTAACTACATGAGCCATTCAGTGTATGAGCTCCATTATTGATCATCTTTGACACCAGCCGTGATGAGGATATATATATGTTATACGCTATTTATCTTTATACAATATCCAATCAACGTTATAATAGGTGTACCTTTTACCCAGAAATGGCTGATCAACGCCTGCTCGAATTAAGCATCCCGAGCCATAAAAAACTATTGATGACAACGCCATCACCAAAGTCTCTTTGAAATACTACAATATCGTAGGAATTTGCTAAACGAGATGTTGCAGAAAAAGCATACGTTAACTATATCACTCTGAAATACCAGCATGGTATGGGTGAATTGCTTTCTAGCCTGATGGCTAAGTACTTAATCTATGATTGAATGCTTTAAAGAATACCCTCTTGGTGGACTAATGGTAAGGGCGTGCATAACTGCTTTCTATCAACGGTTTGAATATTGGCACCTACCAATGTTCCAGTAAGTGAACCTGACTGCACCTGATATCGAAAATTATATCTATGTTATCAAGCAATCTAGAAGCAATCGTGGGCTTGAATGACCGCAGAGAACTTACTGGACAGATTTTCGCAATGATTACTTATTAGTATATCGGGTAGTTGACATTAAATTGTGCACCAAGTCTCCTCATGGAGTCAGTCTGCTTTGTGTTTGGTAGCCCTAGAGCCTGCATGGGATTCGCTTAGTTTATTCACCGGATTTATGGACGTTGCTTGAAGCATGCAACAAGCCTGCCAGCGCACATCGTCAGTTTATGTATAACCTGCGTCATTAAAGCAAACATGATTAATGTCAGTGTTCTGTTAAATCAAATAGTAAAAAATATTATACAGAATGTTAGTGAAGTGTTGTATGATCGTCGATGCAATGACCTCTAATAGACCATTTAATGCCATCTGGTCATCAGCATCAGTACTTCCTGATTATATTTCACAGTATCTCCTGGTAATGTCTGCTTTGATAGTTAAGGGATATACAGAGGTCATTTTCACAAGGAATATAGACAATGAGTCTTCAATCGAACTTTTGTTTTTTTCTACGTAATCGGTACCATCAGTTCAGGATTTACGCGTTACGCGTACGAGCTACACCTCACATATGCTTTATATTAAGTGAGTAGTGACTGCGCCTTGTTGGATCACATCTCATACCAGCCGTCATGTGGGTCATTTTATGACCAAAATAAAACGCTTTAGCGTTGCGCTTCCGTTAAGCTAGATTGGAACAAATATATTATTTTCGGTATTGCAAAACCTTGATAATGTTTGGTTGGTTTCCTATAACGTGCAAACACTAATGAAACAGTATATGATTCGGTTTTGCTGTAAGCTTCACCCCCGTCAACTTAAAACATGTACTTGACAGCACATGTTCTTATACCGAGCATTAATCTACGTATGAGTTTCCATTTAAATAGACATAACGTATTCATTGCGAATTAACCAGCGAGTATTGGTCTGCGCGGATATCAACTTGATTGCTTATGGCAGCCAAGCTTTACTGAACGAGCTTCAGCTGAAGCTGTTTGCTATTTCCTAAAAAAGATCCATTTGGGTTCTTACTGGGCATTTTTAGGAGGTTGGCAGGAAAAAACGTGCCTTTTATCCCAACAGCAAACGGTTCTCATGAAAGCATATGTTTTGTGTATCATCAAATATTGATGATGAATGCTGTTCCTATTACCAAGAATAGAAAAAAAGGTTTACCGCCTCTTTTCCTTGCATATTAATATAACAATATCCGCAAAATATCAACTGCTTGATGAGTAAGAAAACTGCGTACGTATGCTTTGTTTTATCGAGTGCGTTGTATGGCGTGTGTGCAAATGCTAAGAATTTATCTCTGCTATATGCTTACTATATAAACGGAGCTATGTCTTCCGGAATGCTAGCTTCACAATCTAAAGCATTTCAATATACGCTCAGCTATGCGTACGTAGTTAGTGATACTAGATGAACGGATCGATACAGAAATGCCTCACTGATAATTTAACGTGTCAAAAATAAAGGAGCCATCTGAGACTTCAGTTTTGAATTGGAGTAGTATTGGAGACCCCGAATACTTGCCAATTGGTTACTCATCAAATATATGCAGGATGAAGTAGCCGTTTGTTACAAAGTTATGAATATAGGCAAGGGTTTGGATTGAAAGCTTGGTGAACTGACTATTATCGCGCATAATCAGCAAATAGAATTGCACCCTAAATGCCAATGCGAAACAACACTTAGGAGTGTTTTAGTCAGTCTAGACCACAACAATTATCCTATTCACATTGGATATTAAGTTTATCAACACGGTCCGATATGCACCCAACCATTGATGCAAATCCGAATATGTTCTACATGCACCTAATGGTAGCCTAATATGTCGGGCATGAGTAATGGGCTAGCTGATGGTTCGTTATGATTGCCATCAAAGTTGTTAACAAACGAAAATTTTAACTTTTAACGAAAAATTTAATGTATGCATTGATATCACTTTGTTATTTGCTTGATTGAAGTCACATTGAGTTGATCGTCGCCATCTTACATCTTCACAAACAGGAGAGAAAGATTATACCACACTGCGTCTGTATTGTCAAGAGCATCTAACAAACTCTCGTCAAAACGTGTATTATATTGAGTTGTTGTCACCCTATAATTTTTTGATGTGCGCGTGAGTAGGTGTATGTGAATTGTATGTTTGAACGTGGCTGCTTAATTATTTCGCTTTGTCACTTGTTTATACTATTCGTACAATGTGTCTACTGCTTTGATAAGCAATCATAAATACAATTGTGATTGCAAAAGTGGTTATGAATACAATTGAGATTAGAAACCTTGAGCGCTGTGGAGGCTTTGGATGATGTGACACGGTGGTCTCTCTTGTGTTTTCAAGTTATATGAGAGTATGTAAATATCAAATGTTTATATGACACCTTTCCTAATAGATTGTTTTATAATACGGTGGTCGCTTTTGATCAGGTGTTAACCCTTTTGATAGTACGTAATCATGTCAAATGAGAGCTATTTCCAATGATGTGTTACGCTTTCTGAAATACAAGATCAACAATTAGAAAAGGGCTCATATTCGCAATCGAAGGTTTAAGCTGTGACCATTGCTCAACGTTAATGATGTGTAATTGCGAGGAATATTGATAAGTCTGCCAACACATATTCAAACTTACCTGAAACGCCTAGTGAAAAAATCTGTTTACATGTATCGGCGATATATCCATATTTTCTGATGCAGTTGTGTCTATGGATCATTTGATATGAGTGACGAACATCAATAATGCTTACAACTAATGTCTGCATTAATTGTATGGTTGTTGTTTAACATGCGGCCCTAGGGCGGCCGAGTAACGCCTAAAAATCGGCTGTAATATAAACCGTGTAATTTGCAACAACCAACATTATTGCCTACAACTTATGTCTACTTTCATTGTATGCTTGTTGTACAACATGCGGTCCTAGCGCTGCAAAGTTACGCCTAAAAATCGGTTGTAACATAATCCGTGTTATTTGCAACAGCAGAGGCAGGTTTTGACAATAAGGTATACCCAACTTCATTGTACTACGGACATCATTGAAGTAATATCCTATTCTATTGTGCATATGTATAGTGTTTTACAGATGAATGTTATTTAGTGAGCCCGGATGCGACTTCTGCTTGTGAATAATGGTGATACCGATACTCACACATCTAAGATTTATTGATCTGCTCTGAAGGGACTGTAGTTCTATGGCTCCCTCAGTTCAGTCGATTGTGCTATAAAAGGCGCGACGTCAGAACGTACTCAGCTTAACACGTTTTACTTGCTTTAGTTGTTCAATGACTACGGCCTTAGGTTTCTAATGCAACGAGTTGTTTATGAAAACGATCATGTTTGTTTTTCGTTCCTCACCAACAAAGTTAAAACAGGCGCAACACGATCTTGTGTGGTATACAATTGCCTTTGTCGTCATACTAAGCAGTATGATAATGTCTCGCTAACACTACTCCCTTTTGATCATCCATCAAATACGGTGCAATCTAAGTAAATAAAAAAACTACTTAGTCATCGTATGCTTAAGCATCCATGCTCAATTTTTGCATTAACGTTATCCATAAAACGTCCTGGCCGTCATTGTGCAACCAATGCAACATATGAGGCATTAACCTGATGTGCACCGACTTGCCGTCAGCTATTCGGATCGAATACTCCAACCACGCAGCATGTTCCTCCATGTGTTCCGTTATTGCGCCATACCACACGCTGAGAAATCTTTGTTTGTGCTTTGTTCCTAACTTTGCCCTAAATTGATTGTGCTATATAATCTCTAGATAATATAGCCCCTCCCAGCTTCGGATTGTTAGTAGCGCCTACCACATGCCGATTTTAGCATGTAATTCACGTCTCGTCAAATATAAGCCAACGGAACTAACAACGACGTAAGAATTGCAAGGATATGTTTCCAATAGAAGCTGGAAATCGGTCCCTGTGGGTTTTTTTTCTGTCATGTGTATAATTGTTCATTTGTTTGAAGAGTTATAAGCCTATTTGATTCTATTTATTTACCCGCAGGCATATGATGCAATAGGTCGAAACTTGATTAATGATTAAAGTTCCTGTTTATGAAAGCAAAATGCTAGCTGTACGTAACTATCATTCAGCTTGTATCCCTGTAACAAGAAACGCTGATGTAATTATATATGGTATAAGTTTTACCCACGGTACTGATACAATGCAGCATTGCAACAAACTTTTGGTTTATCATTCACTTGCATGAATATGTACCCGAAATGGAATGCTCAGATCCCTACTCATTTGCCTAAACTGAATCATCATTTTTGCCGTAACCAGATGATATTCACCGAATTAAACCGACAATAATATTAGTCTTGATCCCACACTAATCCGCGCTGCAAGCTGATCGGTTGAGCGAGTTGTCTTTAAGATAGAATCGGTCTGAAAGGCGACAGCGTTGAAAACTAGAGAGAGATTGAGATAAAGTTTGTTATTTTCATTCAATATGCATACAGATTTTATCATAGTGAACCGGTGTTGAAGATAGTGGGAGCAGATGTGCTCTATCATATTCATACATAAATAACAATACAAAGTCTCCATGAGATATTACAGCTACAATTACAATAACAATAAAGATAAATTGAACAGGATAACATGAGCAAATATACATTTGTTACATAACGTTAAGAAAATGTCAGTGAAATCATTGATCATGACTTGATCAGAATACGTTATCAGAAACAATATGTAAAAGGTGGTTTAACGTGAAGTCGAAAAGGCCCAAATAAATTTCTTTAGCAGTAACATTGAATTAAATGATTTGAGTAATATTCTTTTCAAGGATAATCGCCTTATCATTTTGTTTGAAGAACGATATCGAATAACCCACCTTAAGTAATATATAGAGAGCCTTAATGTGGGGTTTTGCCACGAACTCCCAGTAGCATAGATTTGCACATACAGCAGTACAATAGGGTGTGGTCAAGGTGTGTTGGTTTACCTTGTGCTTTATGTTATTCATAATGCCTATTGCCTTTAAAATTGTAATTGCTATTGAGTCAATATAGCTTTTCCGGTTATTTTTAGTATCCATAATAACACGTAAATAGTTCGTTTTATTGACAATGTAAACTATATTATTGATTATTTTTAGATTAATTTTAGGTTGGTTATTTGTTGTTTTGGAGAGCATTGCGTGGGTTGTATTGGTGCTTAGTATTTATGGACATCCAATAACTTTAGGTATTTTGATATTGGGTTTGTTTAACTAATCTGATTATAAAAACCCTTGAAAATGATCCGCAATATCGGTATAAAATAATGCACCGCCATAAGTGCTTTGATAATTTAGGCTATTGCATATCATTGTCAATAAGCGTTGCTGAATATTTTCTTACTCTATTTGGGCGGGTTATCCCAGAGATCTATTCATAAAGAACAATATAGCGTTTGATACTTATGCTCTTTAGAAAGCATTGGCAGTAAAACCAAATATGTGAAATTGATAACGAGAAGCTAGCATCAGTCCTTAATATAAGCTTATTTCGTGATACCGTGGCATTCGAAACGCTAACATATTTTACAAACAACCCCTAGCAATCGATGGAGCCCCACGGAAGCAATATAAGGCTACATAAAGTTTAATGGCATGCTTATCTGAAAAAGAGCGCTGGCTTTTCACGCAGGGTACAACTCGGATTGGCTCTGAGTCATCTTTATCCAGACTTTCCGAACCTGAAAACAATTCCATTAATTCAGAGATAATGTATAAATTTGGTGTTTTAGCTTCACCCGAATAAGATCAAAATCCGAAAAACAAATATGCTGTCAGTTGTTAGCGGCGAAGTGGTGAAACTTGCTTGATTGGTGGATTCTAATTTGTTTATTGCATGACAAACTCAAATTTCATAACATTTCTCATCAAATAAACGATGGGTAAACAAGTTTATTCATTCATAGGTTGTGTATTTTCAAATCACATACATATACCAATGCTTGCATGCCTGCTGTAGAGGTTCGACTACGTCGGATTAACAAGGCGCTTATTTGGCTATTTGTTGACACTAGTTTAGCCACAATCATGTGCTAGCTGTCTTAACCACTTCGATAACCATCAGATTAACTGGCCTGTAGTTGTGCCGTGTTTTATTGCGAGGCAGGTCAATTCATTCCTTATGTGTTCACAATAATTTGTTCTCATACAATCATTATATGTTCGGAATGTTTAACATTGTTTAACTGGCGCATTTTAATAATGACGATGCAAATATCGGTTTCGTGCATGTTACAATAATCATCGATATTTCACGCATATACTTTGTTCTTCTATCAAGTTGCAAACCTCAATATATGCATTGTACCCCTACAAAGCAAAATATTGCAGTCATCTTTGTGATGGACCAGACCTGCCTTCTACTAACGGTGGCTTAAATTGTTGAACGGAGGCATAGTTACCGGTCGCAAGCACATATAAATCATGTAACAGTTACTTTGAAGATGTCATTATAGTAACTGCATTTTCAGATAAACATAAAAGTAATTTTGGAGTAGGATTAATCAGTATGTCAGCCGAATACTACTTAATTGCAAGGCAAGAAATATGCATGCAAGCCAACCATGATAAAGATTATTTGTGTTCCGCGTGTGATATTCTATTGCCTATGAAGATGGCGAACATACACACATACTTATACATGTATTTTTACATACATCTACAAAAATATATGTTTGCATATCTGTATACATATATATATTATTTAGATATATATATTAATATGTATATATGTATAAATACATCTGTATTTTACTATCAATACATCTGTGTATATTATTAAAATGTATACTCTATATATATATAATATATATATATATATATATATATATATATATATATATATATATGAATATATATATATATATATATATATATATATATTTATATATATATATATATATATATAACATATATATACAAAAATATGATATATAGATTTATTTCTATATATATATCTATATATATCTTTGCATATATAAATATATATATACATCTTAATATATATATGCAAACATATATATGTAGATATATACACGGATATATATATGAAAACATATTTATTTATGTACGTATATGCATATACTTATAGATATAAATATATCATATATGTATATGTCTATATGTGTATGCATTCAACATCAAGGAGTTTATCGCGTTAAAATATCCAACTTGTATACTGGAGTAGGGTCATCCGCAACGGGAGTGTACAAGAGAGGAAGACAGATCATTCACATATAATATGAACCGAACAGGACCAGCTTCAGAGCCCTGGGGAGCACCACATTATAGTATGCATTTATCCGGGGCTGCGTTATTTTATTAAACATAATGTGACCTATTATCCAGGTAACTTTGAACTATGGAAAGGGCATGCCTCTAATGTCATAGCGATGCATCTTTGTCAAATGCCATTTAGATATCGAAAAAGACACCTTAATCTCCTTAAACACATTCAGTATAACTGACACAAGTCCATTATTGCTTTACCGGCAAATTGTCTGACTCGAAAGCCATATTGGCTATCATTTAGTGTAGTATTCACCTATTTGAATTCGTTTATAAATATTTCTTTTATAGAATTTCAAATAAAAAACTGGTATGATAGATATTGGTCGACATTTGGCCGTTAACTGTCCATCTGTTGATTTATAAAGCCATACAATGTATGCTATCTTTAAACCCTTTAGGGAACGTTCCTTCTCTGAGTGATTTATTGATAATCAATTAATGCGGAATTAAATAGAGCGCGATGCTGATTTGATGTGTTTTGAACAAAGAGTACCATTGCCAGTAGCGTTAGTGCAGCTGATAGAAGTGATTATTTGTTGAATTAGTACAAGTGACGACAATAGAAGGGGGACAGAACTACCGGGTTATTTTGTAGATGCGGTACAAGATGGGAGGTATTAGCTTATGCATTGGCGCAACAAGCATGGTGTATCGGTTATATTGGACAATTCGGTGAATTAATGAGTAAAGGAACTAAGTGTTTGCCAAGTTTTACTGATCTTATGTCGACGTCATCTAAATTAATCATTAACATACATAGCCATGGCTTTGCAGTGAATACGAGCTGCTTCCGTACGCTTAATTCATGACAAGCGTTGGTTTTTCATCTTGTCGACTAGAAGGAAAGTCGAGGTTTTGCGCCTAAAGTGTATACTGTTATTAACGGCAATGTAGCCACTGGAGCAGGCCTGAAAGGATCGAAAAATCTAATAATGTGATAATGATAATTATAACAATTTACGACGGCGATAGCATAATAGATGTTATTACCATATATTATTAATTTGTCTACATCAGTTAAATAATTACTATCATTTTATCAAACTATGTCAATTATTTCAAAATGCATTTGTATCCATTTTTCTATATTTGGCGGAATATTAATCCGTGAAAAGAAATAATCTATAACCGTCGTCAAACAATGAACACATCGATCTAGTCGATCTAGTGTGTGTGTGTGTGTGTGTGTGTGTGTGTGTGTGTGTGTGTGTGTGTGTGTGTGTGTGTGTGTGTGTGTGTGTGTGTGTGTGTGGGGGGGTGGGTGTGATGCATGCATTCTGTTTGATCGGTGGGTGTTAATGCGACATATCTGTTACATCATTTACATGATCGATCACGCCCTAGCGCCCACTGTCTTCTAGAAGGTTGTCCAAGGAGTCAATGTCGCCTGAATTTGAATCACTTCCACTTAACGAATTTGAATACTCATGGTTACATTAAATGGGGCTCAATAGTAGACCGGGGATTTACGTTTATAGACTCAAGGTATAATAAGGAGGTTTAACTAATGAGATAGATAATGTTTTAACGAATAGCGTTATATATCATAGTCTTTGACAATCTTACGATGCACAAATAGCATATAATTAACAATTATCCGGCTATAAGATTTAACATCAAACGCAGGCGAAAGCGGCACAGGCAAACTTGACAGGCTTCTGACCGACGCGAGGCTCACGCAATATATAACTGAAAGATTTGCATGCCTCAACTGCTGGCACAGAAAGAAATATTTTATAAATATTTCATATTGCTAGTGTATTTGTGATGAAGTGAATCAAATAACAATTAATTTAGAAGAATATGACATATTAATATTCGACTCTTTGTAATAGAAATCTGCGATTGAAGAAGAAAATCTTTGTTCTGAATGGTAGAATGCTTGACCTCTTGTTGCAGTTGATCTCTTTAGGAGCAGTGTCGTAACATTGTGTATTACCGGTTTAGCGTTAAATGGTGGTTATTGCACAGGAGACGGGTAAACATATCTGTCCATAAAATCAAGACTATTCACGCGCCTATGCAGTGTCGGTTACTACTCTCTGCGCTGGATTTTATACAATATAATAAATAAAATGGTTGGATATTTGGTATCTCATACCATCAGAACTCAAGGTTTTATAATGATTATCACGAACCCCACTTGAATTATCGTTGTTATTGCAACGCGATGGTTATTATCATGCTACCAATAATCATAAGATATATTTATGGGCCCGAGCGCAGATTTTGATGATGATATCAAATGATAACAGTCTCAGTTAATCGCAATAGCAAATTTGTGCCGTCTGCATAAACCATCAGTACGTTTGTTATCCGATGTAACATCCGTTACGTTGACTGAACTCATTCTTTGGTACCTGCCTTGGCAGATATGAATGGCAGCATCAGCATTAGATGTTCTTCACTGATGCCATATGCATGAAATACCTCTGGCGTTCAGAACATGTACGGACTCGACGAGCTGGTTGTCCAATTATACCTTTACAAGTTATCTGTCAGATTGTGCTAGTGTGCGTCACGCCGTAAGGAGACCTGCGTTCAGCCACATATATGTATTGGCTGGCTTAACCAGATTCACTGGTCAGTTGTTGTGGTGTGCCTAATTTGGATATGTAAATATATAAATATATATATATATATATATATATATATATATATATATATATATATACGCATATAAATATTTACAGTCATATAGATATATGCATATCGATATATATATATATATATATATATATATATATATATATATATATATATATATGCTTTTATATATATATATATATATATATATATATATATATATATATATATATATATATATATATATATATATATATATATATATATATATATATATATATATATATATATATATATATATATATATATATATATATATATATATATATATAGATGCATATTGAATTTTGATGTAACTGAAGTCAATTAGATCTTACTCTATTACGGTTTCTTAGGTAAGTTATGATATAAATAGCACTATGATGCACTTGGATATTGTAATGTTATTGGATTGCTTACTAAGGCTTAATTAATGAAACATTAAACCATGTAACAAAACTGTTACATGTTGTCAGTGATGTTAAATGTTTGTAATAAATGGGATTATTTGAAGATATATGCCATTTGAAAGCTGCAGTTGGGCTGCCACCAAGGCAGGAAAGTTTACACGCCTCGATGCACTAACATTTATTGTTAGTATCTTTGCCCATTGCGCCAATGGTGCTACGTAGAGCCGCAACATAAGAATATCATGACATTGCAAAGATGGAGCATGATGGCGATGTTGGATGGTAGAGATGCGTCTATTCTGGCAGTCTCAACGTGGATCAGATTGATCACGATATAAGCAGGGAAATCACCTATTTGAATCCGAGGCATTACGTCATAGATATAAAGGTATAGCCCAGCAGTCGCGGACTGTCACCGCAGCTCATCCAAATCGTGCTGGATCCAAATGCTAATGCCTGAACACAACAGTCAAGTATATGGCTGAATAAGAAATATAATAACAAGCGAACACTCATCCGCACACCCACCCATCTCGCAAGCGCTGACATTCATACCTACACACAAACACAACCAGATAACCCCACGTTAATGAGCTTTCAAGCTTTATAACAGAATTCCACACTCTCAGAATAATAATGATGCTGAATGCATATTGTATCTTTAAGATGAAACGAGTGTTTGGGAACGGACTCTGCTGTGTGTATTCCCATATTACTACGCAATATCACACGCTGAGCTCTGTGCGGGTGGTCAATAATCAACGTGCGCCTTGGAAATAAAATTATCGTCAAATAAGTAACAGTTACTTGATTCGTGTACAGAGGCTAGCTCCGACTCAGCCGTTGCTATAAAGGGTGCAGACTCATAATTGGTTTGTATACATATATGGTGAGCTATCGGACAGTCTGAGTCATCTGTCTGGGCAAGTAATACGTTATTGATCCAGAATGTTAGTTTGCTGCAGACTGATATGGGCATGTCGGCACATTCAATGGTTCAAATAATCAGGACTATACTAGGATGATGTGTAAAAATTATTCAATCCTTCACTTTGTACATTCGTAATTATACACACTCATCGTCTATGAATATCCCCCCTTTACCTCACGGCCACGATTACAACTACTGTTAAAACACATTTATGGGTCAGCATGTTAATTATGCTGCTAGACGAGTCATTAACGTAATCTTATGTAGTTTTATAGATATTAGCTTACAGATCTCCATCTTCTGTGGAAACGATCAATAAACATTGTGATATATTGTTGGATCACTTATACTCCTTTATTGATGCTTGGTTTCGTTATCGGTAGTGTCTATCCCAGTGAAAGGCTATGACAAACTCGTTTGAGACAACAACTCGGTTTGTTATTTTCCCCCTGTTCGGGTCGTTCTTTTGAGAAACACACAAAAGTTAAGATACCTACGGAAGAACATAGATAAATGGGTTGTTATTATAAGAATAATAGTGTCTAGGCTAAGGGCAATTAACACCCTTATATGGCAAACCTTATTATTCACTAAGTAGAAAAGCAGTTAGCACGCATAATGGCGAGATGTTACATATTCATGAATGTTCAAAGAAAATAAAGGTCATCTTTTGTGCAAACATTATAACCCAAATATAGCTTAACACTGCGCTGTAAGTGAACTTTGCTGGTTGGTAGTACACATCATCAAGTATTTGCTTGACGCAACAATGTGCTATAGCAGTACACTTTGGTATGACAATACATAAATCGTTAGGCTGCCACCAATTGAAACGCCCGTTCAAGGGAATCAAGCATTCAATTCATGTCCATACTAAATCCATCGTTTAATCCAGCAATTCAAATATTCCATGGGATTCCTAACGTTTACCACAAGTATGGCAAAGCAAAAGGCCTCAGCGGACATGATATTGCATCGAAATTGGTAGGATCTCAAAATATATTACCGCTATGCGTCTATTTTCTTTATTAACAGCGAAACCTCTAATAAGAGCAGTGAACACTTTATGTGCAAAACCAAATATCCTTTGGGGCTCTTAAACAGGCGACTAAGCCATAAATCATCGTGGGAAAGGGTTGTTGTTCATAATCTAAGTCAGACAGATATCTTTTGCTTGCCATGCGCGGGTTGGTTGGCGTTGTGTGTAGCACACACACCAAGTGTCGTCATTTCCTTTAAAACGTAAAGTGGATATAAACTAGGCACTGTTTCAACGTGAGTCAACACGGGTAATGATACTAAGGGTTACGGCGATGTGAGATCTTAAAAGCGATGCGTTAAACTTTATGCGCACGCAATAGTCATATGCATGAAGGCATCACGTTCGAACGACACGTCTTGATTGTAGGTTTACCAATCTGTTTCATGTGCAATATATCCATCGCGAGTAAGTGTCAAAATATATTGCGCTGTTTGTAACCATTAAAACATCAATTCTAGTGTGGAAATGAGATCTGCAGCATAATATACTGACATTTACTCATGTTGATGCACAGTATATAACAGCAACATTATTTCGATAAAAAGTCAGACTTTGTTGTAGCTGACCGCTAACAACGTCTTTTACTTTATTTGTACCGTTTAGATAAATTATGGCATCAGCGACAAATAGTGTTATTTTTTAAATGAGCCTCAAATCAACCATATCGTTCACTTATTTCATGTAGGCACGAAACAATGCTAGAACGTTGACAAGCACCATATGTTATCACAATATTACTTTCTATATGGGAAATAATCTGATATCCAACAAAAATATTTCCTATAATACCAATTTTCTTGTCCAGGTGAGAAATGCTTTATAAGTATTGTAACATCCAAGACCAGAGAAGAAGCAGGGTTTGTAAGTCGGCTATAAACCAGCACCTCATATCTATTTTATTTGCACGTACTAGTAGCTTCAAAATGAGCTCAATCCAATACGATTTGGGTAATACATTGTCCCCAATAGGTTAAATATTTACGTCATGCTGCCATGCATTGCATTGCTTTCAGCAAAGTTATTCCTTTCAGCAAAATGGATTTAAATTTATGCATATATATAACGGTGTTATATATATTTATATATGTACCTAAATCATATATAAATATATGAGTATTAATATCTATATAAATGTATAATTACGTGTATATACGTACATGTATATATATCTATATATACATATAAAAAACCCACATATATATATATAAATATATATATATACATATGGATATTTATATGTATATATATATGTATATATTTATATATATATATATATATATATAAATATATATATATATATATATATATATATATATATATATATATATATATATATATGAATATATATATATATATATATATATATATATATATATATATATATATATATATATATATATATATATATATATATATATATATATATATATATATATATATATATATATATATATATATATATATATATATATATCTTATATATATATATATATACATATTCATAAATATATGTATAGGGATACACCCATATCTGTAGTATCGGGTTAGTCGTGTTTCTTCTACCTCATCCAATAATACTTAATTACAATTTTTGAAGGCTCGGTCTTGATCCCGCTGGAGGTATCGCGACGGCTGTTTTGTTTAAACAAAACTCAATGATCCTTAAGGGATAGAACAGAAGCGGATAGCAGTATAATAGCGGGTGAGTGAGCCTAATCATTTTTGATGAACAGCCCGCAAGGGCCGCAATTAATGCGGTATAAGGTGATAATGATCACAGCCGAAACTAGTCATTGCTTCTAGTAGTTTGCCATTCAACAAAATTATTCGAGATGTTTTAAACTAACTTGCACACATACTTGCTGTATGCCAGATAAAGGGTCTGAGACCTCATATTGAGACGTCAATCTTTGTGTTCTTACAATGGCGGGCAAATGATAGTCGAGTATCCCGGACTTCCTATAAGCGAAAAGAGCTTGCCTACACTCATGATAGATATTGCAAAACACGATATTGGTTCGCTGAGCATATTTTGTTTTACACGGCTGCGCATATCTCATAAGTGCAGGGGGTATTTCATGTCCGAGCAATGTAGTCGATTATGTAGCTGTATCGTTGCTAGACTATCCCTCGAAATATGTTTTGGCGTATTAATTGAATATGACTTGCAGCCGTCGCCAAGTCATTATATCCACATCCTTTTTCTACTGATAATACACCTTGTTTATCAGAGAATTGGTATCGCAACACAGTAATGCATATAATAACACGCTGTTGTGTTCGCATACACGGCTCAGATATCATGCAAGCTGGTATCAAATCAGATTGTCGCTCATGTTCTGGTTATGTTTACGCGCCTATTACCTCCCCGAATATGGTATGGTTCTCCGCTATGGACCCCATAATATACTGCTCATTATGCAATATTCCTTCGTGTTTCCTGTTTGACAGTTCCCAACCCAATACAGCAGTCTTAAAAGTGACCATTTCGTTAGCGAAACATTCTGCGTTTCCTATATTGAATACGTATTTGGTCAGGTGTAATGATCTAATAAATTTTAAAAACTCTATTCCTTATCTACCCATATGCTTGAAAATTCAAATATTGACCTGGTCTGATGCGGCGAGTGGTTATCGTCGCATCGTTATCGTCGAGATGATAGTAACGCACCCGTGCATCACGGTATAAAGTATGCACGTGCAACCGATGTGCATTAGTGTGTACGGATTAATATACTTGAATGACATTCGTTCTACATTTTCCATGTCCTATAATGCCTCATTAAATGCTTTTATGTTGTCTTAGTCCTGCACCAAACGAGAATAGGTATGGACCAAGAAAATAGGGAACATTTCATGGAGAATATAATCGTATTTGACAAACCTGCCGTCATATAAGCTGCATTAGGATGGCTTCAGTAACGTAGGATTAATATTGCATGGTGGTTGTCTGATGTGACAACAATAGAAATAGTTATGAAGAGATATCTGACATATTACATGGCCAGTGTAATTGTTTTGCCAGTGTATAGTTATATCATTGCGGAAAACAATATTGAAGTGACAGTGCACTAAGAACGGTTGCTTCAAACGTTCACTATGGCGCTTAATGATTGGCAGTTTTGGATTAGTTCCTCCACTTTTCACCGTCATATAATATTATATTTGTACGCAATTGATTTTCGTGCATTCAACGTTGGCTATGCATTTTTGCTGAACCATTTAATTTTGCGTCGTAATAAGGTGCCAGATTTTGTTTTGCTATGTGAGTTATAGCCTTTCTTATATATGCCCCAAACCGTATTATTCGATTGCTTGTACATGAATGCGGAACATTGAGCCTGAGCAGTATGGAAATATCTCTACTCAGTAAAAGTTTACATTCATGTATTCATTCATATTACTCGCTTATTGCTGATGGTTACAAAAACATCTTGTCTGAAGACATAGTTTTTACAGATAAAACCACCATGATTTGATCGGATTTTTACCACGCCCAATCAGGCTCTGACATATCTCCAGGTGACACGTTGAAATGCTTTCGGAGGCGGGAAAAGCTGCAAACACTACAGATGGCGACACTATCGTCAATATAGGTTATGTTGACTATCGTACCTCCATGAAATCACAACCACAATAAGAGTAACTAACGATTAAACCTAGGCTATTAATGTGAGTAGTGTGATGACATAAAAAACAGACCGTGGCCATTTCAATCCATAAATGAAGCACCGCAGCTGATTACCGCACTGACTTTATTGTACAAAACATAAACATAGGCCAAGCAATGCCTTCCAGTTTTTTAAACGACTAGCTGATAGCAAGCATAAAACAAATAAGGCTGACACTGGTTTTGCGGAAAATAATGCCTTGTTTTGTTTTGTAATTAAACCGCAATCTACCCACTCGCTTAAAGTAGTTGCAACAAATCTTGCTTGTAAGTCCAATGCGAACAGAGTTAATGATCCATGACTTGTCAATGTTTGTCCGTCTGCAGTACTTTGCATTTTGAATACCTCATGCATTTAGTATGAGCCAGTACCCATATTATTTCGACGCCTAGTACAAGACATAGACCACTGATTACTCACATACTAATTTGTTTCATCGGACCATCTGTCAAATGAACAGTACTAAAACCAAGAAAGTACCAAGCGTGTTATCTTCCTTATCACGAATATTGTGGGTTGTATTAGTGGTAGGCAACAACTTTTTCTGCTGATATTCGCTGTACTATATGCAAATGTTAAGGTAGAATATGATGACGAATTTAATTTGTGAATTGATCAAGATAAATCCTTAACGCTCTGACCAAAAGATCCTCAATTCTGTTGAGTAGCGTAGTCATCATCTTTAACATCATTTTCATCAGTTTGCGGTTGCCAGCAAATCTCGTACAGCATACAGCATTTCACGAAAACACTAACGCGACAGCCGCGGCTGTACTTTAAGAGAAGTAGAAGAATTTTCAATCAATCAGTGAGAATGATAAATCCGTACATTACATTCGTGCATATAATCGATGATGAGCATATATATCTGGTTTGCGAAGGTATTGCAACTGTTGTCCCTATCAGCATCAGCCATCTCGATGAAAACAAACCATATATTTCCTTTCTCAAAGTAGATTGAATAATTGAAACACACAAATAAGGCCAACTAAGTCATAAATACAAATTAGTAATGGCTTTTAATTACATCCCTAGCAGTGTCTCTCCTGTAAATTATTTATTCTTGAGCTGGTGAGACGTTTTTGTAGAAAAGGCAGAGTAGCTGATATCGTCTTTGCAGTAGAAAATCTCAGCGACAGAACAGAATATTATATATGCTACTGGCAATCAAAACGCGCATTTCACAAGCACAAATCCTTCGCCATGTCAAACATTATATGCAAGCGAAATGGTAAGTCATTAAATAACCACAATGGGTTTTAGAAAAGGGGATAATCGCCCGTATGATCAAATAGATAGTTCTTTTAATGATTGGTATATCTGCAAACGCTCTGTTGTATGCTACTATCGTGCCCCTTATAAGCTCATTATTAGCTTAATAATGCCGAGTAGGTGCAATTTGCAGGTCTCATGTGATTATCATCAAGTTTTTGCGCTTATCATACGTGTAATTAGATGCTAAAAATCCTATTTCAGCCGTAACAATTCCACAGCTTTATTGGTGTTGAAAGGTGTTTACAGATATTTGCGTTCCATCACTCGATAAAATCGATTGCTCTAGAGCTCTTACTGACAGACAGAAAAGTCTGCGACTTGAGAATATAGCAGTGGTTAAGTGTATATGCATTTAGATCTGGTCGATTGACAATTTTATTCTTAGAATTAATTCAAACTGATAGAACTGTTAAGTTCGATGGTTTTTAAAAGGGGTTTTGATAATGCACATTTCTAACACATCACGAGAATCATGTGCCTTTGCTATGCATTTTTCCTGATTCATTTTGCTTACTGCTTTGAAATTTGTAACCCCAAGATTGTTCATGTACTCCGCTAGGGGTGGATTAATTGATCTGCCTAACATTTGTTCATAAACGCGGTGGCTGAAGCCATAATAGCTCGATAATGGTTTTATCCATTCTGAATATATCAATATATTCATGCATTTCATATCACCCGTCATTCACTGCTTGTCACAACGTTACATCGCTACATCTACACCCATCGATATATAAGTTGCACAGGTAAAGGAATTCTGAATTGAGCTTTTTCGTACCTAGCCGGATCGGTTATCAGAGGCCACAGGCTACGGACTGATTCCACGATGGCATATTGAAAAAAAACACTGTGGTTGACAAAGTGCTGCAAACTTGTTGCACGATCGTCAGATATAGAAATGTCATATATTGAGATTACTTGATCGAGTAGTGCAATTCCGGCGTAGAATGGAGACCAGTTAACAGTTTTAAGTCCGACCTAGGAGCATGTACCATTTGATGCACTCCCAAAGTATCGCTTTATCACATATCGATTGATGTGTAGCTTTAACGTCATATTAGCGAGGCGCACACAAATTGTGATCAACTATGTGATTAACTTATGTAATGTGATAGCATCAAGCAATAAACTGAACGAGAGAGGCCTAAATAAAACTCATCTGTCTTATTTATCTCATTTCACCATACAATGCGATTATAACCAAGGACCAGTTGTAAAAATCATAAGCAGTCGTAATTAATATGGGATTGGTTAACAAATAATTGCATTCAGGATGGGACGATGACAGAGAGTACAAAGCAAATAAGACTGGCACAAGGTTAGCTAGGCATAATATACTCTTGGTTTTTACTCCTACACACTAGACGTACCGGCACCCATGAGCCATTAAATTCCCAAATAGCGATTGATGAATTGTTAGGATGTGTTTGTCGGTGGTATGTCACTGCCGCACATAACAGGAGACTGTTACCACATTATTTTGACCCTTTCTGCGGAACAATAGACAGCCTATTATTCATACACTAATTTGATTTACCGGAACGTCAGTCAACTACACCGTGGGTAAATACTTGAACCATTCAGTGTATGAGCTCCATTATTGATCATCTTTGACACCAGCTGTGATGAGGATATGTATATTTTATACGCTATTTATCTTTATACAATATCCAATCAACGTTATAGTAGGTGTACCTTTTACACAGAAGTGGCCGATCAACGCCTCATCCAATTAAGCATCCCGAGCCATAACTATTGATGACAACACCATCACCAAAGTCTCTTTGAAATACTACAATATCGTAGGTATTTGCTAAACGAGATGTTGCAGAAAAAAACATACGTTAACTATATCACTCTGAAATACCAGCATGGTATGGGTAAATTGCTTTCTAGTCTGATGGCTAAGTACCTAATTTATAATTGAATGCTTTAAAGAATACCGTCTTGGTGGACTAATGGTGAGTGCGTGCATTACTGCTTTCTATCCAACGGTTTGAATATTGGCACCTAACAATGTTACCAGTAAGTGAACCTTGATGCGCCTGATATCGAAAATTACATCTATGTTATCAAGGAAACTAGAAGCAATCATGGGCTTGAATGACCGCAGAGTACTTACTGGACAAATTATCGCAATGAATACTTACTAGTATATCAGGTAGTTGACATTAAATTGTGCACCAGGTTTCCTCATGGAGTCAGTCTGCTTTGTGTTTGGTAGCGCTAGAGCCTGCATGGGATTCGCTTAGTTTATCCGTGACAGATGCAACACCGGATTTATTGACGTTGCTTGAAGCATACAATTAGCCTGCCAGTGTACATTGTCAGTTTATGTATAAACAGCGTCATTAAAGTAGACATGATTAATGTCAGTGTTCTGTTAAATCAAATAGTAAAAAGTATCATACAAAATGTTAGTGAAGTGTTGTATGATCGTTGATGCAATGACCTCTAACAGACCATTTAATGCCATCTGGTCATCAGCATCAGTACTTCCTGATTATATTTCACAGTATCTCCTGGTAATGTCTGCTTTGATAGTTATGGGAAATACGGAGGTCATTTTCACAAGGAATATAGACAAAGAGTCTTCATTCGAACTTGTGGTTTTTTTTAAGTAATCGGTACCATCAGTTCAGGAGCTACGAGTTACGCGTACGAGCTACACCTCACATATGCTTTATGTTAAGTGAGTAGTGACTGCGCCTTGTTGGATCACATCTCATACCTCCCGTCATGTGAGTCATTTTAGGACCAATATGAAACGCTTTAGCGTTACGCTTCCGTTAAGCTAGATTGGAACAAATATAGCATTATTTTCAGCATTGCAAAACCCTGATAATGTTTGGTAGGTTTCCGAGAACGTGCAAACACTAATGAAACAGTATATGATTCGGTTTTGCTGTAAGCTTCGTCCCCGTCAACTAAAAACATGTACTTGACAGCACATGTTTTTATACCGAGCATTAATCTACGTATGAGTTTCAATCTAAATAGACATAACGTATTCATTGCGAATTAACCAGCGAGTATTGGTCTGCGCGGATATCAACTTGATTGCTTGTGGCAGCCAAGCTTTACTGAACGAGCTTCAGCTGAAGCTGTTTGCTTTTTCCTAAAAAAGATCCATTTGGGTTCTTACTGGGCATTTTCAGGAGGTTGGCAGAAAAAAACCTGCCTTTTATCCCAACAACAAACGGTTCTCATGAAAGCATATGTTTTCTGTATCATCAAATATTGATGATGAATGCTGTTCCTATTACCCGGAATAGAACAATAGGTTTACCGCCTCTTTTCCTTGCATATTAATATAACAATATCCGCAAAATATCAACTGCTTGATGAGTAAGAAAAATGCTTTGTTTAATCGAGTGCGTTGTATGGCGTGTGTGCAAATGCCAAGAATTTACCTCTGCTATATGCTTACTATATAAACGGAGCTATGTCTTCCGGAATGCTAGCTTCACAATCGAAAACGTTTCAATATACGCTCAGCTATGCGTACGTAATTGGTGATACTAGATGAACGGATCGATACAGAAGTGCCTCACTGATAATCTAACGTGTCCAAAATAAAGGAGCCATCGGCAACTTGAATTGGAGTAGTAGTGGAGACCCCGAATACTTGCCAATTGGTTACTCATCAAATATATGCAGGATGAAGTAGCCATTTGTTACAAAGTTATGAATACAGGCAAGAGTTTGGATTGAAAGCTGACTATTATCGCGCATAATCAGCAAATAGAATTGCACCCTGAATGCCAATGCGAAACAACACTTAGGAGTGTTTTAGTCAGTCTAGACCACAACCATTATCCTATTCACATTGGATATTAAGTTTATCAACACGGCCCGATATGCACCTAGCCATTGATGTAAATCCGAATATGTTCTACATGCACCTTATGGTAGCCTAATGTGTCGGGCTTAAGTAATTGGTTCGTTATGATTGCCATCAAAGTTGTTAATAAACGACAATTTTAACTTTTAACGAAAAATTTTATGTATGTATTGATATCACTTGTGTTATTTGCTTGATTGTCGCACATTGAGTTGATCGTCGCCATCTTGCATCTTCACAAACAGGAGAGAAAGATTATGCCACACTGCGTCGTTATTGTCAACAGCATCTAATTTCGTCAAAACGTGTATTATATTGAGTTGTTGTCACCCTATAATTTTTTTATGTGCGCGTGAGTAGATGTATGTGAATTGTATGTTTGAGCGTGGTTGCTTAATTATTTCGCTTTGTCACTTGTTCCTACTATCCGTACAAAGTGTCTACTGCTTTGATAAGCAATCATAAATACAATTGTGATTACAAAAGTGGTTGTAAATGCAATTGAGATGAGAAACCTTGAGCGCTGTGGAGGCTTTGGATGATGTGACAAGGTGGTCCTCTTGTGTTTTCAAGTTATATGAGAGTATGTAAATATCAAATGTTTATATGACAACTTTCCTAATAGATTGTTTTATAATACGGTGGTCGCTTTTGATCAGGTGTTAACCCTTTTGATAGTACCTAATCATATCAAATGAGAGCTATTTCCTATGATGTGTTACGCTTTCTGAAATACAAGATCAACTGTTAGAAAAGGGCTCATATTGGCAATCGAACGTTTAAGCTGTGACCATTGTTCAACGTTTTTGATATGTAATTGCGTAGAATATTGATAAGTCTGCTAAAACATATTCAAACTTACGTGAAACGCCTAGTGAAAAAATCTGTTTGCATGTATCGGCGATATATCTTTTGTCTACAAAATGTGGTTCAAAGTGAGATTGGTTGACAAATTTATGAAGGAAGATTTATCCTCCCGGCTATGTTGATATTAATTCGCCACCATATTTTCTGATCCAGTTGTGTCTTTGGATCATTTGATATGAGTGATCAATATTGCCTACTACTAATGTCTACTTTCATTGTATGGTTGTTGTACAACATGCGCTGCAAAGTTACGCCTAAAAATCGGTTGTAACATAATCCGTGTTATTTGCAAAAACCAAGGCAGGTTTTGACAATAAGGTATACCCAACTTCATAGTACTACGGACATCATTGAAGTAATGTCTTATTCTATTGTGCATATGTATAGTGTTTTGCAGATGAATGTTATTTAGTAAGCCCGGATGCGACTTTCTGCTTGTGAATAATGGTGATACCGATACTCACACATCTAAGATATATTGATCTGCTCTGAAGGGACTGTGGTTCTATGGCTCCCTCAGTTCAGTCGATTGTGCTATAAAAGGCGCGACGTCAGAACGTACTCAGCTTAACACGTTTTACTTGCTTTAGTTGTTCAATGAATACGGCCTTAGTTTCATAATGCAACGAGTTGTTTAGCAAAACGATCATGTTTGTTTTTCGCTCCTCACCAACAAAGTTAAAACAGGCGCAACACGATCTTGTGTGGTATACAATTGCCTTTGTCGTCATACTAAGCAGTATTATAATGTCTCGCTAACACTACTCCCTTTTGATCATCCATCAAATACGGTGCAATCTAAGTAAATAAAAAAACTACTTAGTCCGTATGCTTAAGCATCCATGCTATATTTTCTGCATTAACGTTATCCATAAAACGTCCTGGCAGTCATTGTGCAACCAATGCAACATATGAGGCATTAACCTGATGTGCACCGACTTGCCGTCAGCTATTCGGATCGAATACTCCAACCACGCAGCATGTTCCTCCATGTGTTCCGTTATTGCGCCATACCACACGCTGAGAAATCTTTGTTTGTGCTTTGTTCCTAACTTTGCCCTAAATTGATTGTGCTATATAATCTCTAGATAATATAGCCCCTCCCAGCTTCGGATTGTTAGTAGCGCCTACCACATGCCGATTTTAGCATGTAATTCACGTCTCGTCAAATATAAGCCAACGGAACTAACAACGGCGTAAGAATTGCAAGGATATGTTTCCAATAGAAGCTGGAAATCGGTCCCTGTGGTTTTTTTTCTGTCATGTGTATAATTGTTCATTTGTTTGAAGAGTTATAAGCCTATTTGATTCTATTTATTTACCCGCAGGCATATGATGCAATAGGTCGAAACTTGATTAATGATTAAAGTTCCTGGTTATGAAAGCAAAATGCTAGCTGTACGTAACTATCATTCAGCTTGTATCCCTGTAACAAGAAAACGCTGATGTAATTATATATGGTATAAGTTTTACCCACGGTACTGATACAATGCAGCATTGCAACAAACTTTTGGTTTATCATTCACAACTTGCATGAATATGTACCCGAAATGGAATGCTCAGATCCCTACTCATTTGCCTAAACTGAATCATCATTTTTGCCGTAACCAGATAATATTCACCGAATTAAACCGACAATAATATTAGTCTTGATCCCACACTAATCCGCGCTGCAAGCTTATCGGTTGAGCGAGTTGTCTTTAAGATAGAATCGGTCTGAAAGGCGACAGCGTTGAAAACTAGAGAGAGATTGAGATAAAGTTTGTTATCTTCATTCAATATGCATACAGATTTTATCATAGTGAACCGGTGTTGAAGATAGTGGGAGCAGATGTGCTCTATCATATTCATACATAAATAACAATACAAAGTCTCCATGAGATATTACAGCTACCATTACAATTACAATACCAATAAAGATAAATTGAACAGGATAACATGAGCAAATATACATTTGTTACATAACGTTAAGAAAATGTCAGTGAAATCATTGATCATGACTTGATGAGAATACGTTATCAGAAACAATATGTAAAAGGTGGTTTACAGTGAAGTCGAAAAGGCCCAAATAAATTTCTTTAGCAGTAACATTGAATTAAATGATTTGAGTAATATTCTTTTCAAGGATAATCGCCTTATCATTTTGTTTGAAGAACGATATCGAATAACCCACCTTAAGTAATATATAGAGAGCCTTAATGTGGGGTTTTGCCACGAAGTCCCAGTAGCATAGATTTGCACATACTGCAGTACAATAGGGTGTGGTCAAGGTGTGTTGGTTTACCTTGTGCTTTATGTTATTCATAATGCCTATTGCCTTTGCAATTGTAATTGCTATTGAGTCAATATAGCTTTTCCGGTTATTTTTAGTATCCATAATAACACGTAAATAGTTCGTTTTATTGACAATGTAAACTATATTATTGATTATTTTTAGATTAATTTTAGGTTGGTTATTTGTTGTTTTGGAGAGCATTGCGTGGGTTGTATTGGTGCTTAGTATTTATGGACATCCAATAACTTTAGGTATTTCGATATTGGGTTTGTTTAACTGTTCTGATTATAAAAACCCTTGAAAATGATCCGCAATATCGGTATAAAATAATGCACCGCCATAAGTGCTTTGATAATTTAGGCTATTGCATATCATTGTCAATAAGCGTTGCTGAATATTTTCTTACTCTATTTGGGCGGGTTATCCCAGAGATCTATTCATAAAGAACAATATAGCGTTTGATACTTATGCTCTTTAGAAAGCATTGGCAGTAAAACCAAATATGTGAAATTGATAACGAGAAGCTAGCATCAGTCCTTAATATAAGCTTATTTCGTGATACCGTGGCATTCGAAACGCTAACATATTTTGCAAACAACCCCTAGCAATCGATGGAGCCCCACGGAAGCAATATAAGGCTACAGAAAGTTTAATGGCATGCTTATCTGAAAAAGAGCGCTGGCTTTTCACGCAGGGTACAACTCGGATTGGCTCTGAGTCATCTTTATCCAGGCTTTCCGAACCTGAAAACAATTCCATTAATTCAGAGATAATGTATAAATTTGGTGTTTTAGCTTCACCCGAATAAGATCAAAATCCGAAAAACAAATATGCTGTCAGTTGCTAGCGGCGAGTGGTGAAACTTGCTTGATTGGTGGATTCTAATTTGTTTATTGCATGACAAACTCAAATTTCATAACATTTCTCATCAAATAAACGATGGGTAAACAAGTTTATTCATTCATAGGTTGTGTATTTTCAAATCACATACATATACCAATGCTTGCATGCCTGCTGTAGAGGTTCGACTACGTCGGATTAACAAGGCGCTTATTTGGCTATTTGTTGACACTAGTTTAGCCACAATCATGTGCTAGCTGTCTTAACCACTTCGATAACCATCAGATTAACTGGCCTGTAGTTGTGCTGTGTTTTATTGCGAGGCAGGTCAATTCATTCCTTATGTGTTCACAATAATTTGTTCTCATACAATCATTATATGTTCGGAATGTTTAACATTGTTTAACTGGCGCATTTTAATAATGACGATGCAAATATCGGTTTCGTGCATGTTACAATAATCATCGATATTTCACGCATATACTTTGTTCTTCTATCAAGTTGCAAACTTCAATATATGCATTGTACCCCTACAAAGCAAAATATTGCAGTCATCTTTGTGATAGACCAGACCTGCCTTCTACTAACGGTGGCTTAAATTGTTGAACGGAGGCATAGTTACCGGTCGCAAGCACATATAAATCATGTAACATTTACTTTGAAGATGTCATTATAGTAACTGCATTTTCAGATAAACATAAAAGTAATTTTGGAGTAGGATTAATCAGTATGTCAGCCGAATACTACTTAATTGCAAGGCAAGAAATATGCATGCAAGCCAACCATGATAAAGATTATTTGTGTTCCGCGTGTGATATTCTATTGCCTATGAAGATGGCGAACATACACACATACTTATACATGTATTTTTACATACATCTACATAAATAAAAAACTGGTATGATAGATATTGGTCGACATTTGGCCGTTAACTGTCCATCTGTTGATTTATAAAGCCATACAATGTATGCTATCTTTAAACCCTTTAGAGAACGTTCCTTCTCTGAGTGATTGATTGATAATCAATTAATGCGGAATTAAATAGAGCGCGATGCTGATTTGATGTGTTTTGAACAAAGAGTACCATTGCCAGTAGCGTTAGTGCAGCTGATAGAAGTGATTATTTGTTGAATTAGTACAAGTGACGACAATTGAAGGGGGACAGAACTACCGGGTTATTTTGTAGATGCGGTACAAGATGGGAGGTATTAGGTTATGCATTGGCGCAACAAGCATGGTGTATCGGTTATATTGGACAATTCGGTGAATTAATGAGTAAAGGAACTAAGTGTTTGCCAAGTTTTACTGATCTTATGTCGACGTCATCTAAATTAATCATTCTCATACATAGCCATGGCTTTGCAGTGAATACGAGCTGCTTCCGTACGCTTAATTCATGACAAGCGTTGGTTTTTCATCTTGTCGACTAGAAGGAAAGTCGAGGTTTTGCGCCTAAAGTTGTATACTGTTATTAACGGCAATGTAGCCACTGGAGCAGGCCTGAAAGGATCGAAAAATCTAATAATGTGATAATGATAATTATAACAATTTACGACGGCGATAGCATAATAGATGTTATTACCATATATTATTAATTTGTCTACATCAGTTAAATAATTACTATCATTTTATCAAACTATGTCAATTATTTCAAAATGCATTTGTATCCATTTTTCTATATTTGGCGGAATATTAATCCGTGAAAAGAAATAATCTATAACCGTCGTCAAACAATGAACATACATCGATCTAGTGTGTGTGTGTGTGTGTGTGTGTGTGTGTGTGTGTGTGTGTGTGTGTGTGTGTGTGTGTGTGTGTGTGTGTGTGTGTGTGTGTGTGTGTGTG
Organism: Urechis unicinctus; assembly: GCA_034190875.2. Classification (NCBI taxonomy): domain Eukaryota; kingdom Metazoa; phylum Annelida; class Polychaeta; order Xenopneusta; family Urechidae; genus Urechis; species Urechis unicinctus. The sequence continues at coordinate 38,321,263 of CM067343.1, forward strand.
TGTGTGTGTGTGTGTGTGTGTGTGTGGGGGGGGGGGGGTCATGCATTCTGTTTGATCGGTGGGTGTTAATGCGACATATCTGTTACATCATTTACATGATCGATCACGCCCTAGCGCCCAATGGCTTCTAGAAGGTTGTCCAAGGAGTCAATGTCGCCTGAATTTGAATCACTTCCACTTAACGAATTTGAATACTCATGGTTACATTAAATGGGGCTCAATAGTAGACCGGGGATTTACGTTTATAGACTCAAGGTATAATAAGGAGGTTTAACTAATGAGATAGATAATGTTTTAACGAATAGCGTTATATATCATAGTCTTTGACAATCTTACGATGCGCAAATAGCATATAATTAACAATTATCCGGCTATAAGATTTAACATCAAACGCAGGCGAAAGCGGCACAGGCAAACTTGACAGGCTTCTGACCGACGCGAGGCTCACGCAATATATAACTGAAAGATTTGCATGCCTCAACTGCTGGCACAGAAAGAAATATTTTATAAATATTTCATATTGCTAGTGTATTTGTGATGAAGTGAATCAAATAACAATTAATTTAGAAGAATATGACATATTAATATTCGACTCTTTGTAATAGAAATCTGCGATTGAAGAAGAAAATCTTTGTTCTGAATGGTAGAATGCTTGACCTCTTGTTGCAGTTGATCTCTTTAGGAGCAGTGTCGTAACATTGTGTATTACCGGTTTTGCGTTAAATGGTGGTTATTGCACAGGAGACGGGTAAACATATCTGTCCATAAAATCAAGACTATTCACGCGCCTATGCAGTGTCGGTTACTACTCTCTGCGCTGGATTTTATACAATATAATAAATAAAATGGTTGGATATTTGGTATCTCATACCATCAGAACTCAAGGTTTTATAATGATTATCACGAACCCCACTTGAATTATCGTTGTTATTGCAACGCGATGGTTATTATCATGCTACCAATAATCATAAGATATATTTATGGGCCCGAGCGCAGATTTTGATGAAGATATCAAATGATAACAGTCTCAGTTAATCGCAATAGCAAATTTGTGCCGTCTGCATAAGCCATCAGTACGTTTGGTATCCGATGTAACATCCGTTACGTTGACTGAACTCAGCAGCATCAGCATTAGATGTTCTTCACTGATGCCATATGCATGAAATACCTCTGGCGTTCAGAACATGTACGGACTCGACGAGCTGGTTGTCCAATTATACCTTTACAAGTTATCTGTCAGATTGTGCTAGTGTGCGTCACGCCGTAAGGAGACCTGCGTTCAGCCACATATATGTATTGGCTGGCTTAACCAGATTCACTGGTCAGTTGTTGTGGTGTGCCTAATTTTGATATGTAAATATATAAATATATATATATATATATATATATATATATACAGTCATATATATATATATGCATATCGATATATATATATCATATATATATATATATATATATATATATATATATATATATATATATATATATATATATATATATATATATATATTTATATATATATATATATATATATATATATATATATATATATATATATATATATATATATATATATATATATATATATATATATATATATATATATATATATATATATATATATATATATATATATATATATATATATATATAGATGCATATTGAATTTTGATGTAACTGAAGTCAATTAGATCTTACTCTATTACGGTTTCTTAGGTAAGTTATGATATAAATAGCACTATGATGCACTTGAATATTGTAATGTTATTGGATTGCTTACTAAGGCTTAATTAATGAAACATTAAACCATGTAACAAAACTGTTACATGTTGTCAGTGATGTTAAATGTTTGTAATAAATGGGATTATTTGAAGATATATGCCACTTGAAAGCTGCAGTTGGGCTGCCACCAAGGCAGGAAAGTTCTGGCAAAAGCCGTTTACACGCCTCGATGCACTAACATTTATTGTTAGTATCTTTGCCCATTGCGCCAATGGTGCTGCAATCCTTACGTAGAGCCGCAACATAAGAATATCATGACATTGCAAAGATGGAGCATGATGGCGATGTTGGATGGTAGAGATGCGTCTATTCTGGCAGTCTCAACGTGGATCAGATTGATCACGATATAAGCAGGGAAATCACCTATTTGAATCCGAGGCATTACGTCATAGATATAAAGGTATAGCCCAGCAGTCGCGGACTGTCACCGCAGCTCATCCAAATCGTGCTGGATCCAAATGCTAATGCCTGAACACAACAGTCAAGTATATGGCTGAATAAGAAATATAATAACAAGCGAACACTCATCCGCACACCCACCCATCTCGCAAGCGCTGACATTCATACCTACACACAAACACAAACAGATTAACCCCACGTTAATGAGCTTTCAAGCTTTATAACAGAATTCCACACTCTCAGAATAATAATGATGCTGAATGCATATTGTATCTTTAAGATGAAACGAGTGTTTGGGAACGGACTCTGCTGTGTGTATTCCCATATTACTACGCAATATCACACGCTGAGCTCTGTGCGGGTGGTCAATAATCAACGTGCGCCTTGGAAATAAAATTATCGTCAAATAAGTAACAGTTACTTGATTCGTGTACAGAGGCTAGCTCCGACTCAGCCGTTGCTATAAAGGGTGCAGACTCATAATTGTTTTGTATACATATATGGTGAGCTATCGGACAGTCTGAGTCATCTGTCTGGGCAAGTAATACGTTATTGATCCAGAATGTTAGTTTGCTGCAGACTGATATGGGCATGTCGGCACATTCAATGGTTCAAATAATCAGGACTATACTAGGATGATGTGTAAAAATTATTCAATCCTTCACTTTGTACATTCGTAATTATACACACTCATCGTCTATGAATATCCCCCCTTTACCTCACGGCCACGATTACAACTACTGTTAAAAACACATTTATGGGTCAGCATGTTAATTATGCTGCTAGACGAGTCATTAACGTAATCTTATGTAGTTTTATAGATATTAGCTTACAGATCTCCATCTTCTGTGGAAACGATCAATAAACATTGTGATATATTGTTGGATCACTTATACTCCTTTATTGATGCTTGGTTTCGTTATCGGTAGTGTCTATCCCAGTGAAAGGCTATGACAAACTCGTTTGAGACAACAACTCGGTTTGTTATTTTCCCCCTGTTCGGGTCGTTCTTTTGAGAAACACACAAAAGTTAAGATACCTACGGAAGAACATAGATAAATGGGTTGTTATTATAAGAATAATAGTGTCTAGGCTACCGGCAATTAACACCCTTATATGGCAAACCTTATTATTCACTAAGTAGAAAAGCAGTTAGCACGCATAATGGCGAGATGTTACATATTCATGAATGGTCAAGGAAAATAAAGGTCATCTTTTGTGCAAACATTATAACCCAAATATAGCTTAACACTGCGCTGTAAGTGAACTTTGCTGGTTGGTAGTACACATCATCAAGTATTTGCTTGACGCAACAATGTGCTATAGCAGTACACTTTGGTATGACAATACATAAATCGTTAGGCTGCCACCAATTGAAACGCCCGTTCAAGGGAATCAAGCATTCAATTCATGTCCATACTAAATCCATCGTTTAATCCAGCAATTCAAATATTCCATGGGATTCCTAACGTTTACCACAAGTATGGCAAAGCAAAAGGCCTCAGCGGACATGATATTGCATCGAAATTGGTAGGATCTCAAAATATATTACCGCTATGCGTCTATTTTCTTTATTAACAGCGGAACCTCTAATAAGAGCAGTGAACACTTTATGTGCAAAACCGAATATCCTTTGGGGCTCTTAAACAGGCGACTAAGCCATAAATCATCGTGGGAAAGGGTTATTGTTCATAATGTAAGTCAGACAGATATCTTTTGCTTGCCATGCGCGGGTTGGTTGGCGTTGTGTGCAGCACACCAAGTGTCGTCATTTCCTTTAAAACGTAAAGTGGATATAAACTAGGCACTGTTTCAACGTGAGTCAACACGGGTAATGATACTAAGGGTTACGGCGATGTGAGATCTTAAAAGCGATGCGTTAAACTTTATGCGCACGCAATAGTCATATGCATGAAGGCATCACGTTCGAACGACACGTCTTGATTGTAGGTTTACCAATCTGTTTCATGTGCAATATATCCATCGCGAGTAAGTGTCAAAATATATTGCGCTGTTTGTAACCATTAAAACATCATCATCTAGTGTGGAAATGAGATCTGCAGCATAATATACTGACATTTACTCATGTTGATGCACAGTATATAACAGCAACACTATTTCGATAAAAAGTCAGACTTTGTTGTAGCTGACCGCTAACAACGTCTTTTACTTTATTTGTACCGTTTAGATAAATTATGGCATCAGCGACAAATAGTGTTATTTTTTTAATGAGCCTCAAATCAACCATATCGTTCACTTATTTCATGTAGGCACGAAACAATGCCAGAACGTTGACAAGCACCATATGTTATCACAATATTACTTTCTATATGGGAAATAATCTGATATCCAACAAAAATATTTCCTATAATACCAATTTTGTTGTCCAGGTGAGAAATGCTTTATAAGTATTGTAACATCCCAGACCAGAGAAGAAGCAGGGTCTGTAAGTCGGCTATAAACCAGCACCTCATATATATTTTATTTGCACGTACTAGTAGCTTCAAAATGTGCTCAATCCAATACGATTTGGGTAATACATTGTCCCCCATTGGTTAAATATTTACGTCATGCTGCCATGCATTGCTTTCAGCAAAGTTATTCCTTTCAGCAAAATGGATTAAAATTTATGCATATATATAACGATGTTATATATATTTATATATGTACCTAAATCATATATAAATATATGAGTATTAATATCTATATAAATGTATAATTACGTGTATATACGTACATGTATATATATCTATATATACATATAAATACACCCACATATATATATATATATGAATATATATATATACATATGGATATTTATCTGTATATATATATATATATATATATATATATATATATATATATATATATATATATATATGTATATATATACATATATATATATATATATATATATATATATATATATATATATATATATATATATATATATATATATATATATATATATATATATATATCTATATATATATCTATATATATATATATATATATATATATATATATATATATATATATATATATATATATATATATATATATATATATATATACATATTCATAAATATATGTATAGGGATACACCCATATCTGTAATATCGGGTTAGTCGTGTTTCTTCTACCTCATCCAATAATACTTAATTACACTTTTTGAAGGCTCTGTCTTGATCCCGCTGGAGGTATCGCGACGGCAGTTTTGTTTAAACAAAACTCAATGATCCTTAAGGGATTGAACAGAAGCGGATAACTGTATCATAGCGGGTGAGTGAGCCTAATCATTTTTGATGAACAGCCCGCAAGGGCCGCAATTAATGCGGTATAAGGTGATAATGATCACAGCCGAAACTAGTCATTGCTTCTAGTAGTTTGCCATTCAACAAAATTATTTGAGATTTTTTAAACTAACTTGCACACATACTTGCTGTATGCCAGATAAAGGGTCTGAGACCTCATATTGAGACGTCAATCTTTGTGTTCTTACAATGGCGGGCAAATGATATTCGAGTATCCCGGACTTCCTATAAGCGAAAAGAGCTTGCCTACACTCATGATAGATATTGCAAAACACGATATTGGTTCGCTGAGCATATTTTGTTTTACACGGCTGCGCATATCTCATAAGTGCAGGGGGTATTTCATGTCCGAGCAATGTAGTCGATTATGTAGCTGCATCGTTGCTAGACTATCCCTCGAAATATGTTTTGGCGTATTAATTGAATATGACTTGCAGCCGTCGCCAAGACATTATATCCACATCCTTTTTCTACTGATAATACACCTTGTTTATCAGAGAATTGGTATCGCAACACAGTAATGCATATAATAACACGCTGTTGTGTTCGCATACACGGCTCAGATATCATGCAAGCTGGTATCAAATCAGATTGTCGCTCATGGTCTGGTTTGTTTACGCGCGCTATTACCTCCCCGAATATGGTATGGTTCTCCGCTATGGACCCCATAGTATACTGCTCATTATGCAATATTCCTTCGTGTTTCCTGTTTGACAGTTCCCAACCCAATACAGCAGTCTTAAAAGTGACCATTTCGTTAGCGAAACATTCTGCGTTTCCTATATTGAATACGCATTTGGTCAGGTGTAATGATCTAATAAGTTTTAAAAACTTTATTCCTTATCTACCCATATGCTTGAAAATTCAAATATTGACCTGGTCTGATGCGGCGAGTGGTTATCGTCGCATCGTTATCGTCAAGATGATAGTAACGCACCCGTGCATCACGGTATAAAGTATGCACGTGCAACCGATGTGCATTAGTGTGTACGGATTAATATACTTGAATGACATTCGTTCTACGCATGACATTTTCCATGTCCTATAATGCCTCATTAAATGCTTTTATGTTGTCTTAGTCCTGCACCAAACGAGAATAGGTATGGACCAAGAAAATAGGGAACATTTCATGGAGAATATAATCGTATTTGACAAACCTGCCGTCATATAAGCTACATTAGGATGGCTTCAGTAACGTAGGATTAATATTGCATGGTGGTTGTCTGATGTGACAACAATAGAAATAGTTACGAAGAGATATCTGACATATTACATGGCCAGTGGAATTGTTTTGCCAGTGTATAGTTATATCATTGCGGAAAACAATATTGAAGTGACAGTGCACTAAGAACGGTTGCTTCAAACGTTCACTATGGCGCTTAATGATTGACAGTTTTGGATTAGTTCCTCCACTTTTCACCCCCATATAATATTATATTTGTACGCAATTGATTTTCGTGCATTCAACGTTGGCTATGCATTTTTGCTGAACCATTTAATTTTGCGTCGTAATAAGGTGCCAGATTTTGTTTTGCTATGTGAGATATAGCCTTTCTTATATATGCCCCAAACCGTATTATTCGATTGCTTGTACATGAATGCGGAACATTGAGCCTGAGCAGTATGGAAATGTCTCTACTCAGTAAAAGTTTACATTCATGTATTCATTCATATTACTCGCTTATCGCTGATGGTTACAAAAACATCTTGTCTGAAGACATAGTTTTTACAGATAAAACCACCATGATTTGATCGGATTTTTACCACGCCCAATCAGGCTCTGACATATCTCCAGGTGACACGTTGAAATGCTTTCGGAGGCGGGAAAAGCTGCAAACACTACAGATGGCGACACTATCGTCAGTATAGGTTATGTTGACTATCGTACCTCCATTAAATCACAACCACAATAAGAGTAACTAACGATTAAACCTAGGCTATTAATGTGAGTAGTCTGATGATATAAAAAACAGACCTTGGCCATTTCAATCCATAAATGAAGCACCGCAGCTGATTACCGCACTGACTTTATTGTACAAAACATAAACATTGGCCAAGCAATGCCTTCCAGTTTGAAACGACTAGCTGATAGCAAGCATAAAACAAATAAGGCAGACACTGGTTTTGCGGAAAAAATGCCTTGTTTTGTTTTTTGATTAAACCGCAATCTACCTACTCGCTTAAAGTATTTGCAACAAATCTTGCCTGTAAGTCCAATGCGAACAGAGTTAATGATCCATGACTGTCAATGTTTGTCCGTCTGCAGTACTTTGCATTTTGAATACCTCATGCATTTAGCATGAGCCCGTATCCATATTATTTCGACGCCTAGTACAAGACATAGACAACCAATTATTCACATAATAATTTGTTTCATCGGACCATCTGTCAAATGAACAGTACTAAAACCAAGAAAGTACCAAGCGTGTTAGCTTCCTTATCCATCATCACCGGAACATTTCAGGATGCATGCCTTTAACAATTACTATAAGAAGGGACACGCTAGACAAAGCCCTTATTTGTATATATATGATACATACATATGCATATATATACATTTATTAATATATATATGTTTATATATATTTGCTTATATATATATATATTATATATAAATATAGATTTGTTCATCTATATATAAAAATATATATAAGAACATATATATATATATATATATATATATATATATATATATATATATATATATATATATATATACATATAAATTTGTATATATATGTTTATTAATTTTTATATATGTATATAGCGTAGACGTCATACTGTAACCATATCAAGGTTGTTGGATTATTTGGAAAACATGGACCTCGTATGATTGCTGGTTCAGGATGGATGCACTAGAATGTCATATCACGAATATACCATGTAAAAGTATGAAGCAGAACATCATTTATCATTATTGTCTTAACCAGCGGACCATTACCCGTTTTGCATTTGTCAGGGGTGATATGGGTTAATGTAGAGCTACATTCTATGTTGGTAAAGTAATCATATCCGCACGTGGCGGCCAGATGACTCGTCCAAATGAATCGTCCATATGACTCACATACAAATTATGCAGGTTGTTAATTCTATGGACCTCATTTTGTGTGATATGTGTGAACTGAGATTATGTTACATTAATTACCCATCCCCGACTAAGACTATTCTAGTTCATTTAAGATCAGCATACTATATTCACATCCGTTCGATCAGTCGCTAATTAAAACCAACAGGAGAATATTTGCCCTACTGCGCAAACTGCTCTCTTATTTAAGACGTTCTGATACTGAATTGAACAACCAATCTCTAGGACGATAACAATCACTGATGCAGCCATTTGCCGAATCACCCAAGGAAGAATTATCGACCTGACTGCATTCTGACAAACAGAGAGTTTGGCCCTCTGAATGAGATCATAATAACTAAACTTGGTTATATTGGAAAACTTGGGACTGAAAAAGGCGCTCATATTAACGACGGATCTGAAGCCTCATTTTTAGTCAACATAACAGACGGGACTAAATAGACTCATCCGAAATTCACGTTCTCCCAGAAGTTTAGCGTTCTGGATTATGTGATCGACTTTCATTTAAGGGTTGTGTTGTGCCAAACGTTTATGCATTTCAGCAGTTGTCACGAATAGAAATCAGAAAAGCAAACGTTGTTATTCAAAAGAGCCGTTGTTTACGCCAAATATGCAGTAGTATGCATAACAATAGCTGCTATCACATTTGAAACACCGTGTATATAAAAAGTCAAACATATGTAAAAATTATCGAATATTCTTGGCAAGTAATTTAATCCGGCATGCTCTTATTCAAGCGGATCTAAGCGAGATTGCTTGAGGCCGACAAGTCTTACCAAACGGCAATCGTCTGTTTGTCTGCGTCGTTTTAGGACTTGGTCTACGCCATACTGTTGCACTAAACCTTACGGATAGCATGTGCATCATCAACAATTACAATTGACTGCTCTTCTGCTATACCAATTTAGTTCACGATGTTGTAGCGGGAAATACAGGTTTCTCGTTTATAAAGACGCCACACAATAGCGTCGTTTAAAACAGTTATTGATCTTCTAACCTTATATGTTTAAACTTTGGACATTCACTCAATTCCTAGCATGATCGTATCGATCTCACCGCAGCACCGACTTGCTGCTAAGGAAAAAGAAAAATAATGCTATAAAATGGAATCACTCTTGGTAAGATGTATAAATCAGTACAGCGTGTTGTACATTGCAGTAATTGAGGGTGCTAGATTGAAATCCAGGGAACTGTGGGAGTATACGAAACTTTGTTGCGTTATTTACCACGTCTGGCTACGTCACAAGTATCAAACAGCGGAAACTTAGTGAGCCAACTTCCATTGAAGACGCATTTCCGTCCGAGAATTAGAGCGTAATACAGTTTCTATGTGTTATTGACTGTCTTTTGTTTTACTCAAACTTTTGGAGGTCGACATGAGGTTCCTGGTTCATGTTTTTTTACAAAACATTTCCCCATATCTCCGAACCCTACGTTAGATTCAGAACACACGTTATTTTCTGAAAAAAACAGTCGTCCCCCCCAAATCTAAATTTTTATTTCCAATGTATATATGCTTTCAAACAGTGATGAAGTATTAACGATTGATCAAATGCAGGTGTGTTGTACAGACTATACTATAGTTCTTGTTTATATCACAATACAATTATGAACGTTAAAAACTTCTGTCAAACATATTATTTGCACTGAGCATTCAGTCAAATTGTACAGAAATACTTACAACAGCTGGCTTTTAAGATGCCAAAATGATTACGAAGTCATGCAATAACTACCTCCTACGGATATGTCAAAATGAGTAGGACGCGCAACAGCATAGTACACCAAAATCTGCCTAGAAATGGATACCGCAAGGTCGCATCTCTGAGAACATTCTTGATTGCTGCATTTCAATAAATGAATGCAAAACGCTAAGCGAGATAATGACCATTTCTGATGATCACCATCGTTACCAGAAATATATTGGGGTATTACGATTAATGCGTCTCAATCCAGCAGCCTGGTCTTGAATCAGCCGTCGCATCCGCCGATCACTCTGGCCCCGGGGGGAGTGCAATCGACTGATCATGAATATTGCCGAACCCATTACTCGACCCAAATAAAGCACCATGCGCGAATCGCTGATTTCCAGCCTGTATTAACTTGTCGCTCATGTCATGTGCGTGCTAATGGATCCGCGGCCTATAATCTCACGTACATGGAACGCTTTGATAAATACCAATAAACTTATTGACAACTCTAAACCGAATATGGCAACATAATCGTCGTTGAAATGTTGCCAGATGATCCTGTTACCAAAATATCTACCATGTTGCGATATTCTTCCTCACAGATCTTCATTTGCACAAGGATGCTTCCGAGGTCGGTGCCATTTAGTTGCAGATTGGTAATATATATTCCATTTTAAAAAAGTAAGTCTTATACCTGACTTACATTCTAATTGTGCTATTATTAAGCCCTACAGGTGTAGATTGTTTTAACTGGATAACACCTAATGACTTCCTGTGCACTTGCTGTGTTGAGTAAATTTGCCGTCGAAGATAATCAGAAGGTATCATCAAACTTAACGCACAACCCAAACACAAGCAAAGTCTACTTGATAGGCAACGGCAAAGCTGCAGATGAATATAGGCGCTACTGTGAGAGCGCACACACAAGGTTATTGAATTCTGTTTTTTACAAGATGCTATAGACAATTTCTTACCAAATATATCAGTTTCTAGTCCATAGTTAGATACCGGTTCGAAACACGTGGTGCATACTCACCAAACCGCCTATCAATTTTATGTCCCTGGACACACTAGTCTGGGCAATACGTACAGATACTTATTTTGGCCTTTCGCCGTTACCAAGTTACCCTTTTGTTTGTTAGCTACTGGTATCGTACCGCACCTCTAGACGTACGGTTATATTCAAGGTATTTCTGTATGCATGTACTTTATATCAACACGCATGATTCAAAGATCCTTAACATCCGTATTTAATGGGGATTAAATCAGGCTGTCTTGAAGTAGGTGGAGTTTCAGCGGATTCTTAAATCCAAACCAGGATCATCATTTAACCTAAATTCACTTAATAAAAACTTGTTTTGCTCATTATCATAAAGTAAGCATCTGCAAAAATACGCACCATTCTGAATCACACCAGCACACTTGCGAGGGTCACATTCAAGCGGTCATTGGCTAGCATTATTTGATATCGAGTTTCGTTTCGTTATTCAAGAGTCACATCATCGCATTGATCACGGTCGTTTATAAGCCAGCGATTTATCGATATCATCGTCGAATATGTTACTTTGATAACCTTAATTAAATTGTGGTTATCTTTATCCTCATCGCATTTTGTATACTAATGCAGGTGCAATCAAGCTTTATTACAAATACAGAGCACTTCGATTTTTTGTAGGTAAACATATTAAAGAAAGAGTTTGACACTTTGGTTGTCTTGGCTGTGTGACGCTAGTGAGACTTTTGTCCTCTGCACCAAATTATATCACTTTAACGTTATTAGATACCTTTCAGTGGACCGAAAGGATGCATTACTTTCAAAGAACGTCAACCGCAAATCCAATTCAAGCCTATGCAAGGATGTGACATACAGATAACAAATACATGACACCTCATGTAACGATCCACGTCTGCAATATTGTCCTATATGCGTATGGCTTCACAGCACTATAAATATACGGCGGAACGTATATTTATATATATATATATATATATATATATATATATATATATATATATATATATATATATATATATATATATATATATATATATATATATATATATATATATATATATATATATATATATATATATATATATATATATATTTATATATATTGCTACTTCTTTTATGCTTAGCTGATTTATTCCCTCCAAATATATTCTTCACATTATGCAATGTGATTCCGAAACGTTACAATGTCTGAAAAACGCTCCTCATGCAGTTATTTAATTTTGTGGCTTAAACACTCACTAAGCTTTACATTTTCTTTATGTTTGTAAGCAGCCAAGCAATGTGCTTACAGTTAAGTTACCACTGCCGTGCACCTGTCAGACGTCTCGGACGATACCACATAGCTTCAGGCCTACAAACGCTCGCTTTGTAGTTCCGCCGAGAACGATTGGAGAACATGAATGACCATTTGCTATAATCCACTGTGCGCCCTTCACTATAAACACGACATCAAAGCGGTGATGTATTGCCTTACAGCAATCGGATGGAAAAAAACTGAAACCATTCCATTGGCGCGTATTAACAAACTTATCTGACCCAATGAGACCAAAGCTGCCAGTGATTGAATTGCTTGGTAGGGAAATGTCTCCTGTATCTGTACCAACGAAATTAATACTAAAACTATGATGTCATTACTAAAATAATTGAATTCGGGAAAAATATCGGGATATCAATTGGTACTCAATGTTTTTTTAATGTCCGACGAATTAACGCAGATCTCAACTAGCCCAGTACTCTCATCTCATTAATTATGCGCATTAATGAATTGGTACGAGTGACCAATACTCCGCGTTCAGCAGTCTGTGTTGATGATAGAATTCTACAAATGGACCGTGTTACTCAGTATAGTCCCATGAGCCACACTTCCATAACATTTGGGCCATCTTTTAATGATTGATGTTTCTTGTGGAGACTTAACGCACAAATAAATAATAAAATAATATTTATGTATTTAGTGTAATGCGCTGTTTAAAACGAGAAGTTTTACCAGAATGTGCGAATGCTTTGCGCTTATTTAACGAGCTAGGGATGGAATGGTGTTTCACAGTAAGAAGGTGAAGGTAGATGAGTCGGGGGAGAAATATGTACAAATATGCAAATATCAACATCAGTCAAGTGTAACAAGCGAGAGTCCACCTCACGCCAAGGGTCACGCCGGTACAGTTTGTGCGGATTACTACCACAAGCGACTGGTTGAATGTGCTAGAATGTCTCGAAAAGAGAGCTGTCCGTTAATATTTTAATAAAGGACAGAAACTATTTCGCTGGTAAAGAGTAAATACCATACGATCAGCAGTTAAACAGTCGAGATTGCGGGGGGAAATTCATTGTATCCAAGAAACTCACATCTACAATGACCTCTGATTTGAACAACGCCCATATCTTCGACAGTCAGTGCCGGGTTTTCAACCACACCTTTGCTGGTATTGTTAGATGAGTGTGCTGTTTTCTGTTTCACAACCTACCATTGATGTGTGCCTGTGGAGGCCGAGGGCGCCACAATAGTGGCAAGCCGCCTACGATCATGTCTGCTGAGCACACATGGCGATAATACATTCCCTACGTTACGTCCAAAACTGGTTGTAAAGTACATAACTCGCCTTACAAAAGTACATACTTTATCTGTGTTCAAAACGCAATCGTCGTCAAATGAGTGTTGTTGAAGCAGAGTCAGCTATTTAAGATGCAATCATTTTGCATACCGAGCTATGCTCCATTAAGCCTAATAATCAACGTTAATACACCAAGTCCAAATGCAGCTTCAATAAAAATTACTGCTTCGTACAATGAAAGCTGCTTATGAACTTTAAATCTATCAAACACACTCGAGCATTGCATTTGGTATTGTTTAGGTATACCTAGTTCGGCTTCGTGTTGTGTTTAAGTGCCTTATATTGAGGCTTAACGGTCTATTTGAGAACAGCACGCACATGATGGATTATTCTTAATCCACATTACAAATGGACCTGAATCTTCCCCTCCCCCACCTAAACTGCCGAGCAAAAGTAACACCTTATTTCTTTATGACATTTTAAGCACTATGCTTGTGTACCCTGTCTGGGCGGCCATCTGCTCCCCTGTATATCTTATTTAATGTCATGATGTAAATTCTTTATAGCCTCATATTCATCATCAATGCGGTGTCACTATGTTACCCGCAAACAAGGTTTTGTTAAATCATTACTCTCTCCGCACTATGGCCGTATCATTACCGCAACTGTGATAGAATCACATCACATGCATTTTGATGTTGCGATATAATATATAGTTCATGAGCTGTTAGTTTTTGACGCTTTGCTATCATCGTTGGATCCAAATGCCAATTATATGGTTGCGTACATTTTACCGAGGCATTTAATGTACCATTCGTATTCTATATCCTCATTAACTTCCTTGACGAATGAAAAATGTGCTTAGTTCATTCGAGATTTGCTAAATGGGGATATTTGTAAAATGAATACAACAATTATAATAGCAATGCAAAAGAACATAGTTTCGACAACAGTTTCAATTGACTGGTTGATATGTCTTATGAATGTTCGTACAGATGTTCCACCTTATTGTCAAAAGCAATTGAGGTGGTGAATTGAATAGCCTGTACTCATGTAAATTGTATTGTTTTGTCTGTCGCTTCAGGCAAGCGAAATAGATGGCGGTTCTGACGTTAACATATTTAAATGACCGTTCAGTGTTTTATAGGCACCATTATTTTCCACAATAACCAATTATGTCAAGTTATCACTTGAGATATATGTTAATCCAGAGTATTGCCGTTTGTCTTAACCAATTAAGCTTCATTTTCATTACTGTGAATATTGCTGGCAATAATAAGTAGATGCCTTCGCATTACCTTACATAAACCGACGACAGCAATCTATAGAAAAGTCGATTGATAGTTGTTGATCTTATTCAACATTGCCGATTGCGGATCAATCATATATCACGGTTTATTTACCGTGACACACATATATATTTTCGTCAATATCCAACATCATGTTCTAATCAACCCGCGTTGGTATATATCGTAATATTCGACCGCTTCAAGTTATTTGAGAATAGGGTAAATTAATATCGTCACATTTAAAAATGCGAGATAGTTGATGTCAGTGTTACGTTGAAACTTTTTGGGGATTGCTTCAATATAATACAAATCATTCAATTCTGGCCAGGATTTGATATATCATATTTGTCTCACTCTGACACACAGCATCCTGGTTAGTTTTGAGCTAAGGATGTAACTATAAGCTGAGACTACTCACCATATATGAGTGCAGTCTTTATCTGCCAGCGCTCATCCGCAGCTGCATCATTTATCAGTTAAATTATATATCAGTCAATAATTCGCGCACAGGAAAGTAACTGTGCAGCATTCGTCTAATCACTTCACATCCATGTAAGGACATTTGTGCTATCTGAGGAGAATCAATGATCAGTGCTATCTTTTATAGTCCTATAGCAGGTAGTTATGAATTGTTTGATATTTGTTGAAAGGAATTGAATATCGGCTGCGTACCTAGTTACAAAGATGCCAAGTAAAATAAAAGCCTAAATTAAACCTTAAAAGCACTTAACCATCTTAACTGAATTTTGCAACCGAAGTTATGCAAAATAAATATAGTTATTTGCAACACAACACACGCTCGTTTGGGTAGCGAATCATATTATTAAATTACTGAAAATCTGAGGATTGAAGTAACATAGTACGCAATTGCTTTAACATAAACTTGCAATCTACTTTATATCACAATCAGTCATCTTATGAACAGAATGTTGGCTAAAGTAGTTTCAGTAATGGCGTGGTTTAATTTGTTGATTCCTATTCAGTACATGATTCAAGCTGAGGCCTTAAATATGTCATGTATCTTGGCAAGAACTGATGCTAATAATAACTATGCAAAATATGTTTGCAATAAATTATAACTAACATTAAGTGCTCGCCATATTTCAGGGGGATCGAATTGTTCAACAGTTTGTCCAATCAAAATGCATTTTACTGATACGGCGTAGATGATGTCAGATATCTGCCGCTCGGAACATCAACCAGCTCCAAACACTTTAATTTGGGACACTTTGTACTAGATGTTTCGACGGAAGTGTTATTAAGACGTCATACATAACTTTATGTGCCTCTCTTTAACTTGGATGCAATTGGTCTTATCTATGAATCAGTAATTAAAACCGAGGATGTCACTTTCGTTACAAATGACCAGTAACAAAGTAAAAGACTAGCAAAATGAAACAACATCAAAACGAGAGAGTACAATAGGTGGACGGGGTGGAGTGTGCTGAAAGGATTTCCGTTAGTAAATCAAATTAACTTCTAGCTAAAAAATGCTATTGTAATGATGAGTTCTCAAACCATATCACTTATTGGTGCGTGATCCTGTTATTTTATCACTTAGCCATTAGTTAATTGTGATAGTAAACAACACGTGCACAAGCGGTGGGTAAGGCAAAATAAAATATCCTTAAAATAGCAGGCGCGGAATAGTAACATTGCGTGAACACTGTTCCATGGTGGTATTTATTGTTCAAGCTAACAAAGAGTCTGCATATATGAATCTATGAACAAGGTGGTATACATAACGCATGTGGCTTACATGAAATGAACAATAACGCGTCAGAGTTGGCGCATTAGCCGAGATAGTATCCTGATTCGAACACAAAACGCATGTTTAATGCAAACATATATTGTATACGATCTTAATTGTAGCTCTACGCTGGAGTTTATTTCATGAAATCGATAGATATCTAAAGCGTCAGTAGATGTTAAACATATTAGGCAATCGGTAATGCATACCATATATTTATAGCGCCTATATTTATCCATCTGCAGGAGAGCTTGCGTATAACGGTTGTTGGTAGTTATAGACTGGCTTTGAGGGACACGTTATATTTATTTAAATTTAAAACGATACCACTTTTTATGTACAAATGGGCATTTGAACCTTATGTATAAATATAAAACACACACGTAGAATGATATTATTTTGTTAAGTGTGCGTAATGATGAAAAACATTTTTACCTAGAACGTAATGAGCCTAGGTAAGTGACATGTGATACAAACATTTTTAACCTTTAACGGAAAAGCGTAGATATTAGAAGCAAAATTCTTACAAGGGTCAAATTAAACTGACTTTATACCCAGCTTCTCTTTGGTTATTGACCATTGTAAGGAGCGTATTCAGCATGTTCACCGAAACGGGTGTACCAATGTGTCAATTAACGTGAAATGTCATTTATATACATAGATTTACGAATGCGTAAATTATCACATGAATCCGATGCATTTATAATCTCTGGGTGTGATTTGTACGAGGTAGCAACGCATTCCACACTCTCTCCAGACCACATCGTTATCTGCATATACGTGTCTAGACATCTGAAAGAAGTCATTTGCCATAATTATACCTGTTTTACTTCAACGTCGTGGAATGCAACAACGCCAGTCATTATAGAAAAACGTTTGGCAGCGGCTAATTTGTTATTTCAAAGAAACACACATGATGCATCTTGCAATACGCAATGGTCCTACTCGGATATTGCAAACATCCATCAATAGAATAATATCTAATTCATCGACCACGTATTTCAATAGTTATATGCCATGCATTTTAAAATCTTTACCCAACTTTTGTGAACTTTGAATGAGTATTCGAACACGCCTTTGACATATTTCTTGTCAAAGGTTTTTGATACATAGATAGACCCGTAGTAATCATCTACTTCCCTATTGCTGTAGCTCCGCAGTGATGCAACAGCAGCACATAAACGCACACAAGGATTATGGTTTATAGTTTGATACTGCTTTGTGGCCCATTACCTTAGATTCACCATGCTTACAGATGTCTTACTTAATTTATCGAAATGGATTTGTAGAAGACGCAACCATAGTGTAACAAAAATACCCGTCAGACGCTTCTCTACCCAAGCCACGTGCCCGTTTCGTTACTATATAAATGGTAATGGTGCATGTGTAGCAATAAAACCTCACTTACAGAAATAAACCAGACGGCCTGAGGCATATTTATAATTGTGTGAAGGAAGAGATTACACGTTTTGAGTAATTTAACTGTTGACCGTAAATGACGGGCTATAATATTTGACAATAAACTGTGGTGCGTTGTATTATGCGTTGTACGAAAACACATATTATTTATTACATTTCTAAACTTTTTTTCAATACAAAGACGACAAAGGCTTTTTAAAAGTTGTTCTTTGTTTCATTTGACGTTTTTTTGACCACCCTGTCGCGCACTTCAAAGTATTCGTCATTGTATTTAACCATTCTGAGCCTTAAAGCATTACTCTTATACTGACTCTTCAATTCATGTCAGCAAGTAATTGGGCAAAATAACCACCTGAAACCACAGCAAGCCAATTATGTCACAGCAAACGACCTACTGTTATTTCAGTTGTGACTGAGCAGTTGTATTGTAGTGGCATCATCTACCGATGGCAGCATGAAAAGTTAAATGACGCTACAATTTTCAATAGGTTTACATTGTTGAGTGGATAATAACCGCCCCCCCCCCCCAGCCCTTCCTAACGGTCACCACACACCATCAATCGCACATGCTGTTTTGGGTGAAGCCCGGCCAAGTTGCTCATGTGATTGCAAATGTGACGAAACATTACTCTAGAGAACCCAGGCAGAACCAGATGCTGACTAAAACAAGTCACTAAGCCAGTTTCTGACTTTTCCTCCAACATCTAGAGGGCCTTCAGAAGATCTTGGAATGTCAATTATATGGATTGACGCGTCATTGTTACACACACATACACACACACAGATATACATATATAAACAAATATATATATATATATATATATATATATATATATATATATCTATATATATATATATATATATATATATATATATATGTATATACATATATATATGTGTATATACATATATTTAAATATGTATTTTTAAATTTATATATAGATCTATATATCTCTATATATATATATATATATATATAGATATGTATATGTAAATATACATATATATAATTATATCTACATATCAAATATTTTTAAATGTATGTTTGTATATATAAACATATATATAAAAAATATATATGTATATATATATATATATCTATTATTTATACATATTGATAAGCATATTAATACCTGTATATATATATATATATATATATATTTATATATATATATATATATATAGTATATATATATATATATATATATATAAATATATATATAAATATATAAATAATATATATATATAGAGATATATATATATATACATATATATATATATATATATATATATATATATATATATCTATCTCTATATCTCTATATCTCTCTCTATATCTCTCTCTATCTATATATATATCTCTCTCTCTCTCTCTCTATATATATCTCTATCTATATCTCTCTATCTATATATATATATATATATTCTTCTTTATTTTGTTTCTTTAACCTCTGAAAAGTGTTTGTGCAAAGTGGACGCTACCACTTAACTGGAATTGCTCAAGCATCACAATCATTCTCATCTCAGCTATATCACATCTAATATGAAAGTGACGTAAAACCCAACCATTACTATTGCTGTTGCGATTAACGTTATTTGCATCCACTCAGATGCGGCGTAGCGTTGTAGTGATCATAACGCTTTTACGGCAATTGCAGCCAGTTGAGCGTTATGACGAACGTCCCGATGTTTTTGTATAGGCATCATACGGTTCGTCTGTTATCAATGTCCTTGCCATGTCCTCAAAATGCGTCCGGACCTTATGTTATGTCGACTGTCAGCAAGAACAGGAATTTCCCTTCTAGTTTCCACCAGTTGAACCATAACAAGTATTATGACCTATTTGTCATCCTCCAGACGAAACGAAATGTACATGCCTGTTTCTCGCCAATGTTATCTCCTACATATTCACTTGGTATATATGTAATGTAATTATTAAGAAAAATGCCTTGACTAGTGCAAGGCCAGAGGTGCTTTGGAAGCTCTGTCATGTTTTCCAGCAGATACTATTTTATTTTCTCACCTCCAATTAAGAAGTGGCAGCGGCTGATGAACTGATGCATTGTATTCTTCGTTCCTAACATCACTGATATTGTCACCAAGAACAAGATTAACTTCCGTTCTTTCATCTCGATGAACAAGGGGGTATCTTACATGCTTCAGAGGGAGCTTGAAGCCTGTTACCTCCGCGACTTAAAGCATAAGCAAGATCGATGGAAATTGTCAGCAGGTAAAAGGGACATGTAATCCCCTATGTCAGCGATGTATCCGCCCGTCCAAGGCCACCACCGGTGCAAACAACCTAAGCATTCCATCTTGGCTCAGCTTACCTACCTAGACTAAACTGGAATCCTCCTTATTAATAAACACTCGGTTATTGCCTTGCAACGGCTATGAATCAGTTTATATTACGGGATACCAACAGCGTAAAATTTCATTAGACGCCATGAATTATTAAATGGTTGCATAGGTTTGCCACGCACCGGATAAGGAATAAGTGACACCCTTGTTGTCAATATTGGAAGAGAATCGATATTATGAATATATATATATATATATATATATATATATATATATATATATATATATATATATATATATATATATATATATATATATATATATATATATATATATATATATTATCGTTATGTTCGTTGTTCGTTCCCTCTATCGAATGTCAGGTGGACTGGATATATACATGAAGGAAGTAATTCATAACAATATACCAGAAGTTGGGATAATGATATATCAGATAATAACGAGAAACAAGCTGTTAGAGGCAGAGTGCAAAAAGGTCGTCGGTCCGATATATAAAATTTTCAAACACCCCTTACAAATTCCTGCGCGATGCATCAGCCAAAACCTTGTAGTGGATAAAAGTTAATGGCGATAATGTACAGTGAAACATAACTTTTAAATGAAAAATTGCACGATAAAGCACTCAAAAAGGTCTTGATTTTTTTTTAACTCCATCGTGTGCCAAGATGTGACTGTGTTCCAAAAAGGCTGGTCGATTGTCTCAAAAATGTTGCATTCGTAAATATATATATATATATACATATAGAGGATGTATATATATATATATATATATATATATATATATATATATAAATATATATATATATATATATATATATATATATATATATTATATACACATAAATATATACATATATATGCATATAAATATACATGTATATAAATATATAATATACATATACATATATATATATATATATATATATATATATATATATATATATATATATATATATATATATATATATATATATATATATATATATATATATATATATATATATATATATACTACACGGGCGGTGTCACATCGCTACGGATTCTATTTGCAAATGATGATTTTTCGTGTGACATAGTGTGTGCTAGCCATCACCACATACATCCCGTGATAGTTTCAGTGTGCCTTCCTTTTATGCTTTGTGACGCAACTATTCATGCACCTATATGATAATTAGAAAGATGTAAATAGACAACTTTTGTATTACGCGTTTTAGAGGAGGAGGGTCCCGCTCTACCCATACCACCTAAAATAACTCAATGTACCACATATTGATGACCGTATAAACCTCATTGATTGAAATATCCGCATTAATAAACATTGAGGCGATAGTCTTGGTTGGTTGTACCCACGGATAATACACAATTACGTGTCTGAAGGGCAGAAAAACTCCTTTATCGACCGTTGTATTTAATGTTACCGGATCTATGTTCCTAACCATTGTTAACATTTTGACTAAATACTTTGACAATCAAGAGCTCTATGGAGCGACTAGCCACTACATCTGCGTGTATAAGCTCTTAAACAAGTTACACATTGTATAGTGTTTTACATAGAACTATCGTTTGAGGCAACTCTATATCTGCATTTGGGGAGAAACGTCAGTTATAAACAATGATTTAGTTCATATGGTGTGACAACTTTGTTGCCAACCGAATTAATCTTGTAATACCTAACTGTGAAATTGACCTTCAAACTTACCTACGAATGCAAGTTACCACGATGCAACATCAAATATACCTGTTTTTATATACGCCGAGGCGCACCTTTAATATGGTTTGGGTAATTGTTTCAATATTGGTGTATTCGCAATTAATAGGCTTACACGTCGTTTTTTCAATAATTTTCTAAGATTAAACCCAAGTACTCATTCCGACATGTTGCTTCCTATGCATCATATAATCAATCATTAGCACCACCCATCTGGCTTCGATAAATTGAATCCCTCGTACAAGGCTGAAATTACTTAATTATTCTATATGAGTTACAATTGACGAGGCTGCCGATTGCCTCCAACTCACGCACCTTTCCAGACAGATATCATGTTACCAAGGGAACAGCATGCACTTAGGATTTTCAGACGCAAAGCTCTCAGCAATATTGCATTTTATTGCATGTTTCCGGTCCGGTGACATTTGCAAAGCCCAAGCTAATACGAAGCATCATAGAAGCTCGATTGTAATTTCCAGCTTTAAGTCACAACCTCTTTATGTGAGTTAGTGGCGTATTTCGGACCAGAATCGGATCCTAACATTATAACCAATAATATAAAGACCTACTAAAGTGCTGCAACCCTATGCACATAACTAGTTTAATCCGTGATACTGCAGCTTATGACGGATCTTCCTCGGCCTTGGAGCTCGTTAATGCGTCATAGGAAGGCATGATTCCATTACCCACGCTTTGTTTATCTCGTTCTTATTAATTCTGGAAGCCTATTTATTAAAATCATGATATGACACTTTAAGCAGTTTGGTTGTGCTAAGACGGCCGCTGCTATATGCACATTTTAACATGCGGTTCTGACAATTGAAATCGTCACACGGTAGCATTCCCTCACTGGCTTGGATAAATACCATTAATTGGCATTGCAGTGATACGACCACACCCGCAAGTCGCATCATCATATAATATCAAAGATAATATGTAATTTAGCTTTAAGAGATATGAGACGAGTTGAAATGACCTATTTGTTTGCTCAAAGAAATGATTCTTGATTTTAGGGTGCATTCCACATGCTGTTAAGGAAGCGGAAACGCCTTTGCCGATGTATCAACTTTCAAAAAACAAAACAAGACAACCCAGCACTATTTCTGAGAATTCTGGTACAATCTAGATTATCACATGCAGTGGCGGAATTAGGTGTGCTGCTACCCCTGGATAATACATTAATGGGTTTCTGATTCTAATCTTAACTTTTGAATGTGGTAATGCCACGAGGGCCTTAGACATTAGAACAGCGGCATATGTTCCACTGTTATCCTTGCTGGCCATTGCCTTCTCGAATTTAAAAAGGTGTAAACATGATTCATGAAATAGAATGCAGAAGTCACATTTGGCCCAACTGCACATATAGTACACATTGTTTTATCAGTAAGCATGCTGGGAAAATATTGAGGTCCAGTGAAAATTATATTGCAAAAACATGCTAGTCCTCTAACTTGGATTGATAAAATTTGGCTCATTTATGTGATTGAATTTTCTGAGCTCACATAACGAAGTAATTGCATCGTATATTTGTCAACGTTGTTCCTTTTATGAACGGCGCATAAACAAAACATCGTGTTATTGCAATAACGCCGTAAAAGCAATATTCTATCAATACGCATGGCAATGGTTATTGGAACAATCCGTTCGCAGCTGCTGAGCATTTGACATGGAATGAGGCTAAGGTCTTAGAGAAGGGTTTAGCATTTAATCAAAGTTATTGTTTTCTTATAGAGTGTTAGTATTTGCATTCCACTATCCAGGGTGAGCGGCCGAGGGCAATTATCTAATAGAGTTGAATCCGTTGCAAATGTTGACCGACGTCGCCTCTAACTTGTGACAAGATTAGCTGCTAATCTGGAAATAGCGAGCGTAATAAGGGAGGCCTATAGCCTTAATCACATATTTATATGCAGTAACATAGAATTGGACTACATAGTTTTACGTAGAGCTGATGTTGTATATCTGAAGGATTTTCGGAATTATCTTTGGTATAAGACAAATATCAGGAAGCAGGATGAGTCTCGATCGGAACAAGCTAAGCGTCCACTTAAACGATCAATGAGCACGGTTATCATCTGTATTAACATGGCAAAAAAACCTGTAACGGGCATGTCATTAGATAACGAAAATAACAGCTAGCCTTAGGTGATTTATTGGATGTGGTTTGGCACGCCATGGTTCAAAATAACAGCTGTCTTAAGATCAATTAGTGGGAGTGGTTTGGTATGTCATGGCTAATAATGGTATGTTTTGTGGTTTATACAGGCAACAAATATACGAATTCTGCAAAAACTTAAATTCATTGTGTGTTTTTATTGCAACTGTTATCTTGGGTAAGCAGGATTACAAAGACTGAGCTCTTTCACAAAGCAAATAATTCCATGGTTCCCTGATCAATATAATGAGATCAAAGAAAAGGTAGTGATTCATGTTAAAGACATACAGGCTCCAAATAGTCTCCGTCTAACCCACGGGCAAAGTAAATTTCGGATGTGGTGGCCTTTAATTCATTTTTAGATGAATAACAATAACAGCGCTTCCGTGAATTAGCAAATTATTTTATTGCGAAGGATTTATCATGAAGTGCACCAATATGTTACTTCTTTCATTGAAGCACATCACAATCAGCCAACCAGTCCACCACAGCTGCCTCCATCATAACCGGTGAATCACAATCCAATCAAGACTCCAGACACTTGCCACGCACACATGCCAACTAAAGCATAAGATTTAGCTAAAGAGTAGACGCAGCTGACACTAACAAATTGACTATGCGTAGTCATCCGTTTCAATAAAGGGCGTATGGAAATAGTCGTGTATTGGGGATATTAAGCTGATGTTGTAAATCTAATGGATTTTCGGAATTATCTTTGGTATAAGACAAATATCAGGAAGCAGGATGAGTCTCGATCGGAACAAGTTTATACACCCATCACACTAGACGAAGACCATGAAGACCGCACTACGTCCTGGCAATTTCGACGAACGCAGCGAGGAAGCGGTCATATTCTTAACAAATGCTTTGCTCAAGTTCATACTACGTCTTACTGTGTCTTCCAGGCATTCACTGCGTCTCACACGTTCCAATTACGTTCTTATTGCGCGTATCTTCACGCGCGCATCACGTCCAACGCGTTCATAATAAGCGCGCACCACGTCTTATGCGTTCCTTGTACGTTCTTACTACGACCAGGAAGATTGCACCACGCGCTTACCAAGTGCTTATCACGTCCTCATTATGTTCTTATGAAAATTGAAAAATGTCTGTTGATCTTCCATTCTCAATTCTTCCACCAGCCGGTCATAATGGCCAAATAGGAGTCTTCTTTCAGCAGAAAGCCAAGGACGCACCCAGCAAGATCTAGGTTATCGTCTATGCCTTCTCCTTCGTTGCCTTCTCACTCAAAAAAGTGCAGCTTGTGCATCAAGCAGAGCATGTTGTCCTTGTATCTGAAAGATTTGCTGAAGAAGTTCCAGATGTGCATTCATATCTAGTGTTGGTATAAAATGAAGTTATAAGGGAGTTGAATCCCGTATTTATACATGATCACTGTTCAGAACCTGGCAGGACGTGGTAAGAACCCGATACAAACGTGTCTAAGACGTGTTAAGCACCGAAAGAACGTATTAACAACCGAATGAGGTCTTCTACAACTTGGCACGAACGTACCATAGTCGTAGTAAAAGCGTGGAGATGTTGTGGTGAGAACACCATTGACGTAGCAAGAACGCAATGACAACCTAGAGATGAGAACGCCATTCAATATTTCCCGTCCATACCACGCTTGCACTACGTCAATCAAGTTCCTACTAGGTTTTAGTTACGCAGTCACTACGTCCATGCCGTCGTTAATACGTTCTCATTAAGTTCTTACCACGTCCTGATTCGACCACGACCTCACTACGTTTTTTTTAACATGTTCGAAGTCCGCTCACGTCCTTCACGTCCATGAAGACCATACCACGTCCTTACCAGTGTCTTCTGCGTTCCTTCTACGTTGACCAAGTTCTGACTGCGTCCTGCCAGATTTTTGAGGACGTAGTTGGAACGTGGCCTAGTGTGATGGGGGCATAAGCGTCCACTTAAACGATTGATGAGCACGGTTATCATGTATTAACATGGCAAAAAAAACCTTTAACGGGCATGTCATTAGATAACGAAAATAACAGCTATCCTTAGGTGATTTATTGGATGTGGTTTGGCATGCCATGGTTCAAAATAACAGCTATCTTAAGATCAATTATTGGGAGTGGTTTAGTATGTCATGGCTTATAATGGTATGGTTTTGTGTTTAATACAGCAACAAATTAACAAAATCTGCAAAAACTTAAATTCATTGTGTGTTTTCATTGCAACTGTTTGCTTGAGTAAGCAGGATTACAAAGATTGAGCCCTTTCACTAAGCAAATCATTCCATGGTTCCCTGATCAATATGATGAGATGAAAGAGAAGATAGTGAATCATGTTAATGACATACAGGCATGTAAGGGTGTCAGAGTCTGTGAATTCTGGATTTACCATAACGTCGCAATATTGTATAGATTTGATGAAAGATAAGTTCTATGCATGTGTAGCGTCCTACTTAATGCATGCATTATCATGCCTCACAATGTTATCAGTTAATATTACCATGATTTAATGTTCGGTTTCTATTGACGGATCAGTATAAGAGAAGTGTAGGCACACATTCATTTCCATAACAAAATCTAACAACAATCATCAAGCGCCTCTCTAAAACCATACATGCAATTCATGATTATGAGCTTTGGCAGAAATTATTTGATAAATCTAAAATATGGTATAAAAGCGAAATGCTTTGATAAGCATAAGTTCATACTGAAATTAAATGCAAGGCCTCGTGGGACGAAACACGTCCGCTTTTACCGTAATGTCCACAAGATAAACCTTTTCTAAGTGACAACAATCGACAGCGTAGCTACTACTTTTGTATAGATGTGAAACAAACCTTCGTCTCGATTTTCAAGGACTACAGATAGAGTTTGAATATAACGGCCATATTTTCATATAACACGCGAAAATATGTGGGATGTGGGCCACTGCCGAAACTGTTTTGAGTATATTCCCTTTATGCGGGCAACTTGCAGGCTATCGATAAGCCTTAAAATAGATAATCCACGCGGCCCGTTGTATAGGCATGATGGATGGACATTGTTAGCAGGTGCACAAAGGAATGCAATCTCATCTATCAGGTTTACATCCACTTGACCATAGCTACTATCGGTGTGAAGGATATATTTATTGAATGTAATCTTAGACATGCTCATTCACCTCCCTATAGTGAAAATCTTTAGCAGGATTGATCCATAGTCCTGTAAAGTATCATTTCCCGCTACGCGGATGCAAAAAGTGCTTGAATAATTACATTAGCAATACTTGAACCGACTGGAGCACAACTTACCACATAGACAGGGCTGGTTGTCACAATATCTGGACAACAAAAGAGATTTTTTCTGATTGTAATCTAGTTATCTCGATATGTTATAATGCACTAGGAATTCATTGCGTTATAAAATTAGTAATGCAGGATCTATTTTATGCCACACATTAGTAATTCAAGCACATTCAAAAATTTAATTCGAACAATTAATTCTGGCATTAACAACTGATTAACGAGCTAGTTTCTTCCATATATCCAACGGCAGTATATTGTTAGGAACTAAATACAACTCGCTCATGTCGATTAATATTGGCGCGATCAAAGCGATCAATTGGATTGACTGTATACCATTGGCTCATGTCGATTACACTTGGCGCGATCAAGAGAATCACAACACAATGCTGCCGCCTAGCGATCGATTGGATTGAATATATGCTATCGCGGGCTGATTTTAGTCATGAATCGCATCCGAGTAGCGACTATTTACATGAATGCATTGGTAGCCTTTCTACTAAGTTGAACAAGAACTAATATTTGCTATTATCGTCCAGCAGCACAGCAAATGCTTGCGTGTCGTTGCTCAAAGCGACGACACTGTAACGTTCACTTTTCATGTTGCACCGAGGGATTATCACATTCTAGCTATTTATTGCCGTATGGGAAAATATATTATGTAGCTCTTCGATTTATTTGGCCAATTTCAGTGAAAATATCCGTATTAAAATATATGGCGCCACTTCGCTGCAGACCATCATCAAATATTTCAACATAAGGCAATATAGGGTCAAAAGACCACGCGTACAATGGTTGTACATCTAGCAACGCAAACAGTTTGCAATTCGATGGAACAAGATGTGCGATGGTATTAAATACATCTATACAGATAACCATCGTGGCTGTAACATTATGCCCTGTAATTATATCGTCAAGGTACGGGGTGGAACTATCCCAACGCCTGTGGTACATCATCCACTCCATCCGCCCGATACACCCAATCACACCTGTCCTTGAACGCTCTTGCAACATATGCATTGCACCTTAGCAATAGAAGGCGATATTGTCACGGAAATCTAACGGTTTATAAAACAATACCAAAACAAACGTTTCCTGTATTGATCAAAAGCAACTCACCGGTCGTTATATCCGGCATGAATATTGTACACATCAGACTGCTGACGGTTAACATCAATGCCCATTGGATTTAACAAACACATCTCCTCATCGGATGTGGTAACCTTATTAGGGCCTACGCAGTGTAAATATACAGGCAATTTTGTAGGGTATAAGAAAAGGTCACAAAATGGAATTAGGACAAGTCTGAAGAACGAGCATCATAATCAACTCACATAGCGATGTGTTGGACTGATAATTCGTCACAAGCATTCACGCAATCATACACTTCGAGTAGCACTCCGCTTACCAGGTCTGAGCAATAACTAAGCATTTCAGATAGTGATCAGACAAAACGACATTCACCAAAATGTGTCCAAACATAATTTCACTCTAGTAAGCTGATAATAATTGAATAACGAACTACCAAACGTCAAGAACGATTGTACTTTGACACAGCAATCGATCCTCCGAAAGAAAGTGTACGAGGCTGCGGTGGATGAGTTTGGCCACGCTGGTCGCAAACACAAGGACTGGTTCGACGAAAGCGATGCTGACGTGGAACCACTGCTTGATCGTCTCCACACTGTCTATACTGATTACGCGAACGAGAAGACGTCGCAATCAAAAATAAACGTAAGCTAAGCTGCGTGACTTGAAGAACAAATGGTGGGTTGAAGAGGAAAGGAAGGAGGAACTGCATGCAGCCGCCGATGCAAAGGACATGAAGACGTTCTTCGCCGAATTCAAGGCAGTCTGCTTACGAAAGCCGAGAGGAGATAGCTCTCGCTGTTCGACTTAGAGAGCCACTCATTGATAAAGGAGCCACGGCTGATCACACAAAGATGGGCACAGCACTTCGACCAGCTACTAAATCGTTACTCAAGAATCTAACACGACGCCGTCGCTGGTGTTCCTCAGCATATAGCAATCGACGACCTCAATATCGTCCCAACTGGTGCTGAAACAACGAAATCAATCAAGCAA
Organism: Urechis unicinctus; assembly: GCA_034190875.2. NCBI lineage: Eukaryota > Metazoa > Annelida > Polychaeta > Xenopneusta > Urechidae > Urechis > Urechis unicinctus. The sequence goes on from CM067343.1 coordinate 38,351,082, forward strand.
ATGTCGAGTGGAAAAGCACCCGGAGAGAACGGGATCCCATCGGAGGTGTTCACGTCCGGTGGAAACACTCTGGTGGCGGAACTGTCGAGACTCCTCAGGGTCATCTTGGACGAGGAAGTAGTACCACAACACTTCAAGTATGCCTCCATCATCCATCTCAATAAGAATAAAGGACATCGCCGGGTATGTGACAACCGCCACGGCATATCCCTACTATGCATCGCTGACAACATCCTCGCACGGGTGATCATCAAACGCCTAGCCAAGCACATAAACCAACTCGGACCGGAAAGTCAGTGAAGCTTCCGGTACAACAGAAGAACCACCGACATGATGTTCGTTGCCAGACAAGTTCAGTTAAAACGCAAGGAGCTAAAAATCGAGACCTCTACGTGGTTTTCCCAGATCTCACCTAGGCCTTCGATTCTGTCAACCGAAAGGGCTTGTGGAGGCTTCTGTCCAAATCCGGCTGCCCAGCAAATATCGTCAATATTATCCGATTCTCCCACGACGGCATAATGGCCCGCGTTCAGGACCAAGGAAACACCTCAAAACCCTCCCCAGTATCGAACGTTACGGAACAGGGTTGTGCTATGGCTCCGTTCCCGTTTATTACCGTATTCTCTGCAATGCTCCAAGACGCCTTTTAGAACTGCAACAAGGGCGTCATGATCCGGTTCAGAAGCGACGGCGGTATTTTTAACCTCCAGCGCTTGAAGGCGAGGACCAAGGTGTCGTTCCTGCTTCTGACCGAGCTTCTATTTGCTGACGACTGCGCACTGGCCAACACGGAGACCTGCAAAGTGCTATCGACAACTTCTCGCTATGGGTTAACCATCGGTATAAAGGAGACGGAGGTGCTATTCCAGCCACGACCAGGACCCCCCCCCCCCCCCCCCCCCCCCCCCGAACCCTGTTATCAACATTGTAGAGAAGCAATCCGTGGTTGTGGAGAAGTTCTGCTACCTGGATATCTCGCAGATAGAATTGACGATGAAATAGATAGATTGATAGAACGTGGATAGCATAAGATGTGGTCGGATGTGGCATCAGGCTCCGTATGGCTGCTGTACGGATGCCATGGATGGATGGACAGACGTGCGGAGGATGATGACCTCGATGCTTACGAAAGATTTGCGCCATTTCGTGATAGATACCGATACAGAACACAGAGGTAGATAGAGATGTGTGGCATCACTGGGATTAAGGCCTTCCATTATGAAGGAGGGCTGCAGAATACCAAAGGCTTTATTCTACGGTGAGCTGAAGGATAGCCGCCACCGCCAGGGCGGCCAGTAGATGCAAAGGGTAAGCTGAAGTCCTGTAACATCGGCACTGACACCTGGGAGAGACACGCCAGGAACAGAACGTTGTGACAAATAGACGTATAGATATATATAGATAGATAGATATATATATAGATAGATAGATATATATATATATATAGATAGATAGATAGATATAGATAGATATATATATGTAGAGAGAGCTATATAGATAGATAGATAGATCGATAGATAATATATATAGTATATATTCCTCTGTGAGTGTGGCTCCTTGGGGCTGTCCAAGGAGTAAAAAACTCTTATGGGCAATAAATGATTACACGTTACCGAACATGTATTTAATGCAGTCAGACGATACGCTATTCATCACTTACAATATGAAAGTTTGGACGACCCATATATATTTGAGTAACCCACGTATCTACTTCGCTATTCACTGATTTCATTGCCACCGGCAAATTAGTTTTCACCACACTCTGTATATTATAACAGTCTCAAAATGTGCGACGTTTGAGGCTGAAAATAATAGCAACTGACCGTAATCCGTCTTGCAGTCATGTGGATTTAAAGCTAGTCTAGGACCCGTTTTTTTTGCCCAAAATAGTTATGTTAACAAAAAAAAAAAAAAAACAGTTCCCGTGCGAGGCGTTGTCGCCATTGGAATATGATGGGGAAACGTTTGGTGCTGGGGGCGTATACATACTAGCTCACAACATAACGAAATCAGTTAATTTTCAATTTCCTATCGACCGTCATCTCTACTAGCGTCTCTACTACATTCTACAGCGTTAACAGTTTCCTCCTCGACTGCATATTCCCTAAACAATTCATTTTGTTGCGTCTTATCTCGTTCCGAGGTGTCCTCCTTTTGGCGCCGTGAGTCCAAAGCGCGGGAAAAAACGTAAGTGCAAAGTAAGATCCATGTGCGAAAATCTTGCTACGCCTAAAGGATGGAGTTTCCAAGAGCTGGTCTGTCATTCCGTATCCGTAGAGTAATCCTACAGATAAGAGTAACACGCAAAAATAAGGCGGATGACGCGCCAAGCTATTTATCCCTCTGTCCGCCAGGGGCCCTACTTTCGCCCCAAACGTACTTACTTGCGCTATGCATCAAACTCGCGGCTCCGATCAGTCAATCCGGATAGCGCGAGTTATCCGGGTAAAGCTGTGTATGTTTATTCCCGCACCCAACCCATACCAGGGAGAGGACCTCAACCAAAGCTGCGTTTGTTGACGATATATACAACAATGTTTGAATTGTTTGAGAGACAAAATCTCTGACGTTTATGAATTATGAAATTAATTATCCGGTATATATTGCCATCTGGATAGAACAAATGAGCCTATGACTGCCGAATAAAACGTACAATATGTGCTCAGATTTTCATTCGATCATAATAAGACGCATCGCAGTATTCGCATAATCCCCAACTCAATGACAATGCAAACATGGAATACAGAATATTATGAAAATGATACGGTCTTGCATGTTGGTAGGATACAAATCAATGTAGAAGTGGTAACAACCATACCGTAATAAAATTCATACAGATACATTTCACATAGTCAGCCTTTTAATATATGGCATTAACTTTGTCTTAAACACATTCATATATTTCGGACAGCTACTCCGTGTGTTGTGACAAATTTATTGTTGGGGGAACCAAGCTTATAGCGATCGAATCCGCTTGTAAACCACGACGATCTGCCGGTTATTTTAACATCAAAATAATCCGCATACTTTTATTCAAGTGATCGTCGGGTCATTTCCGGTAATACCTGGTATGACTTATATTTAGGTTAAAGAAACTGTTCAGCTGCATATAAGGCAGTCAGGGATCATTTCGTTATTACTTTACTAAGATTAACGCAGACGTAAGAAATGACATCTTCTAATTTGCGCCACAGAGTTTACATGATGGAAATTATGTTGATAAGTTTTTTACATTATAATTTGACTGGAAATATTCATGATCTACCGTGGAAATCTGTTTTAGTCAGTTATGCCGTTCCATCGATAACGGTGCCTCCCTACAACCATGAACCACACGAATGTTAGCTGTAAATCATAACGCGCTCTGAATTTACCTCGCTATCGATGTGTATTCTTCCGCTTTAATTACATAATGTAGATTTCATAAAATCTTCACTCACTCAAGTTGTGCGCATAATTGTACACACATTAGACCGACATGCAGGAAAGGTAATGTCCGACAACATAAATGGCGACAGCCGAAGTAAGGATCTTTTTTCTGAGACCACAGCGCCGCGTAGCGACTGAAAGTCTGAAAACTTAAAACTTTTGGTTTCCAAGGTGTGGTTACCAGGCAGCTTGCTAGGCAACCTCGTTCCAAATAAGGGGCTGAACAGTCTCTTTAAGTAGCAAAGTCGGTCCCCGTGCCATGAAAAAAGTCTCACCTGTAATTGCACCAACGCTAATATTTTTGAACCACATCTGTTGCCTTAATTGTTTTTTAATTTTTTAGAATATATGGCTTCAAGGATATCAGGATATATGATCTATTCAAGATAATCAATAATCTACAGCTCAGAAAGACATATGTTTGTTTTTTTTAATAATGAAATGGATATCACATTGGGCTCTGTTGAAAGGTCTGATTATGTTGAGTTAAATAATGGGCAGTTACTTAAAGTAATTATAAATCTTAGTTCTCCAATTTCACGCAAGAACTTGGGATAATTCAATGACGATCAATATTGTGTGTTTAATGTAATACATTGGTTTCGAATTGTACATTACAGTGACAAAATCTGAAATCGCAACGATCAGCTACTAATTAGCTTAATTCCTCTTATCGTCACTCTCACTGCTATCGCTGCTCTCAACTGATCAGTCATGACGTGTAAGCTTGGTGTGTTTTGGGAGACTCACTGGTCAGCATTTTCTTATAACAAGTACCCAAGAAAGACAAGCAGAGCATGGATGTTCTATCAGGCCGTCAATTATTACTCAGTAAATTCGTATAAAGCAGATCATGCGCTTTCTTTTTTTATTTTGGCTACTTGGAAGCCTCAGTCTGCCCGCTCAAACTTTGTTTTATATACATATCAATATATATATATTTATTTGCATATATAAATATAAATGTGCATATACATACACACACACACACACACACATATATATATATATATATATATATATATATATATATATATATATATATATATATATATATATATATATATATATATATATATATATATATATATATATGTGTGTGTGTGTGTGTGTGTGTGTGTGTGTGTGTGTGTGTGTGTGTGTGTGTGTGTGTGTGTGTGTGTGTGTGTGTGTGTGTGTGTGTGTGTGTGTGCAAATGTGTGGAGGAGCATGCGGTATGTGCCGTCCTTGGATGGCATTACGAAGTCCGGCAACTGTTAGAGTAGGCACTTATGTGTGGTTAATTACCAACAATTGAATACAGGCCAACTGATATCTTACATACGTGCCATCAACAGACAAAAGTAGCTTCTCTCCGAGCGACATGATATCCCATTAGTATCGTCTTATCTTTTCATTTTATACTAATGAAGCTCATTTCAGAAGTTCCACCATCGTTCAACGGAATAAAACCCTCAACGCCTGTGTGATTTCAGTAAATAACGCCCCAAAGAAGTGTTTGCAAAATGTGTTATCACAAGGCTCATTTCAGCTTTCTGCTTGAGAGAAGGTGATAACAGACGTCAAGCATCGATATGCGCACGAGTTCATGTATGATGTACGACTATCAAATGGAACAATCAGTCAATGGCAGCTGGTAGCGACTCACATCAATAGTTGGTTATCTCGACATAGACTTCAGACACCTGCTACTAATATAATATGTCATTTGAGAAAAATGTAACCACGATAGAAAGTGAAAGTCAGGTGAATTGATTGATTAATTTCACAGCCAAAGCAAAACCAGACAAATGGCCTCAAGATAATATATTACGAGCTATCATATTAGTAACGCATTATTGCTTGACAGGATTCGTGCTCTGACTTTTCAATAGAGTTGAATCATAACACGGACATTTGCTTGTATTTGTTACCAAGTGCGCACATATGTATTGTACTAGGATCTCGTTATATGGTTATTTATTATCGTACGTGAGGGCTTTTAGTGCTAACTATTTCTGACGCATTTTTGTGTAGCACAAAATGTACAAAACATCAATGAATATAACGAATGGCTCTCAATAAAACGCGACAATCGTGCTGTGGGATACAATCACATAAGTGAGGGATGCTTTAAATCTGATATACCTCTAGAGCTCTCTCAGTCAATAGCTCGATTTCTCTCGATCTCTCATGCTGTGGCATTTTTAGCACAAATGTACCAGCTTGAAAGACAAGTCAACCAGAATAAGCATTATACAATGAATTACAATACATAGACACAAGTGACCAGTGCCGGTGCATTCATAATACATGTATTAATCTGCCTAATGGGAATTATAGCATGATCGTTCTGGTGCGCGACTTGCATGACAGTCTATATCCCGCCCCAAAGAGTATTGTTGGACAGGTATTTGTGAAAAGTAGCGTGAATGGTACAACATGTCTCAATATTGAACACTTGCAGCCAGCGGTTAAATCCTAAATTACAGTCTGATCTGTGTTTCCGCTCTGTTATCGGACTGCTCTGTTATCGTAAATTACGTTCTACAGTATTTCATGTTCATATTGTATAAAATATGACCGCGATTTGGTTGGGTGGGGTGGGAAAATGTGCCATAGCGGCTTACATAGCCTCACCGGCTGTTATTAAGTTACCACTGATTACTGATCGTGATATTGAGGGACGTCAAACTATCCTTCTGGCCACTTTATGCCAGCATGGTGTATCTGAGCGGTCTTGGGTCTCTTTCTATATCATTATTCTGTGGCCTAGTTATTTCAATGTGAAATTTTATACGATTGGACTCTTCAAATATGTAAGTAATGGAGACACCTGTGCGTTTACGGCGGTAAATTTGCTGTTAAGCTGAGGTTCTGCATATATTTTGCATCTAGTTAGTTTTAGAATCTATGCAAAAAATCGTCAATAATATGGACAGGGAGCTTAGGCTGATTTCCAGGGGATCTGATGTGATGTGACTGTATATATAGTATCGTTTGCTACATTTATCTCTTGATCGTTATGGGGCTTCATTAAACGAAATAGTTGCGTGATTGTGTGGGTGCGTAACAGTACGTTGAGTTGTATTGTGCATAAACACAAGGACAAAAACGGCTTGGAACGATTGCAGAGTATAGTATCAGTGACAAATTGCGCTAAACTAACAATAGTAATTCTAGATGCAGCAGAAAGTTTTAATCGGCTGTATTTTACAATACCGGACACTGAAACACGAAATTTTGGCTGTTTGCATCCATAGCAGTGTTCCATAACCTTCAGCAAATGTTTATTATATTAATATTATCAAACAGCATCAGTGGTCATATACATATGTAATTATACCAATGGATTCGCCGTAATGAAACCAGATTACAGCCGACAATCTAGTACACAATCATAATACAATCATGTCAGAGAGCCAATGCATAGATAACCACCTGCCTTTCGACCTCTCGACAGTATTGAATGTAAAGCTGACGCACAGGCTGTATCAGAATGGTAATGGTAAAACGTCAGACATTGCCATACAATTGCAAACTACAAAAAGGTTAGGCAACCCTGGGTTTGCCATGATAATTTGATTTCGCAGTGGATAAGGGGGTTATTCTTCGATTAAACCAAAGCAATCGATGTTTGCCTAATGCTGGTTTTGTCTAATCATAATCGTAGCTGCGTCTACACGGCACATTAATTTGATTATCACATACTTCTTTGAATTAAGAGGATATTATAGGTAAAAATTTCGAAACCGAAATGAAATCCTTCCAATAGACAGGTAAACGATAGATCAGTCGAAGGAAAGCATCGGATGATTGATGTAAAACGATTGATGTAGACGACAATATCTACTTACATCAACGAGACGAAAAGATCTTGTATCAATGTGTCAGACTGATGAATGGCGGTGTCACCGAACACACAATACAGTTATATTAACACTAAAGCAGATAGGTTATAGTTCACTACATTGTTACCGGATTGTATTACGATATTTGACCATATTATATGTCTGTTTGCACGTTTACCATAATACGATATCTATTCTGACGGCGCGCTAGCGATGCAATGAGCTGGTCAAAATCAATGGACCGTTACAGTTGTAAGAGTGTTGCTTCCTGTATTCTTCTGCCAAGCAATAGCTATACAGTACGATTCTTTCCACATGTCATGTGTTGCTAAGCTGCTTTATCATTTACGGTTAAGACTTGGTAATAATTCTTTATTATAAACTGATTTGTGGATGGTTTGTGTTCACATGACATATAATGATAACGATCGACTCTTCCTCACCAAGTGTACGAGCCCGTTCTCCTGCAAGAGCTCGAAATTAGTGTTTAAGTAGCAAAAACAAATGTATTAAAGCAGACGTAGGTGGATTATCGGTGATGCTCACATGTTGCAATTATATACACATCTGAAAGATCAAAGTAAGAAAACCAAGCTACCAAGGCTATCACCTGCTTTGTATTACTTGGCCGATAAGCACATACAGATTATGCATGATATCCTTCAGGGCGATGCTTTCCAGTGTCCCACCATTGCAGCTAAACGCAGAAACCTCGTCATAATCCGAAGCACATTGGCTGCTTATATCCCGTAGCGGAAGCTTGCTGTGACTACTGCTTGCCGTCTGCTTATTGAATTCGGGTTTTGACTAATTCGTTGCAGTTACACGAGGCTTTCATTGTGACAATGTTCTGTAGATTCACGATTTGGATACGAATTGATGCTACGCCCATAGCACTGATGGGTGAAGTAATAATCATACATGAACTTGTATAAGTGTCATCGTTTCTCCCATTAGACTTTTCATGTGCCGTAACAAGTTTTTCCACCTAACGAAACGTGGGTAATTAGCCTCAGGCAATTTACCATTTGTCGAAAGTACTGAGCATGAAGTCGTACAACTTGGCGGAGACCTCATACCTGATATCTAATGAGGAGAAAGAAGAGCACCGTCTCCTCTAAAACCATCGTGTCTTATTGTGTATATAGAACATCAATATGGAGCACATTTTGGAAGGATGATTTTATCAACGGATATATATCATTAAGAACGTATAGCTGTGACTTATTTCCTGATTCTCATAGCATTTTATATTTACCGGCGTATTAATTGACCGTCCTAGGCATTCCCTTGCTGGCATTGCAGAACGTGCCGTTAAACCCTTTGATGAGATGGTTGTAATGGTGGTTGGTTTTTACCCTGCAAAAACAAAATGACTTATCACATCATTCCGGACCCATGCACCTGGCATCCTCGTTCATTGTATATTTAATCAGTAACGGGACAGGACTGATGCACCTAGGGTAACAAATCTTGAATTACGACGAAGAGCAAAGAAGGCAGTTCATAATTTTGGTTTACCCACAACCGTTGGAACCTGTCGAATACAAAATGGTTATACTAAGTTATGCAAACACACCCAGCACTAAGGGATATGATGGTTAACAAGGTGTTTTATTTGACTAATTTCTGAGCAACCATGTTTTGGCACCATGCGCAATATGCAGATTTGTAAAAAAAAAATTGTTTCGGTTCAAAGGGAACATTACCATGGCTAGCAAATCCGAAGTAAATTACTGATTTAATTTTCTATTATAGCATTTCGCCCAAATAGCTTATCGGTAGCGTGCTCATTGAAATAACTGATCGTCGCGATGTTATTAAAAGCAACCAATAATCTTCCAATTGTATTTAATAGCCATCTTTAGTCATAGAAGTTGTCATATAGGTGTGACCTAGTCGTTGTTGTTTTCAGATGCCCTTGGTCTATCGCGTAACTTTTAGGATAATGGTATGCTCAGAGCTAGTACTCAAATTCAGTCGATCAGACATGCAAAGGCAGCATCTTGCATTGCGTGATCTTTTGTAGTGCACGGAAGGAGGATGCACTGTGAAGACTGATTGGCTATTGACTCATAGTTAGTTTAGCAGGGTCGGTCAAAGGCCACAAATACAATGTTTAGGATAATTAACCATCACAAACGCGCCTCAAAAATAGGAATTCAGGTGAGCGTTAGGACATCAGTGAGTATGTTGTAAATGAATACGGAGAAGCAGCACCGTGAAGGCAATACATTACAATGTTGATGGTTTAACAATGCACAATTCGACAGGAATCGGTGCCCCTTCGATTGCGTCCAAAAGCTGCAGTATTTACGGCTTTCTCGTCGTTTTCAAGTTAATGTTATACCGCATAGAAAACGTGCTAAATGTTAAAGCATGTGCTGTATATGTTATACAGTCATAAGCTTACCGTTAGATATACACGATTTAATTATGGGATCGCTGTCTGACAGGAGCCAAGAAAGTTTGCTTACACTTAACACCGAGTTTGCTATCCACATAACAAAAACACTCATACGATTGACAGGGTAACTCGCTACCTAGCTAGCGCATTGCTTGATGCGTCCGTCAAAGTATCGAAGGCGCCGTGCAGATGATACAGCGGCTTGACATCCGGCACCAATATCCTGATTACCACATCTGCACGTGCCAAAGGATTAAAGCTTTTAATTTTGATTACTGATGCAAGTCAATATGCTTTTGAGAACAGCATATAACCTGTCAATGTCAACCCAAATTGTTAGGCTAGTAGCACAATATTTCCGGCGTACAAATTATCTTTGTTGTAACCCAGGGTACAGCTGGCTTATTATCTGATGTACACGATAAATTGTTCTTGTCCCCCGCCGAGCCAGCCAGATGGCACGTCAGTCACAATACATGCATTACATTGATAATGCCTTTTTTGCAGGGTAAATGATTACTGTCCTTAATGGATGGAAGGATTTCATATTAAATTTCAATTATTGTCCGGCCGAATCTGCAATAAAGAGACGTTGCATTCACCAGTCGCATAAGTGTTCCATGTCTTACTTATAAAAAGGCGACATTCACTTGGTTGAAGTGTTTATTTGCCTGGCACGCCATAAGGTCACGAATCGTCCTGATTATGTGAAGGATGTTGTCGGAGCTTTACGGGGTGTTTCAGATTATACCATACTTACAGCATCCGAAGATGCGTTAAGCTTCAGCAAGCCAATGTGTCATCTTGGACAAACATCAAAATGCCGGGATCAGCTCAACCCGGCTTAACGGATTAAGACAAGCCGTTAATGCCGAAAATGGTATAAATATCTGATTTCAACAAGGTAAGAGGT
>CM067343.1:38369160-38421660 GCA_034190875.2 Urechis unicinctus
ATTCAGTCGTGCATTAGGGATATTGGGGATGTCAGAGTCAGTGAATCCTGGAATTACCCTAACGGTGCAATATTGTATAGATGTATATGAAGAAAGGTATGTTCCATGCACGTGTAACGCTCAACTTAATGCATGCATTTTCATACCTCACATTGTTATACATTTAATCTTACCGTGATTTAATGTTCGGTTTCTATTGACAGATTAGAATTGTGGTTGGCACACATGCCCTGCCATAACACAGGCCAACAACAATCATCAAGCGCCTCTCTAGAACCATTCCTGCGAAATGCTTTGATAAGCGTAAGTTTGTACTGAAATCATTTGGGACAAACACGCCTCGTGATATGCATAAAATAATAAAAAATCCACTACGATCGACAGTGTAAGTACTTCGGTTGTATAGATGTGAAACAAATCTTCGTCTCGATTTTCAAGACCTACAGAGTTCAAATATCACGTCCATATTTTCATATAACACGCGGATATATGTGGGATGTAGACCACTGCCGACACTGTTTGGAGTATATTCGTCTGATTCGGGCATCTTGCAGGCTATCGATAAGCAAAAGTAAAGCCATAAAATGGTCATTACTATGGTATATAATACTAGATTGTTAGGTATTGAAATATGTTATAAAATAAGACGGTATTATGAAGGCATTGTCGTCGCAAAATTCGGTTGGAAGCTTTCCTCATGATGATTAAAAGGGTCTCTCGTCTTTATCAGAGGTGTCTTAAAATAGATAATCCACGCGGCTCGCGGTATAAGCACGATGAATGGACATTGTTAGCAGCTGCACAAAGAAATGCAATCTCATCTATCAGGTTTAAATCCACTTGACCATAGCCACTTCCGATGTGAAGGATGTATGTATTGAATGTAATCTTAGATATGCTCATTCACCTGCCTATAGTGAAAATCTTTTGCATGATTGATCCATAGTCCTGTAAAGCTAAGATTTCCCTTTACGCGGATGCAGTGGAAGTGCTCGAATAATTACATTTGCAATGCTTGAACCGGCTGGAGCATAAATAACCCCATAGACTGGGCAGGCTGTCACACTATTTGGACAAACAAAGAGATTGTGTTTTCTGATTGTATATAGTTATCTCGATAGGTGATAATGCATTAGAAATTTCTTACTTATAATACAGTAGTGCAGGATCTATTTCATGACACTCATGCGTAATTCATGCACGTTCTAAAATGTTATTCGCACAATTCATTCTGGCCCTCACAACTGATTAATGAGCTAGTTTCTTCCACATATCCAACGGCCGTATATTGTTTGTAACTGTATACCATTGGCTCATGTCGATTAAACTTGGAGCGATCAAAGAGAATTACAACACAATGCTGCCGCCTAGCGATCAGTTGGACTAAATATATTACTATCACGAGCTGGTTTTATTCATGAATCCCATCCGAGTAGCGACAATTTACATGAATGCATTGGTAGCGTTTCTACTAAGTTGTGCAATAACTAATCCTTACTTATATGGTCCAGATGCACAGCAAATGCTTGCGTGTCGTTTGCTCAAAGCAAAGACACTGTAACGTTCACTGTTCATGTTGTACCGACGGATTATTGCATACTAACTATTTATTGCTGTATGTGAAAAGTATATTCTGTCGCTCTTCGGTGTATGCGGACAATATCAGTGAAAATATCCGTATTATAATATATGGGGCCACTTCGCTGCTGACCATCAACCAATATTTCAACATATGGCAATATACAGACTATGCGTACAATTGTTGTACATCTAGCAACGCAAACAGTTTGGAATTCGCTGGAACAAGCCGTGCGATTGAATTAAACTGTACCGATGACCTCCGAGGCCATAACATAATGCCCTATGATTATGTCTTAAAAGTACGGGATGGAACCAAAGATCTTGCTATAATAGGATTCTCGGCTCGGACGTTTCTGTTGTGAAGCTCGCGACCAGCGCGCCACCTGGTTTCGTGGAAGCTAAAATGTAAACAAAAGCGCGTGGCTCAATGGTAAAAGATCGATCAGCGATGGTATGTCCTCAAACAAACCGCTGAATTTCTAAAATTTAACGACTTTTGGATAGAGCCAATACATAAAAACAAGCCAATTACTATTCACGCCTTTTTATCAATATGTGTGACGGTTGATTAACTACAATATTGTTTTATGAACGTTAGAACGAAGTCGAATATATCAGTATCTACCCCAGGCCTAGCCCCGATCGGACGGTGAAATACATACTCAGACGTCATGTAGGGAAGAATTTACCCCTTTTGAGGACACAGTCGGACGTCTAGTCTACCCTTATTTGATGTTAAAAGATTAATATGAATCATTTTGGTTTTGTCATTAGAATGCACATATTTGCGGCGGAATATAAGAAGTTGATTTAAATACATACTCATGATTTCCCGATTGAATGATATTTGATTTGCTACCGGAATCTCCATCGAATGAACACGCTGCATTGTCGGTTGATGGGGGACCCTTTGCAGACGTTTGATTTTATTATGTAGTGCTGTAACACGTATTCTTGCTTATTTTGAATAACAATATAATAATGAATTATTTCAGGACATATCATAACATTGATGCAGCATGAATTTAATCATCATTAACTCTCTCTCTCTCTCTGTATTTCTCTCTCTCGGTCTCACTATCTCTCTCTCTGTCTCTCGCTCTGTCTCTCGCTCTGTCTCTCTCTGTCTCTCTCTGTCTCTGTCTCTCTCTCTCTCTCTATATATATATATAAATATATATATATATGTACATATATATATATACATATGTATATATATATATATATTTACATATATATATATATAAATATATATATATTTATATATATTAATGTCATTACAACTAAAACTCTCCGTCTTAACAGTTTATTCAGAACAACCACAAATGACATGAGATCATCAGCATACATTAGAACATTAACAACAAGCACACCTAAGCTACACTGAACACATCAATTATTTAAAACCATCCATATAAACACTGAATAGATAGGTTGACAATATGCCTCCTTGCCTTGTGTCATTAAACACACCAAATTAGACAAACATAGTTCTGCCCCATCTTACACACACATCTGATTGGAGTACCATGCCACCAACTATTCTAGCAATATATCCAGGGACTCCTTTGTTCGATAAGCTCCCCCTATCACTACAATCTAAGGTGCAGTAGTCTTATATACTGTTGTGGATTCATGATAGAATAGTCCTTGTACATCTGCCATAGAGGGCTTTCAAGGAACTAAGTAAACAAAGATCAAATTTTCATGTGTGGGAAAATGTCAATGTCTTACAATTCTTTCTCTCCTTATGGTCCCTTTACTTACAGTTAGCCTTTCTCAGGCAATGATGCAACCTGATGTTAACCATAATACATATTAGATGACACCTGCATGAATCAAATTGGAGTTTCTCTAATGAGACCTCTTTAGCTAGAATGTTTGAAACCCTGGCTTTCGCTTGCTTACTGTATAATACTGTGTCAATGAATTTGCGGTAATCTTCCTTAAGCCTGTATAATGCATCTACTATTGATTTTCTTGGGACAACGAGCCTTTCCTTTGCACTTCGGTAACTATTCTGGTCGTGTATATCATTGACTACAGAAGTTGTGTTTCTGCATATTGCACCCGACTTAATTTCCGGGCAATATAGCCAGAGACATATGCTAAAAGATTCACTTTGTCAATTCAAACAGTTAATTGCAGCGCAGAAATGCCCACTTGTGTTTGACTTCTAGTCAGACATACTCGCAAGTCATAACGAAGTTGGTTGGCTGCTGCGCGTCAAGTAGTTTCCACTAAAGTAGGGGGCGCTGCCTACGCGGGGTCACGGAATTTGTCGATCGAGCTGCCGAGTCGGGTATCTTATTATAGCAAGATCTTTGATGGAACTAGCCCACCACCTGCTGTACATCCTCCACTCCATCCATCCAAAACACCAAACCACACCTGTCCTTCAACGCTCTTTCAATATATGGATTGCACTTAAACAATAGAAGGCAACATTGTCATGGAAGACCTTCGGTTTACAGAACAATACCAAAACAAACGTTTCCTGTATTGATCAAAAGCAACTCACCGGTCGTTATATCCGGCATGAATATTGTACTCATCAGACTGCTGACGGTTAACATCAATGCCCATTGGATTTAACAAACACATCTCGTCATCGAATGTGGTAACCTTATTAGGTCCTACGCAGTGTAAATATACAGGCAGAAGTTTTGCCGGTGTTCAGTAACATTCAACAGCAACCGGAGGCAATCATACGGCCGAACTCTAGATCCTAGTTAACGACAGAGAACATGAATATCCATCAGATGGCCACAAAACGTGCATGGTAGGAACCTTTGGAGGTTTGTACGAAGTGCTTACTGGTTGTGAAATCAACGGGAAAACAGTTGGCAATATTATCCAGTGACATTAACGTTGACATATAAATGTCATTTCCCCTTAGGCTAACCTTCGTGCGTATAAGCCCAGCCCACTGGTTTGAATGATACGATACTTTGGCATCGCTGCAATATGAGAGTTTATGGATTATAGCATTTGGAGTGGTTTTTACTGTGACTATGCTGAGTTGATTCACGATTTGGATACGAATTGATGTACTCGTGTTAGTGTCATCGTTTCTCGTTTAAACTCCCATTAGACTTTTCATGTGCCGTAATAAGTTTTACCACCGAAGGTAACGTGGATAATTTGCCTCAGGCAATTTACCATTTGTCGAAAGTACTGAGCATGAAGACGTACAATTTGGCAGAGATCTCATACCTAATATCTAATGAGGAAAAAGTAGAGTCTCGTCCAAACCACCATGTCTTAGATTGTATATAGAAAATCGATATGGAGCACATCTTAGACGGATGATGTTTTCAAAGGATATATATCATTAAGAACGAATAGCCGTGACTTATTGCCTGATTGTCATAGCATTTTATAGGTACCGGCGCATTAATTGGCCGTCTTCGGCGTTCCCTAGGCATTCCAGAACGTAACTGTGTCCGTTAATCACTTTGATGTGGTGGTTGTTATGGTGTTTAGTTTTTACCTCGCAAAAACAAAATTACTTATCACATCATTCCGGACATATGCAGCTGCCGTCCTCGTTCATGCATATGTAATCAGTAACGCAACAGGATTGGTGCACCTAGGGTAACAATTCTTGAATAATGACGAAGAGCAAGCGGTTTAGTGTTCCAGCAATTTGATGATCCGTTCATTCCCAATGCATCAGCCGAACAGACTGTGTAAGGTATATAGAGCTGATATTCGTCCACCCTGACACCACTTAACAGTTCATTCGCCACATGCTACTGGAATACTTTGGCAGAAAAGTCAATCTGTAAAGCGGCACTCACCGAATACATAATTACATAATAACTCATCATAGATAGACGGGAAGTTACACCGTATCCTACAAAGGATTTTGGTTTACCTGCAACCATTGGAAGCTGTCGAATACCAAAGTTAAATCGCACCATGGCCAACGTGTCATCTTGGACCAACATTATGATGCCGGGATCAGCTCGACCTGGCTTAAGGTATTTAGACAAAGCCAATAGTGCCGAAAATGATATAACTATCTGGTTTCAATATTATAATAGTAATAATAATAGTTTATTTCAGGCACAGGACCCATAGTAAAAAAGACATACATATAAGTAAGCGTTCAATGCAGTGCATGTAAAATACGGTACCAGTGGGTCCATATGGCACCAGACCGTACCATGTATTAATCATTCAAAGATTTTATTAATAAGTTATCCGAGAGTTCTATCCTCCTTATAAATGATAGGTCGATATTCTTAAATATGCATCAAATCCTGAGATATTGTTTGAGGCGAACATATGATACACCCAAAATATTTCTGTACATGTTATTGTAAGCAACTCTTACTTTATTAAGCGATTTTTGTGTATAATTAACCCATAGATATGGACAATGAAGTATGCTGCAGTAGGTTTGACAAATGTTAAGTTTTACAATCAATGAGCATTGGGAGAAATTTTGTTTAAGACTGTTTGACCGACCATATAAAACTCGCATTTGCCTCAGCATGTCATCGTCATCATTGGAATTTGCATTTACGCTAAATATTTCCATTGTTCAACGATACTATAGGACAGAACAGTTTGCGGGTCTTTGGTTGAGTCACAATGCAAATAGATTTCGACGGATTGAACACTATATCATGTTGAGCTCCGAATCGAGAACAAAAGTCCAGAATTTTTTGCAGTCCATTGACAATTGGCGACATCAAACGAAGATCGTCCGCATAAAATACATGGTTAATACAAATATCCTCAATATAACACCCGGTGCAGGATTTCAACAACAGACTTGAAAGATCATCGACATACACATTACATAATTTAGGGGATAAAATTCCAACTTGTCGAACGCCATTAGATACAGTAAAATATCGAGACGATTCAGCATCCCACCTAACTAAAATTAACTGTTTCTGATACCAAAACATTAAAATTCTGACTAAAACCAACGGCATGGCACGGTCGATGAGCTTTTTAAACAGCAACCAATGATTGACCTTGTCAAATGCCTTCGACGCACGGAGCTTCCAAGATCTTTATAGCATTGTATTATGCTCTTGGCAGCATAAATACATAAATTCCTTGAGTAAAGCCAAATTGATTGTCGTAGGTAGTAAGATACCCGTCTGCGATATCGAGTAGCACTAATTCGAAAAGTTTTGAACAAGATGTGACGAGAGCAATGGGCCGGTAGTTATTTGTATCGCTAGTATCCCCATTCTTATTTTTGATTATTGGTATAATAGCAGACTTCATGTCGGCGATGTTTTCAGCCCCGGTACAGCCGACATGTTGCTTCCCATGCATCATATAATCAATCATTAGCACCACCCATCTTGCTTCGATAAATTGCATCCCTCGTACAAGGCTGCAACTACATTATATTTTATTTCAGTTACCATCGATTGAGTGACACGTCACAAAGACGAGGCTACTGAGTGCTTCCAACTCACGCACCTTTCCAGACAGATATCATGTTACCAAGGGAACAGCACGCACTTAAGATTTTCAGACGCAAAGCTCTCAGCAGTATTGTATTTTATTGCATATTTCCGGTCCAGTGACATTTGCAAAGCCCATGCTATTACAAAGCATCATAGAAGATCGAATGTAATTTCCAGCTTTAAGTCACAACCTCTTTATTTGAGTAAGTGGCGTTTTCTAATCAGAAACGGTTCTTAACATTATAACCAAGATCATAAAGATCTACTGAAATGCTGCAATGCCTATTCACATAATTAGTTTAATCCGTGATACTGTAGCTTAGGACGGACCTTCCGTAGAACTCGGTAATGCGTTATAGGGTGGCATGATTCTAATACCCACGCCTAATTTATCTCGTTGATATTAATCCCCGAAGCCTTTTTATTGAAATCATGATATGACACTTTAAGTAGTTTGGTTGTGCTAAGACGGCAGCAGCTATATGCACACTTTGACAGGAACCTATTTAACATGCGGTTCGGACGATTATAATCATCACACGGCAGCATTCCCTCATTGGCTTGGATAAATACCATCAATAGGCATTGCAGTAATACGCACCCGCAAGTCGCATCATCATATAATAGCAAAAATAATCTGTACTTTAGCTACATGAGAGATGAGACGAGTTGAGATGACATTTTTGTTTGCTTAAAGACAAATGCGACAGTTATAAATTCGTTCATAGATTTTCATGATCTTTTGCACTGAGTAACCTCGTATATAAAGCTAAAGAAATGTAAAATAAAAAGTTTAGGGCACTGGTGTAAATTTTCGAGTATGAAGAATTTAAGATCCACATGTTAAGCCAATGGTAATTATGCGTTTTGATAATATTTTTGCTCTATAGAAAAGTTCGTACAACGATTGACATTGTGTTTGACATAATGACAGAACAATATCTGCTTTGCAAAAAATCAAGAAAAAAATAATATCTCACCTCACTCTACGGCAAGCCATTATTGTATTTACTGTTAATTTTATTCTAGAATGGTGTCAAACCTCGATAAAAAAAATTGACCTCTGACTTTTGAAGTAAACTTGGTCTTCTGGTGCAGTGATATACGTACTATGAACAGAAACTAAAAAGTTATAGGTCATCGAAGTCTATGGGAAGCCACAATGGATTTTTTGTTGTATTCCGTGAATGTAGTCAATTACAATATTCAAACCTCGATACAAAAAAAATGACCGCAGACTTTTGAAGTAAACTTGGTAATATGGTGCAGTAATATATGTACTATGAATAGAAATCAAAAAAATTATAGGTCATCAAAGACACATCCCCACCACATTCATCAGGTCGAAGATCATGTTCACAACATCTGATAATTGCTTTACTTAAGTTCACCATACGAGCTGCAGATGCTATTCGTTGTTCTATTACGCTCATCTTGACGAATTCTCCTTTTGAACTCATCTTGATCTTGCGTAGCATAGGCAAAAAACCAAGTAGAAGTATAATTTGTTTCTGAACTGTAGGTCATTTATATTTGAACAGTTTGGATTGTGTCATACATTAGGTGTAACTTCGATCTAAACTCAACTGTAATAATTCGTCGCTATGTGCGCACAAATTATTCTGAGGTCATCTCGTTGCAATGCAGACGCGGGCGCGCTGGGCGCAAATATACGCGCTGCGCGTCAAGTGTGGTTCCCGTCAAATGACGCGCAATTACGCGATGGGCGCTGGGTGGCGCGGCAGTGAACTGTAGCATATTCCTTTAAAAAAATGATTCTTGATTTTAGGGTACATCACGACTGCTATTGAGGAAACGGAAGCGTCTCTGCTGATATATCAACTTTACAACCACAAACAAGAAAACACAGCACTATTTCTGTGGATGCTGGTACAATCTAGATTAGCATATGCAGTGGCGGAATAAGATGTGCTGTTACCCCTGGATAATGCATTAATGCGTTTCAGATTCTGATCTTAACGTTTGAATGTTGTAATGCCACGAGGGCCTTAGACATTAGAACAGCGGCATATGTTCGACTGTTACCCTTGTTGGCCATTGCCTTCTCGAATCTAAAAAGATGTAAACACGATTCATGGAATAGAAAGCAGAAGTATCATTTTACCAAACTGAACACATAGTACATATTGTTTTACAAGTAGACAGGCTGCTCAGGTCGGAAAATATTGAGGTCCATTGAATATCATATTGCAAAAACATGCGAGCCCTCTAAATTGGACTGATAACATTTTGCTCATTTATGTGATTGAATTTCCGAGCACATGCGATGAAGTAATTACATCATATGTTTGTCAACGTTGTTCCTTTTATGAACGCCGTAAAGGCAATATCCTATTAATATGCATTGCCATGGTTATTGGAACAACCAGTTCGCAGCTGCTGAGCATTGGATATGGAAAGTGGCTGAGGTCTTAGAGAAGGGTTTAGCATTTAATCAAAGTTATTGTTTTCTTATAGAGTGTTGGTATTTGCATTCCGCTATCCAGGGTGAGAGGCAGCCGGTAATTATCTAAGAGAGTGACATCCGTTGCAAATATTGATCGACTTCGCCTCTAACTTGTGACAATATGGGGTGCTAACCCATATTGAGGGATCAGGAAATAGCAAGCGTAAAGAGGTAAGCATACAGCCTTAATAACATATTTATATGCAGTAGCATAAAATTGGACGGTGACATCTAGATATCACAACACCTACCATACATGCAAAAGTGATTCGACGCAGATTAACGAGGAGACGATGTTGTAAATCGGTCTGATTTTCGGAATTGGCTTTGGTATAAGACAGATATCAGGAAGCGAGATGAGTCTCGAACGCAACAAGTTAAGCGTCTACTTAAACGATTGATGAGCACAATTATCATCAGTATCTACATGGCAAAAAATCCTTCGAGAATGCAAATAACAGCTCTCATTGGTTGATTTAGTGTATCTCTAACCCACGGGCAAAGTGAATTTCGTATGTGGTTGCTAATTAATTCCTTTTTTAGAAAAATATAAAAATCCAGCTTAACCGTGAAAAAACAAATTATTTTATTGCGAAGGATTTATCATGGAATGCCTTAATATATCAGTTCTTCCCTTGAAGCACATCACAATCAGCCAACCAGTCCACCACAGCTGCCTCCAGCATAACCGGTGAATCACAATCCAATCAAGACTCCAGACACTTGCCACGCACACATGCCAACTAAAGCATAAGTTTAGCTAAAGAGAAGACGCAGCTGACATTAACACATTTGCTATGCGTAGTCATCCGTCTCATTGAAGGGCTGTATAGAAATAGTCGTGCATTGGAGATCTTAAGGATTTCCGAGTCGGTGAATCCTGGATTTACCATAACGGTGCAATATAGTATAGATTTATATGAAGAATAGTATGTTCTATGCATGCGTAACGTCCCACTTATTACGCGCATTATCATACCTCACTTTGTTATACATTTTTTCTTCCCGTAATTTAATGCTTGATTTCTATTGACGGATCAGTATTGGAGAAGTGTAGGCACACATGCCCTGCCATAACACAGGCCAACAAAATCATCAAGCGCCTCGCTCAAACCATTCATGCAATTCATGGTTATGAGTTTTGACAGAAATTCATAGATAAATCTACATCATGGTATAAAAGCGAAATGCTTTGATAAGCATAAGTTCTTACTGAAATCATTTGCAAGGCCTCGTGTGTCATAACACTTCCGCTTTTACTGTAATATACATAAAATAAACATAGACAACGATCGACAGTGTAGTTACTTCTTTTGTACAGATGTGAAACAAATCTTCGTCTCGAATTTCACGACCTACAGATAGAGTTCAAATATCACAGCCATATTTTCATATAACATGTGGGATGTAGACCACTGCCGACACTGTTTGGAGTATATTCGTCTGATTCGGGCATCTTGCAGGCTATCGATAAGCAAAAGTAAAGCCATAAAATGGTCATTACTATGGTATATAATACTAGATTGTTAGCTATTGAAATATGTTATAAAATAAGACGGTATTATGAAGGCATTGTCGTCGCAAAATTCGGCTGGAAGCTTTCCTCATGATGATTAAGAGGGTATCTCGTCTTTATCAGAGGTGTCTTAAAATAGATAATCCACGCGGCTCGCGGTATAAGCACGATGAATGGACATTGTTAGCAGCTGCACAAAGAAATGCAATCTCATCTATCAGGTTTACATCCACTTGACCATAGCCACTTCCGATGTGAAGGATGTATGTATTGAATGTAATCTTAGATATGCTCATTCACCTGCCTATAGTGAAAATCTTTTGCATGATTGATCCATAGTCCTGTAAAGCTAAGATTTCCCTTTACGCGGATGCAGTGGAAGTGCTCGAATAATTACATTTGCAATGCTTGAACCGGCTGGAGCATAAATAACCCCATAGACTGGGCTGGCTGTCACACTATTTGGACAAACAAAGAGATTGTGTTTTCTGATTGTATCTAGTTATCTTGATATGTGATAATGCACTAGAAATTTCTTACTTATAATACAGTAGTGCAGGATCTATTTCATGCCACTCATGCGTAATTCATGCACGTTCTAAAATGTTATTCGCACAATTCATTCTGGCACTCACAACTGATTAATGAGCTAGTTTCTTCCACATATCCAACGGCCGTATATTGTTTGTAACTGTATACCATTGGCTCATGTCGATTAAACTTGGCGCTATCAAAGAGAATTACAACACAATGCTGCCGCCTAGCGATCAGTTGGACTGAATATATTACTACCACGAGCTGGTTTTATTCATGAATCCCATCCGAGTAGGGACAATTTACATGAATGCATTGGTAGCGTTTCTACTACGTTGTGCAATAACTAATCCTTACTTATATGGTCCAGATGCACAGCAAATGCTTGCGTGTATTTGCTCAAAGCAAAGACACTGTAACGTTCACTGTTCATGTTGTACCGACGGATTATTGCATACTAACTATTTATTGCTGTATGTGAAAAGTATATTCTGTCGCTCTTTGGTGTATGCGGACAATATCAGTGAAAATATCCGTATTATAATATATGGGGCCACTTTGCTGCTGACCATCAACCAATATTTCAACATATGGCAATATACAGACTATGCGTACAATTGTTGTACATCTAGCAACGCAAACAGTTTGGAATTCGCTGGAACAAGCCGTGCGATTGAATTAAACTGTACAGATAACCTCCGAGACCATAACATAATGCCCTATGATTATGTCTTAAAAGTACGGGATGGAACCAAAGATCTTGCTATAATAGGATACTCGACTCGGATGTTTCTGTTGTGAAGCTCGCGACCAGCGTGCCACCTGGTTTCGTGGAAGCTAAAATGTAAACAAAAGCGCGTGGCTCAATGGTAAAAGATCGATCGGCGATGGTATGTCCTCAAACATACCGCTGAATTTCTCAAATTTAACGACTTTTGGATAGAGCCAATACATAAAAACAAGCCTATTACTATTCACTCCTTTTTATCAATATGTGTGACGGTTGATTAACTACAATATTGTTTTATGAACGTTAGAACGAAGTCGAATATATCAGTATCTACCCCGGGCCTAGCCCCGATCGGACGGTGAAATACATACTCAGACGTCATGTAGGGCTGAATTTACCCCTTTTTAGGACACAGTCGGACGTCTAGTCTACCCTTATTTGATGTTAAAAGATTAATATGAATCATTTTGGTTTTGTCATTAGAATGCACATATTTGCGGCGGAATATAAGAAGTTGATTTAAATATATGCTCATGATTTCCCGATTGAATGATATTTGATTTGTTACCGGAATCTCCATCGAATGAACACGCTGCATTGTCGGTTGATGGGGGGCCCTTTGCAGACGTTTGATTTTATTATGTAGTGCTGTAACACGTATTCTTGCTTATTGTGAATAACAATATAATAATGAATTATTTCAGGACATATCATAACATTGATGCAGCATGAATTTAATCATCATTAACTCTCTCTCTCTCTGTATTTCTCTCTCTCGGTCTCACTATCTCTCTGTCTCCCCCTCTGTCTCTCTCTGTCTCTCTCTGTCTCTCTCTCTCTCTCTCTCTCTCTCTCTCTCTCTCTATATATATATATATATATATATATATATATATATATATATATATATATATATATATATATATGTATATATATATATATATATATTTATATATACATATATATATATAAATATATATATATATATTTATATATATTAAGGTCATTACAACTAAAACTCTCCGTCTTAACAGTTTATTCAGAACAACCACAAATGACATGAGATCATCAGCATGCATTAGAACATTAACAACAAGCACACCTAAGCTACACTGAAGACAACAATTATTTAAAACCATCCATATAAACACTGAATAGATAGGTTGACAATATGCCTCCTTGCTTTGTGTCATTAAACACACCAAATTAGACAAACATAGTTCTGCCCCATCTTACACACACATCTGATTGGAGTACCATGCCACCAACTATTTTAGCAATATATCCAGGGACACCTTTGTTCGATAAGCTCCCCCTACCACTACAATCTAAGGTGCAGTAGTCTTATATACTGTTGTGGATTTATGATAGAATAGTCCTTGTACATCTGCCATAGAGGGCTTTCAAGGAACTAAGTAAACAAAGATCAATATCTGATTTTTCGGAAATCTACTCATACAACAGCACTTAAAACAAATAAGAGTACCAATTTTCATGTGTGGGAAAATGTCAATGTCTTACAATTCTTTCTCTCCTTATGGTCCCTTTACTTACAGTTAGCCTTTCTCAGGCAATGCTGCAACCTGATGTTAACCATAATATATATTAGATGACACCTGCATGAATCAAATTGGAGTTTCTCTAATGAGATCTCTTTAGCTAGAATGTTTTAAACCCTGGCTATCGCTTGCTTGCTGTATAATACTGTCTCAATGAATTTGCGGTAATCTTCCTTAAGCTTGTATAATGCATCTACTATTGATTTTCTTGGGACAACGAGCCCTTCCTTTGCACTTCGGTAACTATTCTGGCCGTGTATATCATTGACTACAGAAGTTGTGTTTCTGCATATTGCACCCGACTTAATTTCCGGGCAATATAGCCAGAGACATATGCTAAAAGATTCACTTTGTCAATTCAAACAGTTAATTGCAGCGCAGAAATGCCCACTTGTGTTTGACTTCTAGTCAGACATACTCGCAAGTCATAACGAAGTTGGTTGGCTGCTGCGCGTCAAGTAGTTTCCACTAAAGTAGGGGGCGCTGCCTACGCGGGGTCACGGAATTTGTCGATCGATCTGCCGAGTCGGGTATCTTATTATATTATTGAATCTTGATCTTTTAAAGTTCAAAATGCATGTGAAAACTGACAATTATCTTGAGAATTTTTTTGTGAATGGGTTTGTTCCAATGATTACGAGACCTACAAGGGTGACACCTACATCAGCTACACTCATTGACCACATATTTACAAATGACCTAACACAAGCTTCATCTGGAATAATCATCACCGACATTTCAGACCATTTCGGCACATTTTATATGACACAAACAGAGAAAACTGACAGCACGTGTGAAGATCCTACGCTAAGACGCAATTTCTCCCCAAACAATTTCAACAGTTTCATTAATTATTTGGAAATAACCGATTTTTCGAATGTCTCAGAGCATGAATGTCCTAATCAGGCGTATGATGTGTTCATAAATAAATACAAATGTGCATTTGATCAAGCATTTCCGGTTCTTAGGCAAAAGAAAAATCGCAAAAGTATTATGCATCAACCATGGATGACTCCTGGTTTGATAGCTTCAACTAAAACTAAATTAAAATTATATAGGAAATACAAACAAAACCCGTCACAGCGTAATACACAGAAATACAAAATATACAATAGCCTTCTTAACAAGGTTAAACGTAAGCTCAAGTGTAATTACTATTCTGAAATAATAGAAAAATACAAAACGAACACTAAGTCTTTGTGGTCAGTACTAAACAAAACAATAGGAAATGCAAAAAGCAAACAAAAAATGCCCAATAGTTTTAAAATTGATGGTGAACAAATATCAGATAAAAGTATAATTGCCAATAAGTTCAACAATTACTTTATCAATACATGTAAAACAATATCTGAAAGCTTACCCTTACCTAATGAACACTTCACTTCCTATTTGCCAAATCAACTGCCACACTCGATGTACCTAGAAGAAGTAACTGAAAATGAAGTTGCAACTGTAGTAAATAACCTAAAACCGAAAACAAGTTATGGCCACGACGAAATCAGTACTAAAACTATAAAATCAACCCTTCCAATAATATTGACTCCTCTATCACATATATGTAATGTATCGATGAAAACAGGAATCTTCCCCGAACAACTAAAAATATCAAAAATTATACCCGTATATAAATCCGGTGACGACTGCGTCTTTAATAACTATCGTCCTATTAGTTTGCTTCCAAGTTTTTCGAAAGTAATTGAAAAAATTATGTATAACAGAACCATGTCCTTCCTGATTAAATTTAAACTTCTATATAAGCACCAATATGGATTCCAAAAAAATAACAAAACTATTCATCCAATATTGCATTTTCTCAATTACTGCGCAGACGCAAATAATAAATCACCCAATGAATATGTACTCCCAATATTTTGCGACCTCTCGAAAGCTTTTGATATAATAAACCATGAAACACTTCTAACTAAAATGTATTCGCTTGGAATAAGAGGTCTCGCACATAAATGGTTTTCAAGTTATTTACGACTTCGTAAACAATATACACAAATACAAAACATTAAATCACCTGTATCCGATGTAGCTACAGGAGTCCCTCAGGGATCCATTTTAGGGCCTCTGTTGTTTTTACTTTACGTTAATGACATTTCCAATGCCTGTAATGAAACAGTTCTCTCCTTTGCTGATGACACAACACTACTAATTTCATCCTCAAATATCAAAACAGCTTTTCAAAAGGCTAACATTGCAGTTAACAACTTAAAAACATGGCTAGTAACAAATGGTCTTGTATTAAACACTAGTAAAACAAGTTATATGGTAATAAGAAGACACAATAAGAAAATAGATATAAATAATTGTGAGATAAAAATAGATGATAAAATAATCAACATGATAGACACAAACAACGGTGCACATAAATTTTTGGGCATATTTATAGACGAAAAACTATCCTGGAAAACACATATAAATCATGTCAATAAAAATATATCTCATGGCCTTTTTATGCTCAAACAAGTAAAAGACTTTCTACCTAAATCAGCATTACGCAGTCTATATTTTGCTCTTGTTCACTCACATTTATCCTATGGTATACTTGCATGGGGAAAATGCTGGCAAAAACAATTTAAAGCGTACTGAAATACTACAAAAACGTGCTCTGAGATATATTAACAAATCATCGTATAACGCTCATACAGAACCCCTTTTCAAACGTAGCAATATATTAAAATTAAATGATCTCTATGAGTATAATGTAGCCTTATTTATGTACCATTACAATAATAACATGTTGCCATCATCATTCATCAATGCATTCCATCAACAATGCAATATCAACCATTTTTATAGCACGCGTAATTCCCATTTAATGGTCACACCTATCCCGAATACCGAATTTGTGAAAAAGTTACCTCTATATACATTCCCTAACACTTGGAACAAATGGCAAAAAAATACTCTCTTCACTTTCAGTGTTATCCCAAGTAAAAAAATATTTGATGTATACATTCATAAGTAATTACCACAGTACCATAATTGTTCAAATCGCCATGTGTTGATTGTAATTTAATGCAGAATGATCTAAGTTAATTTATGCTTTTGTCAATATTTGGGATTTTGCCATAGACTATTTTTTTAGAACAAATTGGTTGACCTATTTTGATTTCTAAATGTACCTCATGTAGTATTGCATTATTTAGAGATCATCGGGGTGGTTGGAAGATAGCCATCTGTGGCTAAACCACGCCCGTCTCCTGACAGTATATGTGAGTTGTGAATTCAACATAAGTATGTACATGTATATTTATTGTCGGGAGACAAATAAATTCTTCTTCTTCTTCAAGATCTTTAATGGAACTAGCCCACCGCCTGCTGTACATCCTCCACTCCATCCATCCAAAACACCCAATCACACCTGTCCTTCAACGCTCTTTCAATATATGCATTGCACCTAAACAATAGAAGGCAACATTGTCATGGAAGACCTTCGGTTTACAGAACAATACCAAAACAAACGTTTCCTGTATTGATCAAAAGCAACTCACCGGTCGTTATATCCGGCATGAATATTGTACACATCAGACTGCTGACAGTTAACATCAATGCCCATTGGATTTAACAAACACATCTCCTCATCGAATGTGGTAACCTTATTAGGTCCTACGCAGTGTAAATATACAGGCAGAAGTTTTGCCGGTGTTCAGTAACATTCAACAGCAACCGGAGGCAATCATACAGCCGAATTCTAGATCCTAGTTAACGACAGAGAACATGAATATCCATCAGATGGCCACAAAACGTGCATGGTAGGAACCTTTGGAGGTTTGTACGAAGTGCTAACTGGTTGTGAAATCAACGGAAAAACAGTTGGCAATATTATCCAGTGACATTAACGTTGACATATAAATGTCATTTCCCCTTAGGCTAACCTTCGTGCGAATAAGCCCAGCCCACTGGTTTGAATGATACGATACTTTGGCATCGCTGCAATATGAGAGTTTATGGATTATAGCATTTGGAGTGGTTTTTACTGTGACTATGCTGAGTTGATTCACGATTTGGATACGAATTGATGCTACGCCCATCGCACTGATGGGTGAAGTAATTATCATACATGTACTCGTGTTAGTGTCATCGTTTCTCGTTTAAACTCCCATTAGACTTTTCATGTGCCGTAATAAGTTTTACCACCGAAGGTAACGTGGATAATTTGCCTCAGGCAATTTACCATTTGTCGAAAGTACTGAGCATGAAGACGTACAATTTGGCAGAGATCTCATACCTAATATCTAATGAGGAAAAAGTAGAGTCTCGTCCAAACCACCATGTCTTAGATTGTATATAGAAAATCGATATGGAGCACATCTTAGACGGATGATTTTTTCAAAGAATATATATCATTAAGAACGAATAGCCGTGACTTATTGCCTGATTGTCATAGCATTTTATGGTAACCGGCGCATTAATTGGCCGTCTTCGGCGTTCCCTAGGCATTCCAGAACGTAACTGTGTCCGTTAATCACTTTGATGTGGTGGTTGTTATGGTGTTTAGTTTTTACCTCGCAAAAACAAAATTACTTATCACATCATTCCGGACCTATGCAGCTGGCGTCCTCGTTCATTGCATATGTAATCAGTAACACAACAGGATTGGTACACCTAGGGTAATAATTCTTGAATAATGACGAAGAGCAAGCGGTTTAGTGTTCCAGCAATGATGATGATCCGTTCATTCCCCATGCATCAGCCGAACAGACTGTGTAAGGTATATAGAGCTGTTATTCGTCCACCCTGACACCACTTAACAGTTCATTCGCCACATGCTACTGGAATACTTTGGCAGAAAAGTCAATCTGTAAAGCGGCACTCACCGAATACACAATTACATAATAACTCATCATAGATAGACGGGAAGTTACACCGTATCCTACAAAGGATTTTGGTTTACCCGCAACCATTGGAAGCTGTCGAATACCAAAGTTAAATCGCACCATGGCCAACGTGTCATCTTGGACCAACATTATGATGCCGGGATCAGCTCGACCTGGCTTAAGGTATTTAGACAAAGCCAATAGTGCCGAAAATGATATAACTATCTGGTTTCAATATTATAATAGTAATAATAATAGTTTATTTCAGGCACAGGACCCATAGTAAAAAAGACATACATGTAAGTAAGCGTTCAATGCAGTGCATGTAAAATACGGTACCAGTGGGTCCATATGGCACCAGACCGTACCATGTAACAATCATTCAAAGATTTTATTAATAAGTTATCCGAGAGTTCTATCCTCCTTATAAATGATAGGTCGATATTCTTAAATATGCATCAAATCCTGAGATACTGTTTGAGGCGAACATATGATACACCCAAAATATTTTGGTACATGTTATTGTAAGCAACTCTTACTTTATTAAGCGATTTCTGTGTATAGTTAACCCATAGATATGGACAATGAAGTATGCTGCAGTAGGTTTGACAAATGTTAAGTTTTACATGCAATGAGCATTGGGAGAAATTTTGTTTAAGACTGTTTGACCGACCATATAAAACTCGCATTTGCCTCAGCATGTCATCGTCATCATTGGAATTTGCATTTACGCTAAATATTTCCATTGTTCAACATACTGCAATTGCAAATCATTCAACGATACTATTGGACAGAACAGTTTGCGGGTCTTTGGTTGAGTCACAATGCAAATAGATATCGACGGATTGAACACTATATCATGTTGAGCTCCGAATCGAGAACAAAAGTCCAGAATTTTTTGCAGTCCATTGGCAATTGGCGACATCAGACGAAGATCGTCCGCATAAAATACATGGTTAATACAAATATCCTCAATATAACACCCGGTGCAGGATTTCAACAACAGACTTGAAAGATCATCGACATACACATTACATAATTTAGGGGATAAAATTCCAACTTGTCGAACGCCCTTAGATACAGTAAAATATCGAGACGATTCAGCATCCCACCTAACTAAAATTAACTGTTTCTGATACCAAAACATTAAAATTCTGACTAAAACCAATGGCATGGCACGGTTGATGAGCTTTTTAAACAGCAACCAATGATTGACCTTGTCAAATGCCTTCGATGCATCTAAAAAACATGTGTACACGGGGCTTCCAAGATCTTTATAGTACTGTATTATGCTCTTGGCAGCATAAATACATAAATTCCTTGAGTAAAGCCAAATAGATTGTCGCAGGTAGTAAGATACCCTTCTGCGATATCGAGTAGCACTAATTCGAAATGTTTTGAACAAGATGTGACGAGAGCAATGAGCCGGTAGTTATTTGTATCGCTAGTATCCCCATTGTTATTTGGGATTATTGGTATAATAGCAGACTTCATGAAAGAAATCGGAAGATACCCATGCTTTAAAAAACATGAGAACAGTAGTGAAACATAGACACATATGCTGTGGTCAGCATTATTAAAATGTTCAGCGGCAAGACCCTCTACCCCGCGATTTTCCTCGTTTAAGCGTCAGTAATGCTCGACGAATGTGAGCAGGGGAGCAAACGGTGCTCGTGGTGTAAGTATCACATTACACCGTTTCCGTCACCTCGACCATCACCTGACACTCGCTCGCAATGTTAAAGAGTGTGGAATAATGGTCACACCACATGTCGGCGATGTTTTCAGCCCCGGTACAGCCGACATGTTGCTTCCTATGCATCATATAATCAATCATTAGCACCACCCATCTGGCTTCGATAAATTGCATCCCTCGTACAAGGCTGCAACTACTTTATATTTTATTTCAGTTACCATCGATTGAGTGATACGTCACAAAGACGAGGCTACTGAGTGCTTCCAACTCACGCACCTTTCCAGACAGATATCATGTTACCAAGGGAACAGCACGCACTTAAGATTTTCAGACGCAAAGCTCTCAGCAGTATTGTATTTTATTGCATGTTTCCGGTCCAGTGACATTTGCAAAGCCCATGCTATTACAAAGCATTATAGAAGCTCGAATGTAATTTCCAGCTTTAAGTCACAACCTCTTTATTTGAGTAAGTGGCGTTTTCTAACCAGAAATGGTTCCTAACATTATAACCAAGATCATAAAGATCTACTGAAATGCTGCAATGCCTATTCACATAATTAGTTTAATCCATGATACTGTAGCTTAGGACGGACCTTCCGTAGAACTCGGTAATGCGTTATAGGGTGGCATGATTCTAATACCCACGCCTAATTTATCTCGTTGATATTAATCCCCGAAGCCTTTTTATTGAAATCATGATATGACACTTTAAGTAGTTTGGTTGTGCTAAGACGGCAGCAGCTATATGCACACTTTGACAGGAATCTATTTAACATGCGGTTCGGACGATTATAATCATCACAAGGTAGCATTCCCTCATTGGCTTGGATAAATACCATCAATAGGCATTGCAGTAATACGCACCCTCAAGTCGCATCATCATATAATAGCAAAAATAATCTGTACTTTAGCTACATGAGAGATGGGACGAGTTGAGATGACATTTTTGTTTGCTTAAAGACAAATGCGACAGTTATAAATTCGTTCATAGATTTTCATGATCTTTTGCACAGAGTAACCTCGTATATAAAGCTAAAGAAATGTAAAATAAAAAGTTTAGGGCACTGGTGTAAATTTTCGAGTATGAAGAATTTAAGATCCACATGTTAAGCCAATGGTAATTATGCGTTTTGATAATATTTTTGCTCTATAGAAAAGTTCGTACAACGATTGACATTGTGTTTGACATAATGACAGAACAATATCTGCTTTGCAAAAAATCAAGAAAAAAAATAATATCTCACCTCACTCTACGGCAAGCCATTATTGTATTTACTGTTAATTTTATTCTAGAATGGTGTCAAACCTCGATAAAAAAATTTGACCTCTGAATTTTGAAGTAAACTTGGTCTTCTGGTGCAGTGATATACGTACTATGAACAGAAACTAAAAAGTTATAGGTCATCGAAGTCTATGGGAAGCCACAATGGATTTTTTGTTGTATTCTGTGAATGTAGTCAATTACAATATTCAAACCTCGATACAAAAAAAATGACCGCAGACTTTTGAAGTAAACTTGGTAATATGGTACAGTAATATATGTACTATGAATAGAAATCAAAAAAATTATAGGTCATCAAAGACACATCCCCACCACATTCATCAGGTCGAAGATCATGTTCACAACATCTGATAATTGCTTTACTTAAATTCACCATACGAGCTGCAGATGCTATTCGTTGTTCTATTACGCTCATCTTGACGAATTCTCCTTTTGAACTCATCTTGATCTTGCGTAGCATAGGCAAAAAACCAAGTAGAAGTATAATTTGTTTCTGAACTGTAGGTCATTTACATTTGAACAGCTTGGATTGTGTCATACATTAGGTGTAACTTCGATCTAAACTCAACTGAAATAATTCGTCGCTATGTGCGCACAAATTATTCTGAGGTCATCTCGTTGCAATGCAGACGCGGGCGCGCTGGGCGCAAATATACGCGCAGCGCGTCAAGTGTGGTTCCCGTCAAATGACGCGCAATTACGCGAAGGGCGCTGGGTGGCGCGGCAGTGAACTGTAGCATTTTCCTTTAAAAAAATGATTCTTGATTTTAGGGTACATCACGACTGCTGTTGAGGAAACGGAAGCGTCTCTGCTGATATATCAACTTTACAACAACAAACAAGAAAACACAACACTATTTCTGTGGATGCTGGTACAATCTAGTTAGCATATGCAGTGGCGGAATAAGATGTGCTGTTACCCCTGGATAATGCATTAATGCGTTTCAGATTCTGATCTTAACGTTTGAATGTTGTAATGCCACGAGGGCCTTAGACATTAGAACAGCGGCATATATTCCACTGTTACCCTTGTTGTCCATTGCCTTCTCGAATCTAAAAAGATGTATACATGATTCATGGAATAGAAAGCAGAAGTATCATTTTACCAAACTGAACACATAGTACATATTGTTTTACAAGTAGACAGGCTGCTCAGGTCGGAAAATATTGAGGTCCATTGAATATCATATTGCAAAAACATGCGAGCCCTCTAAATTGGACTGATAACATTTTGCTCATTTATGTGATTGAATTTCCGAGCACATGCGATGAAGTAATTACATCATATGTTTGTAAACGTTGTTCCTTTTATGAACGCCGTAAAGGCAATATCCTATTAATATGCATTGCCATGGTTATTGGAACAACCCGTTCGCAGCTGCTGAGCATTGGATATGGAAAGTGGCTGAGGTCTTTGAGAAGGGTTTAGCATTTAATCAAAGTCCATCTTTTCTTGCAGAGTGTTGGTATTTGCATTCCGCTATCCAGGGTGAGAGGCAGCCGGTAATTATCTAAGAGAGTGACATCCGTTGCAAATATTGATCGACTTCGCCTCTAACTTGTGACAATATTGGGTGCTAACCCATATTGAGGGATCAGGAAATAGCAAGCGTAAAGAGGTAAGCATACAGCCTTAATAACATATTTATATGCAGTAGCATAAAATTGGACGGTGACATCTAGATAGCACAACACCTACGATACATGCAAAAGTGATTCGACGCAGTTTTACGAGGAGACGATGTTGTAAATCGGAATTGGCTTTGGTATAAGACAGATATCAGGAAGCGAGATAAGTCTCGAACGCAACAAGTTAAGCTTCTACTTAAACGATTGATGAGCACAATTATCATCAGTATCTACATGGCAAAGAATCCTTAGATAATGCAAATAACAGCTCTCATTAGGTGATTTATTGGATGTGGTTTGGCATGCCATGGTTCAACATGACAGCTGTCTTAAGATCAATTAGTGGGAGTGGTTTGGTATGTCATGGCTAATAATGGTATGTTTTGTGGTTTATACAGGCAACAAATATACGAATTCTGCAAAAGCTACATTAATTGTGTGATTTCATTGCGACTGTTCGGCTCGTAAGCTGGATTACAAAGACTGAGCCCTTTCACAAAGCAAATAGCTCTGTTGTTTCCTGATAAATATGATGAGATGAAAGAAAAGGTAAAGATTAATATAAAAGACATTTAATTTCAAAATAGTGTATGTATAACCCACGGGCAAAGTGAATTGCGTAAGTGGTGGCTACTTAATTCCTTTTTTAGAAGAATATAAAAATCCAGCTTAACCGTGAAAAAACAAATTATTTTATTGCAAAGGATTTGTCATGGAATGCCTTAATATATCAGTTCTTCCCTTGAAGCACATCACAATCAGCCAACCAGTCCACCACAGCTGCCTCCAGCATAACCGGTGAATCACAATCCAATCAAGACTCCAGACACTTGCCACGCACACATGCCAACTAAAGCATAAGTTTAGCTAAAGAGAAGACGCAGCTGACATTAACAAATTTGTTATGCGTAGTCATCCGTCTCATTGAAGGGCTGTATAGAAATAGTCGTGCATTGGGGATCTTAAGGATTTCCGATTCGGTGAATCCTGGATTTACCATAACGGTGAAATATAGTATAGATTTATATGAAGAATTAGTATGTTCTATGCATGCGTAACGTTTTTTCTTCCCGTAATTTAATGCTTGATTTCTATTAACGGATCAGTATTGGAGTAGTAGTGTAGGCACACATGCCCTGCCATAACACAGGCCAACAAAATCATCAAAGCGCCTCGCTCAAACCATTCATGCAATTCATGGTTATGAGTTTTGACAGAAATTCATAGATAAATCTACATCATGGTATAAAAGCGAAATGCTTTGATAAGCATAAGTTCATACTGAAATCATTTGCAAGGCCTCGTGTGACATAACACTTCCGCTTTTACTGTAATATACATAAAATAAACATAGACAACGATCGACAGTGTAGTTACTTCTTTTGTACAGATGTGAAACAAATCTTCGTCTCGAATTTCACGACCTACAGATAGAGTTCAAATATCACAGCCATATTTTCATATAACACGCGGATATATGTGGGATGTAGACCACTGCCGACACTGTTTGGAGTATATTCGTCTGATTCGGGCATCTTGCAGGCTATCGATAAGCAAAAGTAAACCTATAAAATGGTCATTACTATGGTATATAATACTAGATTGTTAGGTATTGAAATATGTTATAAAATAAGACGGTATTATGAAGGCATTGTCGCGGCAAAATTCGGTTTTTAGCCTTCCTCATGATGATTAAGAGGGTCTCTCGCCTCCACAAGATGTGTCTTAAAATAAATAATCCACGCGGTTCGTGGTATAAGCATGATGGATGGACATTGTTAGCAGGTGCACAAAGGAATGCAATCTCATCTATCAGGTTTACATCCACTTGACCATAGCCACTTCCGGTGTGAAGGATGTACACATGTATTGAATGTAATCTTAAATATGCTTAGTCACCTGCCTATATTGAAATGCTTTAGCAGGATTGATGCGTAGTCCTGTAAAGCTAAAGTTTAAGCGGATGCAATCGAAATGCTTGAATAATTACATCAGCAATGTTTGAACTGGCTGCAGCACAAATAACCCCATAGACTGGGCTGTTTGTCACACTATTTGGACAAACAAAGATATTTGTTTTTAATTGTAGTCTAGTTATCTCGATATATGATAATGCACTAGAAATTCCTTACGTTATAAAATAGTAGTGCATGATCTATTTCATGCCACACATACGTGATTCATGAACGTTCTAAAATGTTATTCATACAGTTGATTTACAACTGATTTATGAGCTACTTTCTGCCACATGTCTAACGGCAGTAT
This sequence comes from Urechis unicinctus, assembly GCA_034190875.2. Classification (NCBI taxonomy): domain Eukaryota; kingdom Metazoa; phylum Annelida; class Polychaeta; order Xenopneusta; family Urechidae; genus Urechis; species Urechis unicinctus. The sequence continues at coordinate 38,394,687 of CM067343.1, forward strand.
ATTGCAAGCAACAACATACCATTGGCTCATGTCGATTAAACTTGGCGCGATCGAAGAGAATCACAGCACAAAGCTGCTGCCTGGCGATTAATTGGATTAAATATATACTATCGCGAGCTGGTTTTATTCATAAATCCCATCTGAGTCGCGACAATGTACATGAATACATTGGTAGCGTTTCTACTAATTTGAACAATAACTAATATTTGCTATAATTGTCCAGCTGCACAGCAAATGCTTGATTGTCGTTGCTCAAAGCAACGACACTGTGACGTTCACTGTTCATGACTACGTGCACCGACGGATTATCGCATACTAGCTATTTATTGCCGTATGTGAAAAGAATATTATGTGGCTCTTCGATTTATTCGGCCAATTTCATTGCAAATAACCATATTAAAATATATGGCGCCACTTAGCTGCAGACCATCAACCAATATTTCAACATATGGCAATATACGGTCAAAAGACTATGCGTACAATTGTTGTACATCTAGCAACGCAAACAGTTTGTAATTCGACGGAGTAAGATGTGCGATAGTAGTAAGTACAACTGTACAAATAACCACCGTGGCTGTAACATTATGCGCTGTGATTATGACTTTGAGGTACGGAATGGAACTAGCCCACCGCCTGTGGTACATCCTCCACTCCATCCGTCCGATACACCAAATCACACGTTCTTGAACGCTCTTGCAACATATGCATTGCACCTAAACAATAGAAGGCGACATTGTCATGGAAGTCTTTCGGTTTATAAAACAATACCAAAACAAACGTTTCCTGTATTGAAACACTGGTTATTGTATCCTGCATGAATATTGTACACATTAGACTGCTGACATATAACATCAATGCCCATTTGATTTAACAAACTCATCTGCTCATCGGATGTGGTAACCTTATTAACTCCTACGCAGAAGTTTTGTTGGTGTTCAGTAACATTCAACAGCAGCCTGAGGCAATCATGCAGCCGAACTTTAGTTCCTAGTTAACGACCGAGAACATGAATATGCATCAGATGTGCCACAAAACGTGCATAGTAGGAACATTTGAGGTTTGTAAGAAATGCTAACTATTTGTTAAATCAACGGGAAAACAGTTCGCAATATTATCCAGTGACATTAACATTAACATATAAATGTCATTGCCCCTTCGGCTAACCATCGCGAGAATAAGCCCAGCCAACTGGTTTGAATGATACGATACTTTGGCATCGCTGCGATATGACAGTTTATGGATTATAGTATTTGGACTGAAGAACTAGCAACATAATCAACTCACATAGCGATGTGTTCGACTGATAAATTTTCACAAGTTTTCATTCAACCATACATTTTGAACAACCCTCCGCTAACCAGGTCTGAGCAATAACTACGCACTTCAAGTAGTGATCAGATATAAAGAAATTTACCAAAATGTGTGCAATCATGATTTCACTCCAGTAAGCTGATTATAATTGCTTAACGAACTACCATAGGTAAAGAAGGATTGCACTCTGCCGCAAAAATCGAACCAATATGCGTTAATCAGTCTGTCAATGGAGCGTACTTCGCCAAATTCGTTGCCAGCGCAATTCGTAAATTTCCTGTATTTTATTTGTGAGATAACGGTTTGGTGCAATCTTAACATGATGATAATGCGGAATAAACTGGACAGTAGTACAGCTTTAAGGTACATTAATCGCAAATCATGCGTAGCAAGTACTGTGGAACAGGTGGGATGGGTTAGGAAATATTACACAGAGAACCACTGCTTGCTCGTCTCCACACCGCCCATGCTGATTAAGCAATCAAAAAGGTACGTTTCTACCAGGTAAAGCAGCTGGTCTAAGCTAAGCTGCAGGTGGAAGGGACGGAGGAACTGTAAGCAGCCGCCTGTGCAAAAGTGCATGAAGACATTCTTCGCCGGATTCAAGGCAGTCTGCAGACCACAGTCGAGTGGAGCTAGCCTTCTCTTCGACCTAGAGGGCCAGACACTGATCACGGAGCCTCGGCTGATCACTGAAAGATGGACACAGCACTTCGAACAGCTGCTGATGTTACTTGACGATCTCAGACGTGACTATATATATATATATATATATATATATATATATATATATATATATATATATATATATATATATATATATATATATATATATATATATATATATATATATATATATATATATATATATATATTTATCAGACGTGACTATATATATATATATATATATATATATATATATATATATCTATATATATATATAGATAGATATATATATATATATATATGTATGTATATATATATATATATATAAAAAAAGATATATATGGATAGAGAGATAACATATATATATATCACAAGTCTAATATATAAACATATAGATTTATAAATAGAAAGAAATATATATATATATATATATATATATATATATCTATATATATCTATCTCTAGTCTCTCTCTCTCTCTCTCTCTCTCTCTATCTCTATATCTCTCTCTCTCTATATCTATATATCTCTCTATATCTCTATATATATCTATATCTCTATATATATCTATATATATATATCTCTATATATACATATATATTCTATTCATCACTAATTTCTGCCTGGGAAAACGTCATACTTAGAAGATGCAAGTGGCTCGACCAATATCTTCCTGAGTAACCTATGTATCTACTTCTCTATTCACTGATACCATAGCCAGCGGCAAATTAGTTTTTACTACAATCTGTGTATTATAACAAAGTTTCAAAATCTTCATCTTAAAGGCTGAAAATAATAGCAACTGACCATAATCTTTTCTACAGTCATGTGTTTTTAAAGCTAGAAATACAATTATATAGCTTTTGTCCTGATAACTCGCATCGTAAATACTCATGAATCTGCATAACTAGTATTCAGGTCTAGGACCCGTGTTTTTAACCCAAAATAGTTATGTTAGATAAACATGAGCAAAAAACATTCCTTGGGCGATGCGTGGTCACCATGGGAATAAGATGAGAAAACGTTTGGCGCTGGGAACGTATACAAACCTGCTCACAACATAATGAAATCATTTCATTTTGCATTTCCCATCGACAGTCATCTTTACCAGCGTGTTTACTATATTCTACAGCAGTGACAGTATCCTACTCGACTGCATTTTATCTAAACAATTTATTTAGTAGAGCTATGTAGTGCTTCTTAGCTCGTTCCGAGGTGTCTTCCTTTTGGCACCATGAGTCAAAAGCGCGGAAAAACCCTAAGTGCAAAGCAAGATTCGCGGCTCCGGTTTGGATAGCTATTCCGTGTGTTGTGACGACTTCATTGTTAGGGGAACCAAGCGTACAGCTTGTAATCCACAACGACCTGCCTGTTATTTTAATAACAAACAAAACCACATACTTTTATTCGAATGATAGTCGGGTCATTTCTGGTAATACCTGGTATGACTTATATGTAGGATAAGTAGCAAATTCGGTCCCCATGCCAGGAAAAAGTCTCACCTGTAATAGCACCAACGCCAATATGTTTGAATCACATCCGTTGCCTGAAATTTTCTTTACATGTTTACAATATATGGCTTCAAGGATTTCAGTATATTAGATAAATTCAAGATGGCCACTAATCTACAGCTGGGAAAGTCGTTTGTTTTGTTTTTGTAATTGTAAAATGGTCATTACATTAGGCTCTGTTGAAAGGTCCGATTATGTTGAGTCCAATAATGGGCAGTTACTTAAAGTAATTATAAATCTAAGTTCTCCAATTTCACAAAAAAACTTGGGATGATTCAATAATGATTAATAATGTGTGTTTATTGTAATACATTGGTTTCGATTTGTACATAACAGAGACAAAATCTGAAATCGCAACGATCAACTAAATATCAGCGGTACTAGAACTTTCGTATAAAAAGTATCCAAGAAAGGCAAGCGGATGCTCTAGCAGTCCGTCTATTTTACATATATGTATATGTATATATATATATATATATATACATATGTATATATATATATATATATATATATATATATATATATATATATATATATATATATATATATATATATATATATATATATATATATATATATATATATATATATATATATATATATATATATATATATATATATATATATATATATATTAAAATAATGGTAATTAACCACACGTAAGTGCCTTCTCTAACAGTTGCCATTTGCACTCATTGGGTTTGATCAATACAAATATATATATATATATTTGTACCTGATCAAACCCAATGAGTGCAAATGGCAACTGTTAGAGAAGGCACTTACGTGTGGTCAATTACCATTATTTGAATACAGGCCGACTGCTATCTTACATACGGGCTATCAACAGACAGCTTCTCTCAGAGCGACATGATATCCCATTTAGTATCGTCTTATCTTTTCATTTTATACGTAAAAAAAATACTAATCAAGCTCATTTTAGAAGTACCACCAACGTTTAACTGAATAATAGCCTCAACGCCAATGTAATATGTCATTTGTGAAAATGTAACCACGGTAGAAAGTGATAGTCAGGTCGTACGTGAGGGCTTTTGGTGCTAACTATTTCTGACGCAGTTTTGTGTAGAACAAAATGTACAAAACACCAATGAATATAACGAATGGCTCTCCATGAAATGCGAAAATCTTGCTTTGGGATACAATAACATTAGTATGGGATGTTTCAAATCTGATATACCTCTCACAGTCAATAGCTCGATTTCTCTCGATCTCTCATGCTGTAGCATTTTAGCACAAATGTACCAGCTTGAAAGACAAGTCAACCAGAATAAGCATTATACAATGAATTACAGTCAAAGACACAAGTGACCGTGCCTTAGCATTCCAAAAACATGCATTAATCTGTCTAATTGGGAATTTTATCATCATCGTCCTGGTGCGCGACTTGCGTCGCTGACGATATCCCGCCCCAAAGAGGTGTATTGTTGGGCAGGTATATGTGAAAAGGAGCGTGAATGGTACAACATGTTTCAATATTGAACACTTGCAGCCAGCGGATTAATCCTAAATTACAGGCTCATCTGTGTTGCCGCTCTTTTATCGGACTGCTTGTAAGTAAACGACGGATGTGAGGGTGTGAAGAGGAAATGCCGTTCTACAATATTTCATGTTCATATTGTACAAGATATGACCCCGATTTGGTTGGGTGGGGTGGAAAAATGTGCCTTACATATATTGGAAGGATGATTTTGTCAACGAATATATCATTAAGAACGTATAGCTGTGACTTATTTCCTGATTGTCATAGCATTTTATGGTTACCGGCGCATTAGTTGACCGTCCTAGGCGTTCCCTTGCTGGCATTCCAGAACGTAACTGTGCCGTTAATCACTTTGATGAGATGGTTGTAATGGTGTTTAGTTTTAACCTTGCAAAAACAAAATGACTTATCACATCATTCCGGACCTATGCAGCTGGCGTCCTCGTTCATTGCATATGTATTCAGTAACGCAACATGATTGGTGCACCTCAGGTAACAATTCGTGAATTACAACGAAGAGCAAGAGGTTTAGTGTTCCAGCAATTTGCATTATGATGGTCCGTTCATTCCCAAAGCATCAGCCAAAGAGACTGTGTAAGTTATAAATTGCTGATAGTCGTCCTGTAAATGATCGTATTGTTACGTTGAAGACTCACTACCATCTATCGTATTTTATCGGTAAATTGGGTGGTATATGTTCACAACCTTACCACGCTGACACCACTGAACAGTACATTCGCCACATGCTACCGGAATACTTTTACAGAAAAGTAAATTTGTAAAGAGGCACTCAACGAATGCACAATTACAATTTCTGAGTATCGATGTTATATCACCTTGCGCAATATGCAGATATGTAAAGTACAATTGTTTCAGTTCAAAGGGACGATTACCTTGTCTAGCAAATCTTAAGTAAATTACTGATTCAATTTGCTGTTATAGCGTTTTGCTCGTATAGCTTATCGGTAGCGTGCTCATTGAAAAAACTGATCGTCGCGGGATGTGATTAAAAGCAACCAATAATCTTCCAACTGTATTTCATAGCCATCTTTAGTCATATAAGTTGTCATATAGATGTGACCTAGTCGTTGTTGTCTTAAAATTTACTTGGTCTATCACGTAACTTATGTATAATGCAGAGATGACTTAATGAGCCGTCAAAGATGCAAGCAACGGCAAAGTATAAATGTGTATGTAAGATGTGGTATGCTCAGAGCTAGTACTCAAATTCAGTCGATCAGACATGCAAAGGTAGTATCTTGCACTGCTTGATCTTTTGTAGTGCAAGGAAGAAGGATGCACTGCGAAGACCTATTGGCTATTTACTTATAGTTTTAGCAGGTTATAAAAAGCATAGTAATAGTCGGTCAAAGGTCACAAATTACAATGTTAAGGATGATGTACCATCACAAACGCCCCTAAAATCGGGAAATTCAGGTGAGCGGTAGGACATTAGTGAGTATGTTGTGAGTAATTACGGAGAAGCAGCACCGTGAAGGCAGTACATTACCACGTTGATTGTTTAAAAATGCGCAATCCGACAGGAATCGGTGCCCCCCTGCTGGGGTCCCCAAGCTGCAGTATTTCGGCTTTTCCATCGTTTTCAGGTCCATTGTTACAGCATGGTAAATGTACTAAATGCTAAAGCATGTCAGGTACATGCTATGCAGTCATTAGCTTTTCGTAAGATATACACAATTTAAATATGTGATCGCTGTCTGACTTAAGCCAAAAACGGTTGCTCACACTTAACGCCGTGTTTGTGAGTAACTCACTACCTAGCCAGCGCATTGCTGTTAGGTGTTAGGGCAGCAGCACGTTATTTTCGGCATCCAAATGCTCTTTGTTGTAACCCAGGGTACAGCTGGCTTATTATCTACTGTACACGATAAATTGTTCTCGTCCCCCGCCGAGCCAGCCAGATGGCATGTCGGTCACAGTGAATGCATTACATTGATAATGCCTGTGTGACCGTGTTAATGATTATCGATCTTATTGGATGAAAGAAATTCATATTAGATTTCCATTATTTACCTGACAACTTAATCCCTGCCTGATCCGGAATAAACCGACGGTGTATTCACTAGTCGTAAAAGTGTTCCGTATATTATTCAAAGCAGCGCGACATGGTCATGGTTGTAGTGCTAATTTGCCTGACACGCCATAGGGTCACGATACTTTCTAATTATGTGGAGGATGTCATCGGAGCTTTTCGGGGTGTGTCTGATATTATATCATACTTACAGCCACTATAGATGGCTATGCTACAGCAAGCCAACGTGTCATCTCGGATAAACATTAAGATGCCGGGAGCAGCTCGACAAAGCCAATAATGCAGAAAATGGTACAACTATCTGGTTTCCATATGGTGAGAGGCAAAATGACTGGCAGTGTTGTCTGCAAATGCAATCTGACAGCGACAAATTGCGTCAATTTTCAATGGCTATTGTTCACATGCGAGTGGCTGCACGTAAGTCCGCTAGCCAACGCGGGGCACACGACAGCATCACTGAAGCTAGAGGACCACCATTACTATTGCAGTACTATTGAAAGGGTTTGAATATCAGTCCTTTGTTGCCACTAAATCACGCAGTATATCACTGGGCTGCTGACGTGCAGCGAATACTGGATGGGATGCTTTTGTTCACCTTTACTAGTCTAACATCGACCAATTGACAATAAAGGAGTAGTTATAAATGGATATATATATATATATATATATATATATATATATATATATATATATATATATATATATATATATATATATATATATATATATATATATATATATATATATATATATATTTATATATATATATACATATATATATATTGCATACTAATATGTTGTCACTGCTATTGTAAACATATCTATTAACATTTATATGAAACATATCTATACATTTATATGAAATATATATATATATATATATATATATATATATATATATATATATATTAAAATATGAATATGTTTATATATAACATATATATATATGTATATATGCATATTTATATATTATATATATATATAAATATGTATATATATATATATATATGTATGCATATATATATATTTATATATAAATATGTATATATATATATATAATATATAACATATATATATATATATATATATATATAATATATATATATATATATATATATATATATATATATATATATATATATATATATATATATATTCAATCAACGGTTTAGAATAAGCGCAAAAGACGATTAGTGTAACAGACGTTAAACGACTTGAGGTCTTGCAACCGAGCCAGCGTTAGAATAAGCTAATAAAGGATAGCGGATGATCATATGTAGAGCGCTCTCTGAAGGCCTAGCTAAATTGTCATTATTGTATACAAATCGGGCCGCGAGCCCACCAATCAGGAAGGAACGACTATGGTAGGCTAGTGAATCACAAATAGCAGATGATGATGTTACAGACGTCATTCCTTATGTTGTATGTCTTTTTGGCAATAGCATGTTTACGTTGTTGAAATCAACCCACGTCAAGTCGACTACCTATGTCTACCAGCCACAGCAATAGCACCTAATATGCGATGATTGAAATATATTCACACACTTCAAATAATCAACAGCGTCTAATTACAAACCACTTACTCAAATATAAAGTCTGTTTGTTAGATTGAAAACAAGTATATACTAAATATAGACATTTATTAACATATCTTAGTAACACAATCCACAGTTTATAAACAATGGATGCTCGTGTGACTAGACATAAACACAGCAAGAAAGACAATATGTCGAGACAAGACCTGCAACGGGAACACTAGTCTTGTAACATTAATCGCACTAGAATGTGGCAACCACATAGCTTACGGTCCAGTTTGAGTTTTTGGTTCTGCACAACGGTAATGTTACGACGCAAAAGATTCTATGAACGACTTGCAATTGTTAGCTGACAATCAGATGACAAATACATTATAAAAATACCACAGCTACCTAGAGTTAAAAGTGTGAATAGAAACCAGATTATTCACTTATTTACCAGGTGATCGATATATCTCGTCTGCAAATACCAAGCTATAAAATCATACAACGCTTGACGGCCCAACACATCAAAACCTAAGAATATCAAAACAGATTGAAAGACATTCACAGACCAACAAGGATCAATATTTTTTATTCAAAAGATGCCGATTTGCACCTTTGATTAATGGATCCGTTTGGTAAAGTTTCGGCCAATTTAGAATGAAATGTAGCCTTCATAAGTGACATATAACCTATCTGAATATATTTATAATTTCAGTAACTATAAATAATACCACTAACACCCGTAATAACCAGCTGTCTTGTGAGCATTCGGTTTCGCATCCGTTATTGCCAAACAATCAACTAAGAAGTTGCACATAAGCATCGCAACTAAAGTTGCTCCAAATATATCCGGGGCTTGCTGGCTCAACTTTACACTTGATATCCATGTATCATTGACTTTTTCGAGTTATGTTACAGCTGCTTCCAATTACGTTTTCACATACATTTGAGCAACAACGAACATATCAGAATAAAGCCATATGATTAGTGTCAGACACAGCAAAATATGATAGAGTTCTGCCTAATATGCAAAAACAAATGTAAACAGCACATATATAATAAATGTAACTAATACATTCAATTACAATAGCCATTATATAACTTTTATGGAATGGTATTAGGTCAAGTATGGCCATATTAATTGGTGGAAGAAACTTCATGGCAAGATTAAGCGCAAATGCATAGAAAAGCATAAATTTAAAAATGGACAAACAATTCATAGAACAAAATATTAAATAAAGACCTGCTCTACGTGAGCGTTTGGAAAAGATTGTCAAGCTGTTTGAAGCTGATAGGCAATACAGGTTGTTAGATGCAGAGCCAATAACAGCAGTGGGATTTCCATACACGCAACAGCAGATGTTTGATTCGCTCCTTGTTGTAAATCCTCCATTACTACTTCGTTCTTGTCCCAGCAGCCACCTAATACAGACCAATTTATTGGTGAGACACGCCCATTCAAGCCAAACAGAGAATTATATGACCCAAAACGTTAAGAGATAAATAGTCAAATGTACCCGAATAGTGGAGCCGTTTTCCGGTGAGGAACAGACGAGTTGAGTCTTGATGCATCTGTGCCTCGCACAGTGGGTTTTGCACGAATTCTATTCCATCTTCGGACTCCATTAATGACTAGTATGACATGAACGAACACTAATTAACGATATACACATAATAGGGTGCATCTAACATGAACAATTTTGAAAAACCGTATTAGATGAAATTGTGCGTGCACATGGTCGGATACACTTACCAGACAGGTCATTAATGGTGTCACTTCGTAGCCGTAGTGCGCACGATGATCGGTCGCAATTAGAATCCTACTTTGGTTTTCTTGCCAAGATGATATACATTGAATTATGTATCCTGAAACACACAATTCACAAGCTAACGTAATGTTTTCAATTCCATCCAGCATATGCCACAAAGATACCTGCTTCGCAAAACATAAGCGAAATCAAGTTTAACGTGACATATGATATCGCGTTATCATTACAGAATTGAAATCAAATACAATATGAATAATAAAAATTTCTCCGCACATCCATGCAATACTTTACATACCGCTGCCACCATGACAAAAGTCCTCTTCAATCTGCATTGTTGATTCACCAGAACAACCGAATCGAATACGTGTAGGACAAGTCCCATCCTCCACTGCCGCCTCGGTATAAATGCCCCGTAATGGACAAGATATGGACGATTTGGCATCGGCTGAAATTGGCACGCTTGTAAGGTAATACATAGTACACATTGTATTAACACATTTACCCCGTTAAATAAGTTGCACATTGCCTCGTTGGACTATATCGATAGGTTCTCTGACAAATGTAAATAACAGAAAAATACTTTGCAATTAGATTAGAGGTTGCGTTGTGAAACTGACACTATCAACATACAGGAATATTACGAATCAAGTCTGCGAACGTTTAAGAAATTTCCAGCGAATGTGGATCCGCGTACATACCCACAAGAAGCGTCCGCGTTAAGTTCCAATTGGTATTATGACAAGATCCAAGCAAACTGGAACTCTGCTTACCTTAAATAATTCAAAGCATGTGATTGGCATATCAAATCTATACTAGATTTTATATTTGAAATATATACTGTGCTGTTTCAATAGTATCTTTACAAATCACAATAAGTTAATCATTTAGAAGCAAGTATTTGATTCAGCCATAAAGTTTACGTACTATTTAACTTTGCATGACTTGACTTACCCTGGCTTAACACGATCGCTCCTGCTTCTGCCACGTGTCTGACGCTGATACACTGGTAATAGGAAGTACTGAAACAATGATAGTCAATCAGCTGACTATTGCACGAACCCATGACGTTTACCACGGACACAAAATTGTCGGTGCTTTAATTGTTCATTGAATATGCTGGACGACGACACTAGACACAGTAGTCACACTACCATCCATGGTGCGTTTCCGTGATGGCAACAAATGCGTCCCTGTCTCCTCTCGACGAGTGAAGACATTTAAAGGACATGACCCCGTCCGATTGCTGGTCATGAACTTGTGATCTGTAGAGGATGCTAGGCGATGGCTTTCCAGATTGCGTTTTAGTTTCAAACTTGTGCTTTCCGTGCACGTCTACTAAAGTATCGTTTCCAAGCCAAGAGGGAAAAGAGCAGCCATCTCGCTCCTCGATGTTGTCTGCAATCATACTTCTGTTTGATACGCGGAGAACAACATTGACTATGTGAGTGTAACCGAAACTTCTGATCATGCACATAGAACATTTTGAGATGGTAATTCTTCAGTTTGATAGACGTATTTCAATATGACCGCTCATTTTACCTGCCTGCCAATGCATGATAAGAGGGCCGTCCTTCCATGAGCTAAGTCCTCTGCAGCTAGCGTCAGCAGACATTGCCAAACGGTAATCCTGATCAAACTTCTCATATACCTACATCGTATATATTGATGTAAAATACATTATGCATCCGATCAAAAGTAGATCATTTTAAGATTATCATCATCGCATGGCCGCGCGCATAATTTATAGTATTGCTTATCACAGGCCCCACTTTGAAAGTCACCAACCATTCTGATCAGCATGTTAATTAACATAGCTGCGACAATAATATGCACATGACACACAGGTGGTTTTTTAGAACATGCATAAATGTACCGTGCGTAGACTGTTCAAGTTACTTACGAAGCATCTGTGCCTCTGATCCTTAGTCAAACCATCCTCATTCACATATCTGACGTAGAAATATGAAGCGCCAGCTTTCCATGAAGCCAGACATTCCATCACAACCTCTAAAATCACACAGCACTCTCTTCTTCGAAGGAGTTTCAACTCTCAAATGTAATCATAAGATTGTCGATAACCGTCGGCTTCAAATATCAGTTTTAATCCCGAAATCCAACGATACGGCTGTAAACTGACAAGAAGCGAGTGCGATTTTTAGATGGATCGAATCCATTGTTTCAATAGTGTCGTAAATGAATTGCCCAGACCTTGCGCACCTAGACAATAGTCGAATGTTCCTATACAATTAAAAGGCATAGCCAAATACCACGAATAAAAGATTAATTAGTGAAAGTCAATTCATACATGCAATAATACAGGTCAGCGTCTTTGACCGGTCCCTAAAATCTCCAGAACTAAATTACATTGTTCGATGAATTACCTGACTGAAGCCCCCTGATAATTACATTAAGGATAAACAAAATCGCCGAATAACCTGGGTAACAGTCATACTCCACAAACCGATTTACCTCTGTCATATGTTTCTGGAGTACTTGGGCACCTGCGGAAGTTCATTTGCACCAGTGATTCACCAGCACACGGTGTTATTCGGGACAATGGAAGGCTGCACTCCCCAGATGTAGTATTGTATGTCATGCTGAACGTACCATGAAATGGACATGGTTCATGCGGCGCATTGTCTGTCAAAACGAAAGCATAAGTAACTTCAAGTCGGGTGTACACATAGTGGTTCAACATTAACATAACAAAACCTTCTTGGACTGCCAAAACCAACATGGCGCCCATCTTGATACTGAATCCTTGCATTAGGTCTAAGTCAACTATGTGTGGATGATAAGATTTAGCGACATCTCTAGTGCGTGTTTATTATCAAACAATAATCAATACAAATAAGGATGAATAAAGTCACCTCGTATTAAGGTATGCAGGGGTGTGTCTGGTGTAATTCCCATAAAGCACATATGTCTGAAATTGCTTTTCTTTTGGAAACGACCTGAAAGCAGCGCACACACACACACACACAAAACGCTTAGTGTAAACTTCCGACGGAGATGGTCGTTACAAACTGAATGTGTTACAAGAGGATACGGCGTAAACGTTGGATATCGATGCAAATTAAGTATAGTCTAAGCAGCACGCATCATTACCAAAGTATAATTTTTTATGTCAAACAACTGTGCTTTAAAATCGGACAACTTTGTATGTTTCAATAAAACTTAGCATGATGTTATAGTTGCAGCAGCTACCCTTGATGAGCTTAACCAAGGCTAAGAGTCGACGACCGAGTCTCTTCGAATCTTCCAGAGTTATGCCCCGTTCACACATAGCAACGACCTTATTACGAAATAAGCTGATCTGCCCCGACTTGAAAAAATTATCAAATCGGGCCGATATCGGCGTCAAACGCCAAGTACTACGATTTCTCTACGACTCCATCGTTTCCGATACGTTGCTACTAAGCTAATGTCACGATTACGCCCGCGACCAATGCCGACTATTCGCTTTTTCTACTACGATATACAAGACCCTACCATGTTGGTAGACAGACCTAAAAGACCGTAACATGATGTCGCTTGGCTCATGCCGACAATACAACGATCTTGACACGATCATGATACGATTTGAGGTGTATATAAATCGAGGAATGTAGTGCACCTTACCGACCTAAACGATTCCACCACGACCAAACCAGGTTCATGAAGATCCTCTCCCGATTGGCTACGACTGCCCCGAGACTGGTCACGATTTGGGACCAATTGCAGGTCGTAGTAGAAGCGGCGCGTATGTGTGAACGGTGTATTACAGAGACATTTTTTTTACAGTATTATAAGTGCGACATAAGTTGGTTTACGTGATCGGTACTGCAGGATGTTGGGGTGTCTTGAGATTATCCACAAACAGGTGTAGGTAGTTGGAGACCTGAAACACAAGAAATAAGCAGGCTCAATTTCTATCGCTTTAAATGCATTACAAATGTTATAAATAGTAGAAAATATGCATTGCGTTCGTGCTAAAATTAGCAGTTTTTGAGCAATACAAATCGAATGAATACAAAGACTGACAGGCATGTCAATATCTTAGGGGTTTCAAATACAAAATACATAAGTAACATACTTTGCAAAAGTGTGCAAATGGAAATCATTGCAAATCTACGGCACACCTATTTGAAGCACTTCTAACTTCATGAAAGCATACCCATTCAAAATTGGTCGTCTTACACGACTTTTAATTTGCTATAACTTTTTTTAATGCAAGTTAAAAACTGGATATCATATTCGATGGCTTGTTCGGTCATCAAGACAAGGATTCTCGGCGATGATATGTACACAATGGAAATGTATCTTAAGGTAAAGGAATCAAAAATTGTAGCTTACTCATAACGTACCCATATTCAAAAAGATAATATGACTTCTTGTTCTCTACACACAATCCAAAATCACCCATGGCTTGTTCGTGGATGACAAGATCTGCCATGCGACTCTGAAACCATCGCCCCTGCCACTCGTCTGGCAATCGGCACATCTTACCTTCTGCAACTGTGCATAACACACAAAAGCAACGAATTAATCACCAATCAATAGGTAACATATTCATACATGCAAATATGAGGCTGTATATGGGTAGTACGAACGTATATCAAATCATAAGTGCTTTCGAGGCCCATACTAAGACACTCGTACAACATACACATAATATGAATACTTGCATAGTGGGCTAAATATAGTTTTAAAACACGCATTTCTTGGAACTTCAAAGAAACCGGAAAAATCCTAATTGACTTAAACGTACAAATGTTACTGTCACAGCCTAGCCATGGTTAATTTCTGTTTTCATTGCAGTGGTCGTACAGTCAGTGTGCGAGTTAAACTTCCAGTTTTAACACGCAGTGCGATCATAGCTTTGAATAGTAGTTTCATATCATTCAGCCAATACTTTTGTTTGGAGATAACATTAATGCATGAACTCTTGCACGGATCAATGTCATTAGTCAGACTTATTTAATCTAATACGTCTAGTTTTCAACATCCGATGGCCTGTAGTCCAAGTAATCCCATACATACGAGTACCCTCATTCTTTATAATCACTCCGATCTCTGCTCCCGACCCGACTGGACGCTTACATCATATCACCTTATAGAAGTGTGATCGGTATTGAGGGACCCGAACACCACGTTCAATCTAATAACAGTTGTTTATCTCTCATAAGAAGGATGGGGTTAGGATAACAAATCCACGGAAGATTTGACTTCTCTCAGATGTTAATTCCATACAAATGAGGTCTGATATCTTCACTATATTGTTATAGCGACCCATTATTTACAGTAATATTTTTCAAATTAACCACTTGAAATTAACAGCTAGATCGACATGCTCCATCAGTACCTAGTATTATTGTCTACTTAGCTGAACAGAACCTAACACATACACGTCAATGATCGCTAAGATCTCGTTATCAATTTGTAGCCGTTCATTTCATACATGAAACTATATTACGAATCTCAATGGTTTGATAATGTCCTTATAGTATCGGCAGGAGAATATCTCCAAAAGACAGAGGACAACAACCCTCCGATAAACTGAGTGATCCAGTGATATTATACCTCCCAGAAGGCATATATTCGACCATCCTCTTCTTGTGGGATTATATAGATTTATAAAATGAACGAATCGAAACATTGTGGTTGAGTATGGGTTTCAACATCAAATGTGATGCAGTAGAATTGTGGGATGATGATGGTGTCAACCCTCCTCAATCGTCATAACCTTCTATGTAACAGACTATTGCCCAAGTGTGGTTCCATAACACGTCTACCATCTAGTGTTAAACGAGGAGACATATACATATGAAAGTGTGATGGTATTAATGTTCATACGTGACAGCCTCGATTTGAGTTTACAGGTTTACCCCCCTCACCTAACCTCACCCCTCAGAGTGTATGTACTCAACCCAGCACTGCCAGTGTCATTTCCTCTTCTCTGGCTCGCCAATTTATCAAATTATGACCCGTCTCGGCGACACTGCCGGCTGAAGTGGTATTGCGGCGTAAAAGAAGGGGATCAACTTAACGCAATGAAAATTTAAGTCGAATTACGTTCACTGCCGGGTCAAACTCTCGCGCGTTTCTTTGATCCACGGAGCATGCGACGAGATGCTCGCTTACTTCACAGTGCTGAGATGGGTGGCAGGCCCGTTCATTCGATGTAGCGCTAGTGCCAGCTAATCGCATCCACCCCTAATAAGATTTACCATTCAAGATGCGAACACATTTGAATGAAGATTAGATATGGATGTATACACTTCAATATGCTCACAGTCGCATACTTGCGGTTAGCGACCTTATCCTGTATCACCGCTGTACTTCATGACGACTTTACTTTACTTGGTTTAACGGGTCGGGTGGTGGGGGGCCTCCTCTGAGGGGCTGTGGTAGAATGAATCTCCATTGATGCGGTGAACATATTGTACCCGAATTGCTTATCTACACACGTTCTACCTCTATTTTACCGACATGCTCCAAACAAAGGTGTAAGGGCTTAATGCCTACAAAAATGCCCCTACATAAACATGGCATCCGAGAACTGTCTGTCAAATGTTAAAACCAATGTTCTTGGTAAATATAGCACAACAAGAAATGAAAAGCATTAAAATAATACCCGCAGGTGGGAATATAACATGCTATTATCGTCAAAGGAGCAGTGATAGTGTGAAGGAGCGCCGAACTAGACGGACCATTTATTGATTTCCTTCAAAACGCTTCAATTTACAATTACTGCCAACATGAAGATGCGCACTTGGAATACAGCTACAAGGCGCTCTCGTCAACCAGACAACCCGCATTCGTTCCAATCTATGTGACTTGATTCTAATGTTTTTTTTATACAGGTAGCTATAAAAAATACTCACTACCCGGCTACTTCACCTGGAGCATACATCCACCTGGCAGACGCTCGATGATTCATCCCGGACCTTAACGGTATCGATCCCCCATGATGCCAGGTTTTCATTATGCTGGTCCGACAGGGAAGCCTCATTATGCGGCATTCAGTGAGAGCAGCCCGACGCCTCGCCGATGAGAGTCGCATTAGATTGATTAGCCCAATCACAGTTGGCTATGGAGAAGACGCTGTTTGCTCAAGTGTTAAATAGGAATATAATTTCGATAAAAGTAAATTTTACCGGATGTGTTTGCGGTGACGCTGTACACAAACAGGTTTACTGTGATGTTGCCAGTATTTAATATTATATGTGATGTACAGTGACTGAAGTCATGAACGTGAGAGCATTGTGTTAACTATGGTGAGCAAATTTATGCGAGTATCGCGAATCATCGTTAACCTGTATAGTCATAGTGAGCGTACCTATTGGCGTTTGCGGTATTTCTGTTTCAGTATGAATGACTTGGGCTTTATATCGCCCAATGCATCATGGGTAATTGAGCAGGAAGTGCATCAGCAAAATGCATAAGTTTCTATGTCAATAGGTCCCATTACAAAAGGGTGGCGCAAAGCGTCTAAGATATATACGACGTACGCAATATGGCCGTGAAGTGGGCTGAGTAATCAGCCAGTTCGTCTGGGCCCAAGATCAATCGCACGTTTGTCCTCAATCATCCCAGGAATAGATCTTGACTACTCTGTTTTTCTGTAATGCATCTCCTTTAAAGTAGCAATCGCGTAATGATTATCTTAATACCGACTTAATCAGAACCACTAAGTGCCACATCTTTCCTATCATTCTCCTTTAGTCTAACAAACCACGACAATAGGCCACATACCAGCCCCTGTGAGACGGCATCGTTACATCAAACAAAGCTAGCGAGAGACGTCCATTACCAGATGACATCATTCCAAGTACATTACCTAGAATCAACATCGTGGAACGGGAGTCGTAGAAAACACGCCTGGTGATCCTTTTGTGGATGCAAATGATGTTGAATGTTGTCGTTTTGCGCTGAAAACGGGAATCTGGTTTGGAACCCTATCGACGATGATACACCAAACACCGGACGCCAAGCAACCACTTGATAATTGGCTATGGTAAAGCTGCTCTTAGTGTTAACTAGTCTTTGGGAATGTATCGGTCAGGATTAATTTGACTTAATCACAGAAATAATTCGAATGCAGGTCATTTTTAATTCACCAGCTGCCCCTTCAGTAGCACTGATCTCTTCTATATAATCTATTTAATAGCGAATAATGGACACGGACAGCGCACTTCCGGCAATACAGGTCAGAGGCTGACCTACACAGCCCCAATAGTCGCCCGATTAGCCGTTAATCAAGCCGGTCTCTTCATTGTTGATTGCACGGAGATATTATGCATGCATATGCCTGGAGACATTTAAGTGAAAGCCTGAGGGAATATAGTTCACCTTGCAGACATTGATTGTAATCCACCACCTTCCCGATCCCCGACCCCGCCTACACCGCTGCCTCGTTACCCGGGCGTGTATTGTGCATATGAGCGGTTGGCGCCAGATTGACTGGCTGTCCATTGAGTCAAGTCACCCCTGTCTCACCCCCCTCCACAACCAGTAAAACCCCACCCAGAGCAGCTACCATTTATTACATTTATTAGCAATATCGATGATGCTATAACAGGAAGCGGCATTCGCGTGTGCACGGAAAGAAAATAATTGATTTCGACTATTACATATTTTGGCAACATTGTTCGTTTGGAGCCCTACTGCGAAATTGGTTGATGACTTTTCATAAACTTTTCACCAGTCGCGGTTTTATTGCAGTGGCCAGTTGATATCGGCATAATTATGAAGTTATAACATGGCCCAAGAGTCTGGCGAACTGAGGCCGGGGTGTGCACAGGCATTTTATGGCTTCGGCCCGTTGCCAAGCCATATATAGGACTTCATTATAATCTAAAAACTACGGTTCCTGGTTGCCTATTATCATTCATCACAGTCTATCAACGTTTTATTAATATATTATATGCAAGCATAAAGTTACCGTTCCAAAAATTGAATCATACAGGCTTCAGGTCAAAACGGAGCACGGATGTTTGAGTAGCTACTTGTCATCGATCGTGGTGTGTAGGCATGTATCGAAGTGTAAATGTCAGAAGTGCTTGACCAGGTCAAAGCCACACGCTTGGCATGTGAAAACGGGAAGCCGACACGCGACCCGTTAATGGTAATAACCCGACCGTACTTGTCCAACGACTCGCCGCCCACATCTGGCACCCACGTTCATAGGCTGATTCTAGACCAGCGTAACTGCATTATAGCCTCCTAAATATTTGATAACAATATCATCTACCGCAGACCACCCATTACTACTGGCGCCATGACATAAAACGGAACGGTTAGGCGTTGCAACAGATCCAAAAAGAGATCCTTTGCCATAAATAACCTAACCTGGCCAGACAATACGCCGACTTATCACACTGCCAACTACAAATTCCTGTCCCATAATCGTATCCTTGAAAGGCGCGGATGACTAATCAAGCAGGGATTTTATTCCTCCAGAATCAAGCTAAATGCACACCGCGTCCAGCGGGGACAGACACCGTAATATACACTCTACAGATACAGAATGCCGCATCTACCGTACCACACAGACTACGGGACCCACAGACGCCAGAAATACAGCCATATACATGTTAGTTGTCAAGTCCTAGTACAAGTCACTACAGCTATATACTAGTCTATAGATAGCATTGCCTTTTTCACCAGCCCTAAACTATGAGCAATTGGTGATCGATTCGCACAGCCGCAACAACTGGAGTACCATTTACGTGAGTCGACAATGTGATTTGCTTGAACGGCATATAACATGTGCGTGATGAGGAGCGGTTAGTGCAGCAGTGGTAGTGGTTGTGCACAATGTTCAACACAGACTATAAACACACATGTCTGCCGCTAACCCATGCATGTCTCAGCTTAAAGAATGGCTACGTTCGGGGAGTACCAACATCTTCTGTATTACGAACTCTATAATCGTCTTTTCAATACTCGACTAACTGGTCGATTCTCAATTCTTGAAACTACACTAGCGTCTTCTCCTCACACTCACGGCCTACGTATATACATACACTCAATCCAACCAACATTCAAAAAGTATCTTCAATTATCGCAACTCGAACATTGAAGAGCTATCTACACATCGACAAATATAACGTAATGACCCTTTCGAGTCATAGCGTGTCACATTATGACTTACCTGGCTTGTTACAATGTTCTTGTTCTATGCTCTGATCAATTTCAGCAAACATTGACAGGAGTGATTACGTAAGTCTCAGGTGCAAATGTCACAATGGATTTGTCAGTTTTACAGCGCATGGTGAATGTCTAGAATCATTATCGAGTCGGAACCAATGTCGGTCACACCTATACCTGTAATAAAATAGTGGGCGCAAAGAAAACACAGCCCATTTATCTAGTTTTAATGCAATCAACCTGAAAAAAAATTACCAGCGAAAAAACACCGTCAATTTTCGACGATCATTTCCGCCTCAGACAAGAGGTCGCCATTAGGAGCAAGGACAAGCAAGGTGGGCTTGATCGACTGGGTTATTCACTCGATTCAATGGGCTTCTAAGCGATGTCGGCATTATAGTCGCTAGGCTGCATTCTATTGTCCTTTACCCGACCTTAAACGTGGCTCTCAAGTAAAAAAGTGTATATATCAACGTTGAAAAGGGTGCGAAGCGACTCTATAGCTGTGGTTTGGATATTGAGACACTTACTCGCGTTTGGTACAACACAAATCACGGCCAGCTACTTTCTAAAGGAAGGCCTTATGCTAAAACCGAGAACACATCTAGCCGCGGGGAGTCGGTTGTAGGGGGGAGCGGTGAAGGTCATTGGCAAGCGACGGCGATTCGTGCAATTAAGAGCAGTTATGCGGCAGGCTGGAAAACTGACAACGAGCCATAGCAACCCATAAGTCATCTACAATGGACGCATCCATCCGACAGCCACGATACATAGAATGCACATGACAGCGTTTCCATCAGGTTGGTTAGGAAGGTGTATGTAGCGTTAAGCAGGGATCTAAGCTGGCCTTGTGAGCGGTGTGTTCGTGTAGACTGACGCCAGGGGGCGGGGGCGCTGGGGCGCTGGGGCGCTGGTACTAAGATGCTGGCCTAGACATGCGGAGACATGGCGGGATGAGTAGCAATGCCTGCGTGTGGCCATTCGTGCAGCATTGAAGCCACTCCGGTTAAGAACCAAGCGCGCACAAAAAACGATTCAAATCGAAATGCAATGAAAATTACTCCGATTCCACACACCCCCCACCACCCCCCCCCCCCCCCCCCCCCACTCCCTAACCCCCATCGAGAGAATCATATTCTCAGGCGCCAAAATCGGCGATTTCTGAGTAAGAACATTTAATCTTATTTTTGTCCGAGCAACTGCCCAACCACTATCTACCGACGACGTTCATATCGTCTGAAGGTAAATCTTTCTGGATTAGTTTTATGGAGGCAGAAAGCCCGAGGCACTGATATGAAGCAGAATGGAGGCGCACTTCTACCTTTATCGCGACATACAGGCTGCGAGTTGGAGGACTCGGGGGAAATCTGCTCGGGTATTCGTGCCATCCTCCTTTGGAATTGGCTTGTGTTAATATCTTCCCCACCAGGCCATATTGATGGCTGTAGTAGAGGAAGTCGGGGTTCGCGGGACAAGACCGCAGGCGCCCAACGTGAGGCTACCGTTAGTCGTCTCCTTCATTCAAGTTTCCGGTCAGGTATGAATCGACGCGGCGTATTAGTGCATATACATATGTAAATATACACATATATATATATATATATATATATATATATATATATATATATATATATATATATATATATATATATATATATATATATATATATATATATATATATATATATATATATATATATATATATATATATATATATATATATATGTATATATTTCTCTGTATAGATAAATATACATTTATGTAAGTATATAAATATCTAATCTATATATATACAAATATGAAATATATATATATATATATATATATATATCATCAATATATATCTAATATATGTATATAAATATATATATATATACATATATATATATGTATGTGTATATATATGTGTGTGTGAGTGTGTGTGTGTGTGTGTGTGTGGGTGTGTGCAGGTGTGTGTATGTGTCTGTATCTCAGCATTAAAACGTCCGTAAAAAATGCACGTTTTACCCTGAAAGACACCAGCTGTCTAGAGTCAGACACAAGACAGCTTTACAGATGAAAAGAACAGCACTCCTCCAGACGACTCTCTTGTTCCACTAGGTGTAAAATGTGGGCGTTACGGAACGTTGGAAACCTGCGTTTGACAGATCCCGGCCCCTTTGAGACACACCGACTGCCAAGCACATTCCCCGCTACGGCCGCTGCGACGCAGACCAGAGCAACGAATGATGAATGTCAATATTAAATCCGAGATGCTTTAGCACCATTGTTGGTTTTTTTTCTGGCTCGTTATATTGAACAACGGGCTGTGGGTAAAGCCGGGATGCAGCTCGAGTGATTGATACAAGGAGGATCTGGCATGTTTTATACTCGCAGATACTTTTGTTGAACAGAATTGATTGGTAAACAACCTCTTCAAACATGAAAAAGCATGCACACGGTGGTCGTTAACAGGAAACAAGGCTCCACCCATTAAGACCCAAACCCTACGTAAATAACCTCCTCTGTAAAAGACCAAGCGAATACTATATTACAAGAAATATTAAGTTGAGCGAACCTTACGTCTTTTAAATATAAAGCCGCTGCTGTAACAATTGATTGCGTTTATTCCGCCATATATGCATAGCACGGGATGCGCAGAAAACTAATTCAAAGCAGCGGCGTTTACAGACGCCGTATTTGCCTTGGACCAATTTGCTGACTAATGTAGTTGGTACGCCATGACGAGCCGGAGTAAGGTCTCGCAGGGTAAATAGGGATCTTATCGCTTCTTTTGATGTTGTATTAATATTAAATGTTCATTGAAGTGCAGGTATGTTGAACGAAGTACCCATCGTTACCATGGATACACGAGTCTCTAGGCTATTATTCAGAGGTTTTCACCGATTTCCTGTTGCTTTGAGTGCTTCGACATTCGTTGAATAGACTGAAAAAAGCAATGTGAGATCTCATTCATGTCAGAGAATTGCGATTAAGAAACGCTCCACTTACCATGGGTGA
Organism: Urechis unicinctus; assembly: GCA_034190875.2. Lineage (NCBI taxonomy): Eukaryota > Metazoa > Annelida > Polychaeta > Xenopneusta > Urechidae > Urechis > Urechis unicinctus. The sequence continues at coordinate 38,418,152 of CM067343.1, forward strand.
CTGCAACGAGGACGCAGGTTAGACGAGCCAGTGAGGTCAGCACAGACGCGGGCATGGCCCCAGATAGTGGAATCACCAGAAGATCAAAGATTATCTCACGGGATCAGCCCAGTTTGTTCTTTACCATCAATGAATCAATGATCCCGTTTTATCCTGAACAGGAAGCACAGCGTTAGATACGTAAGCCATCATATATAGCTATCCTTGGCCGTTGATCGTTTCCGTAATAGACGCGCCTTGACCAGAAAGCACCTGCGTTCCTGAAATCAAACAGAAAACTACGTAGCATGCCTCGCAGCCTCTTTCACATATTGTTCCTCGTGCTGCAGCATCGACCTGTGAGGCGAGCTCCTATCACCGACCAAATAGGGTGGAATGAAAAAGGGCCTTGGCGCGCCGCTCCCAAGATTTTGCACAAAAGTGCTTCGGTTGTCTGGTAATAGGGGCCAAATAAGGCCCATCCATAAGACCGGGGCCTACCCGACCCGCACACCGATGTGTCAATACACGCTTCTGTAATGAGATTACAACTTTCTGACTGCCCGGCCACCTGCGAAAGCATGGCGAGTTTCGCCGGCTCCACCAAATTGGCCTGGGGCGGCTCTTGAGGGATGAGGCATATGGTGTAAAAAAAATTGCTGGACTCCGCAAAAATGTGGCTGCATGGGATTTGATCATTGGAATCGCGTGACGCGACAGGAAAGGAAAAGGGAAATATCAACGGCTGCGATCAATGAGAGAGACCCGTGCTGGCCTCGAGTGCATGTAATATTTAATAAGTAGCAAATGCGGTTTGGCATACGACTGCGCCGCATGAAATCAGAAAAAAATGTTAAATAGAGTTGCACGGCGAGCGGATGACTATGACTGATACGTACACGGAATGGAACGACTGCTGTTGGAGTCAATGCGCCAGTTCAGCTAATGGTAGAATTAGCTGGCCTGGCGTATTTGTGTTAAAGTGGTACACTTAAGTGGCAATGTTAATGACGGGAATGCTGTACAGGTTCTACGGTTATTGGATGTCATCGACGAGCGTTCTCTACGCGTGGTATGATCTGGTGATGTTATTGATAAGCGTCTTCTATGTGCAGCATGGTCTGCTGGTGTTGTTGATAAACTCCTTCCACCTGTAGCATAGTGTGTTGATGGTAATGATAAGCTTTTTCTATCGTGCAGCAAGGTCTTTTGATGTTATTGATAAACGTCTACTACGTGTGGTATGGTCCGTTGATGTGATTGATCAGCATATTCTGCGTATAGCATGGTCTGTTGGTGTCGTTTTTAAGCGTCTTCTTCATGTAGCGTGGTATGTTAATGTTACTGATAAGCTCCTTCCACTTGTACCATAGTCTGTTGATGGTAATTAAAAGCGTTTTCCGCGTTTAGCAAGGTGTTATCGATAAGCGTCTTCTGCGTGTAGCATGGTCTGAGGATGTGATTAAGCGTCTTGTACGTGTAGCATGGTCTGATGAAGTTATTGATAAGCGATTTCTACGTGTAGCCGTGTCTGTTGATGTTATTGATAAACGTGTTTTACGTGTTACATGGCCAGTTGATGTAAATGATAGACGTCTTCTACGTGTAGCATAGCCTGTTGATGTTATAGTTAAGCGCCTTTTACGTGTAGCATGGTCTGTTGATGTTATTGATAACAGTCTTCTACGTGTAGCATGGTCTGGTTAGGTTATTGATAAACGTCTTCTATGTGTAGCATAGTCTGTTAATGTTATTGATAAGCGTCTCCCCGCGAAGCATGGTCTGTTAATATATTGATAAGCGTCTGCTATGTGCAGCATGGTCTGTTAATGTTATTGATAAGAGTCTTCTATGTGTAGCATAGTCTTTTAATGTTATTGATTAGCGTCTTCCCCGCGCAGCATGGTCTGTTAATGATATTGATAAGCGTCTTCTACGTACAGCATGGTCTGTTAATGTTATTGATAGGCGTCTTCTACGTGTAGCATAGTCTGTTAATGTTATTGATAACAGTCTTCTACGTGTAGCATGGTCTGGTTAGGTTATTGATAAGCGTCTTCTATGTGTAGCATAGTCTGTTAATGTTATTGATAAGCATCTACCCAGCACAGCATGGTCTGTTAATGTTATTGATAAGCGTCTTCTACGTTTAGCATAGTCTGTTAATGTTATTGATAAGCGTCTCCCCCGCGCATCATGGTCTGTTAATGTTATTGATAAGCATCTACCCCGCACAGCATGGTCTGTTAATGTTATTGATAAGCGTCTTGTACGTTTAGCATAGTCTGTTAATGTTATTAATAAGCGTCTCCCCCGCGCAGCATGGTCTGTTAATGTTATTGATAAGCTTCTTCTGTGTGCAGCATGGTCTGTTGATGTTATTGATAAGCGTCTTCTATGTGCAGCATGGTCTGTTTATGGTATTGATAAGCGTCTACTACGCGTAGAATAGTCTGTTGATGTTATTGATAACAGTCTCCTTCGTGTAGCATGGTATGGTGATGTTATTGATAAGTGACTACCACGTGTAGCCTCGTCTGTTGATGTTAATTGACAAGATCCTTCTACGTGTAGCATAGTCTGTTGATGTAATTGATAAACGTCTTCTACGTGTAGCATGGTCTGTTGATGTAATTGATAAACGTCTTCTACGTGTAGCATGGTCTGTTGATGTAATTGATAAACGTCTTCTACGCGTAGCATAGTCTGTTGATGTTATAGTTAAGCGTCTTCTACGTGTAGCATGGTCTGTAGATGTTATTGATAAGCGTCTTCTACGTGTAGCATGGTCTGGTGAGGCTATTGATGGGCAGTTCGCCACACAGCACAGATATGCAATGTCGGTAATATGTCTAAACAGAGCGTCTGTGCGACAGAAGTTAGGACTATGTGATGTTAATTCTGTTTATAGTCAGAAAATCGTGTAGATAAGGTAGTTATGTGTTTTTCCGGCATGTGTCATTGTTATGTGATGCTAGTAATAATTAATTTTTCAACAGGAGATTTGGTTGAACGTTTGCAATTTAGCACTGTTTCGACGCAATATATTGGAATGTTTGAGTATATAGTGACCGTATTGGCATGCGATGATGATGATGTGCGTGACGCAAGGAATGCACAACAGCAGGAAGCTAGTGATGAGCTTCTCGGGAAAGTGGTGAGGTCCCATGTGTTTACCAGAGGTTCTCATGAAATGGTGGTACTATGACAGAATGGAGAGGTAGTGATGCGCAGGTTACGCACTCCCCGTTCATCAAGTAAATGCTTCCATCGGTAACGAATGTGCCTCTGTCAGTATGAGGTAAACAACAAATTTGCGGATGGGGGGGCCTACAATTTGTATCATCATCATCATCATCAACCATGAGACTGTCTGGAAGGCATACTACGTCAGATACAAGACTAGAAAGGCCATTTGGGCCGTTTAAGTGATATAATAGCCTTGTTTTGAGCACGTAAGGTTGCCACTGGCTGTTTAGGACCGGATGAATTCTACCTATAACCTCGCACTCGTAAACGACTTGGCAGTC
>CM067343.1:38429160-38469160 GCA_034190875.2 Urechis unicinctus
TCACGCGCGAACGCGGCTCAAGAGCGTTGATTGGCCAGCCATGGAACCACGGAAAATACCGAGCATTGTCTCATTTGGAAGGCGGGTTTTCCCGTTTGAGCACTGCGCCACGTGTATTGCACACAGACTCTGAGGCGGTGGAGAGAAGCGAACCTCCATAGGCAAGGCATGTAGTCTACAATAAAAAAAATTCAGCAGGAAATAAAATATAACATTACCGTCTCCGGGAAGTGTATCGTGCTAAAAGATGCTTTGCATTCTTACCACTCGCTGGTGATGTATAGAAGGTCATAACACTTGCTGATGCATGATAATCTGACAAGAAGCAAAATGGTAGCAAAATAACAAATCACTACGCTTGCTAGCACATGTGGGATAACCAAACACGAAGAGCGATTGGACATGAACCAATACCACGGCGATGATATTTTCACAAAAGTTGCGAGTTTGCAATTATGCTTCATATCCTCTGATGTTTGTCGCGCTATAAGAATATGTGAGATATATTCAACTGTTCCATTAGAAATTGCTAGCATAATTGTCATTTGGCCTACTTTGCAACGGGAACACGGACATGTACGGAAGCAGCCACATCAGTTCGTTACGCATAGGTCGATTGGCTTGACATTTTGCTCGATGTTAATGAATATTTGCGATCATTTGTAGCACTGCAGTCAACAAATCTTCTCGACTCAATTAGCCTATAATTAAACGAATCAATATGACGAAGACATATGTTAACAATGGTTAAACGAATATCATATATGTTGCGTTGGAGTGACCGATTGATTAGAATGCTTGACGTTTTAATATCCCTGGCACAAACTGATAAAAAAAAAATGAAAAACATTCAGGTGCAAACTTTGCTTTGTTGGCCTTGTTTGATGCCCAGCTTATTGTTGTGTAAGGATACCTCCGATGTAGCAACTGTAATCATAATAATATACCCATGTTTTCAAAACCGATTTCATGTTAGATCACTGCTATAAATTGCGCGATCTCGGGCCCCATATAATCAGCTTATCACAGTATATTATGGGTTTAAAAAGATGAAATTTATAATGAAAGCCTATTCAAAATGTCTTCTCTTACACAAAACCCAGCAGCGTCTTTGTCAAAGCCTGCTGTGACTGGGTTAATCCACCCGTCTCATTGTTTAGATGGCTCTTTGCCATGTGCATGTCATAACCAGGCGTCTGAGGCAGAGCTGCATAATGTTAACCATGCAGGGTGAGGGCTCGATACCTTAATCGGTGTGGGTAATTCATGGCAGCCTCTGCAGGAGACAAATAGGTAGGATAGGTAGCTCCCGAACCGTCAGTGGCTATCTACAATAGGATCCCTATAATACTGCAATGGAAAGGGGGATATTTGTCTGGTCTGTAGTGTGATTAATTCGACAGAACGTTACGCTATAACACAAAGTGATACTTGGCACGCATAATCAAAATAAATACTTTGAGAGGATATTTATCGCTTATAGAAGAAGAATGTGTCTTGATCCATAGCCTTAATATTGCAGAAAGGACAATCATAAATTCAGTACTCAATTACTAATGAATACAACAATTCTGAATTAAGAATCTTGCTTTATAAAAATGGAACATCGTGCCCTGACTAGTAACATGACGCATTCGCCGAATATTGAACAGTGGATAATTTCCTTGCAGTACATGGCACATTGTCGACTTAATCTGTTCGACCATTTACCAGCGATGCGGGTCAACCTAGTTTACGCGCATGCGTTGAAAACTCTTGTGTCTTGGCTGGTACGACAATATACGGTTAAATACTACAGTGGTTCTAGCATCCATGTATCTCTGCCATTATTGACTTAGAGGTGTGATATCAACTGCAAGCATCCTCGTCGAAAGTGTTTGGATATAGGTCAAAGTTCCAAGTCGACAAATGATGTTCATGTGACAGAATTATTCTAAGACCATATTTCAGCGCACTGTGTTGCTTTGTCCTTTCTCTTCTCCGGCTCCACTATTTAATATCGTAGAATGGCTCCGCAGTGTTTGTCCTAATAACAAGTCTCTCAACTTAATGTCGAGCTATGATTCGGTAGTATGGAATAGGTTTTTGGATACTTTCTACAACACTAATGGGACTAACAGAGACTAGTATTAGCTCAAATGGCTGTTGTATCATTATTATCAAACCAAATTTCAAGGTTTATGAAATTGGTTGTCCTAGTCAATTAACCCGGTGTCAGGTCGGATAAAGCATGTATAAACGCAGTTTCAGGTCGGTGGAAGCAGGCACCAACGCAGTGTCAGGTCAGTGGTAGCAGGCATTGACTCGGTGTCAGGTCTGCGTTAGTAGGTATCAGCGGGGTGTCAGGTCGGTGGTAGCAGGTATTAATGGGGTGTCAGGTCGATGGTAGCAGGTATCAACGTGGTGGCAGGTCGGTGGTAGCAGGTATCAACGGGGTGTCAGGACGGTGGTAGCATGTATTAACGCAGTATCAGGTTGGTGGTAGCAGGTATTAACGCGGTGTCAGGTCGGTGGCATCATGTATTAACGCGGTGTCAGGTCGGTGGTAGAAGGCATTGGTCAATGGCAGCAGGTGTTAGGTCGGTTGCGGCAGGTATCAGGTCGGTGGTAGCAATGTCAAGTCAGTGATTGCACCCGGTGTTAGGTCGGTTGTAGCAAATGTCAGGTTGGTGATGGAAGATATCAACCCGGTGTCAGGTCAGTGGTAGTGGATATCAAAACTGTGTCGGGTCGTTGGGACTGACTGAATTATTTAAGAGGCGATATGCTTGTGAAGTCTGGTAGTGTCTAGCGCATAGACGTGGGTAAATACAATGTGTTTGTGTGGGTGTAGTAGGAGTTACCTGAATAGATTGGACATCTGCTGTTTACACCGAGTAGTATTGCAACACATTTCTCACATTGCTCTGGCCTTAGCTGTTACCGTTCATACAACAGAACAGTTTGAAAGCGAGACTTTTTGATGCTTATATATGATAAACGAAAATGCTTGAAAGACAAATGAAGCACTCTCTTCTCGTGGATTTTCTTGAAATCCAATTATTTAAATATATTTCAAATTGAAACAGCTAACCTAATCCATCATGGCTGGACCTTTATGTTTCTATAAAATATTTCTGGCTATTAACCACTGCTTTATGAAATACTATGTATTACCATTACTCTTTTGGTGAAATTATGTGCATTATTCATGGTTATTTGACATACAGGACGACATAAGTGTATGAATATAGACGTGAATGGGCCGTGTCAGATATAGCAGTTGTGCATCAGCATGGGTACTCATTCATATCCCAGTGTCTGTTATACGTCCGACTACCTCCTGCAAATGCAAGATAGAAAATGTGGCATTAGATGCCATTCAGGTAAACGACATTATAGCAAAATGTGGGAGGGGGGGGGGGTGTGAGCGTTGAAGATGGAACCTGTATAGATTTACGTTATTGGCCGTTGGGATATAACGATATAAACCCTAATTAAATTCAGTGTGTAGCATAAGATGTTCTATAGAGATGCATGATTGGGAGAGCAAATAGCGAGAGTATTCCGCCGCCAATAACGTCAGCAACTGCCGTCGATTTTGTACCTGCTGTTTCATAAGCGCCGCTAACCATCAGTGATGTACACAAATATCGGACGCGGAGCAGCTGGCTATATTGGCTGACTGTTAAAGGGCGAATTTCGCTCTCTGGAGATTCCTGTTAAAGAGACATATGGCAGTAATGTGGAGACACAAATAGACGGGATACTGACCGGGAGAACTTTCATTCATGACGTTTCAACAGTGTACCTCAACATAACACCTCTCATCTCATAAGGCCATTGAAAAAATATCTTTCATCCTACATCAAAGCCATTGATGTTGCTATCAGAGCTCGCGAATAGTAGCTGACAATTGTAGTCGCAGGATATCATCGTAGGGAATGTTTATGTAACTAGAAAAAGGTCCAAGAGCAGTTAAACTGAATGGAGGTGCTACACAATTAACTGACAAATTGCTTTGCTACCTGCTACTCTAGCTGTAATAAATAAAAACACAGTAGGCATGGTACCAACGATGGTAATTCTAACGTTCCTGAGTTTAGCTGATAACACTACCGTAATCATTATCATTTGACCTCTTAAGCACTGTAAAAAGTAAACCACAATTACACATGCTAAGGTGGCACATGTGGTGATAGAACATTCACTGAGCAGAGATAAATCAGATACATAACCATAGTCGTGAAGATCAGATATTATACAATACTAGGCCAGGCCAAACATTGACCTACTGTATTCGAATAAATCAACGCATGTTGATTGTCGTCATATTTTCGTGAGCCCTTTGCGTACCTTTACTGATCATAGTGCCGGAAGGAATCTTTCTGTGACGGTTGAAAAACATATACGGAATGGTTTGCGTAAAGGCTAGCCTTGTGGCACCGCTCAACGGTGCTCACTACGCAGCTAATTTAGTCTTAAAGGTAAACGGGATTAACGTAAGTACGTACTTATATATAAATCAAGTATGCAACTGTAAGACTGTGAATCCAGCAGAAGTTTTGGTCAATAAACGCATGCCGATCTGCAATAGCCGAATGTAATCCCACAGCGAGCAATATTGCATAGTTGTATGTTTTAAGGCGTAATACTTTGGTATTAACGAAGCTCTCTCTGAACAAACACAATGGAATACGCACTATTCTTGAGATTCCATTTTACCATCAAAACACTTCATCCCCAGGCTAAACATATCACCCGTTAACTATGGAGTAAAGGATCAATATAATACACATACTCTTAGCATGTTCACTGTTTAACAATATTTGATGTAATGGCAAACTACTGTTGCGCTCCTTTCCCACTGATGTAGTTACAGGCGACGCAGATAGCGCTCAGATTGTGTAGGTCATACTCATCGGTTCTATCATCTTAATTAACGATACAGCCAACCACGGAAACTGCTTTGTAAGGATCCCCGTGCTCCAGCATATGCAAGGGCAATTAAGTACCTACGCTCTTCAAACCTGGCGTTGTAGATACCATTCCGGCATTACTGGTCGATAGACAATTATTTAATACATCATATAATAGAATAGATTAATATCTCCTCATAGAGCATTGTGGGATTCGATGGCTTAAATATAGACGATCGAATTCTTTGGTACACTTTATCAAGCAGCGTCGTACTCAAAATCAACTCTGGTTGTGGTTATCAAGCTAAAGCTGCTCGCATTGTCTATTTGGCTGTTTTTAAAAATTGCTGCATCAGGCTTTATTAGCAAGGCTGCATACTTCACACATGACATAGTGGGGGAAGCGTGGCTCTTTGTCATACTTTGATTAATTGATGGCGTAACACCTGCATCTACTCTCCTTTGTCATACTGAGTTGGCAGTGTAAATATTTAGACTTCTCGTCGCAATTATAATGAGCTGAGGTGCTCAATGAGTAACTGTGCTCTCTCGTGTAAAACAATCACGACAATAAGCTCCGATCGACATCTTTTGTCTCATTTATATCAATTCGGTTTATGTTTTTTATTCCATATGTCCAAACATATGAATATCATTCAATCAAGGGCTGGTACGGGGAGGCAGCTGCTGATCGCTGCAGTAGCTACAGTACATGCCTGTTTGTCTGCACGTTAGATCAAATTGGTTGAATCTAACTATTATTAGACATACAAACAGCAAAATTGCTGACAAGTTAAAACCTCTGATATTCCTGGTCACGTATGACCACACCATACCGAAATAACGAAAGTCAGAATATCGCATTCTGTGCTGTGTAACATGGCAAGGGATCGAGCAAATTGTACATAAATAATGTAAGTCGGGAAGTCCATGCATAATATCATAAAGTCATGCAAGTTGATAAATAACGTTGGGGTGTAGTGATGTCAGGGTTTGTTCCGTTTTCTTGTCTAGCTTCATGCGGTTTCTATTAAGCACTTACTCTGCGATAGGGAAGATGCATTTGCATATTCAAATGACTTTTTTACAACAAGACGTTAAACAAGATGTGGAGTTTGTTCATCAATTGAACCGTACATAATATACGAAAGTGTTGGCATTGAGCAATATCATATAGATTGCAGTTCGATTACCGCTTGTCTTTAATATGATACTGTTTACCTATCCGCATTTCATTGCATTAAGATGATTTTATCTTTATCGCAAATTACCTAATGTTGCCTTTATTCGAACAGCAATGTAGAGTCTGTTTTAAAGGCTGACCAATACCAACGACGCTGGTTATCTTAGCTTTACAATTTTCGCTAATGCGTCGGTCCAAAAGCGTACCGTCTCAGCTGAGTTTGCGGTTCAAACAAGTGTAACGAATGCAGTTGATTCGACGTAAGGGCTCGCATACATGAGCGTTAACGTAGTGACACTATTTTCCGCAGCACTGTTCAATGAGGCAATGGAAAATTCGTCGATAAACCATTAAGCACTACATTTCTTGAAAAAGTATCTGCCAAATTATATCTCCAAGCAACATCATTGTCAAATATACGAATAATTCATAGTAACTGAGTGAAATGTTACATTTGTGAAGGACGATAGTTCATGCGCAGTTCCCTGATATTGTTGTGATAAGGTATTTAATTTCACCTCTTGCTGTTAATTAGGATAAATCAAGGCATATATTGACCCTATTCTGTTCTTGCCTACAAATCTAGCGTTATTTTAGCTTCTTCCGTGTGATTCATGTCACTGCTAGAAATCAAATGACTAATGGTCTTTACAATGCGACATAGCTGAAGTGTATGGTGGCATTCTTGGAGGTAAATCGATGCAAAATAATGCAGCAAACACATATGCGGGGTGGTTGCAATATCGTGCTTATAATAACCCACGGGAGTCTTATCATCGCCTGACATGATTATATATTTTTTGTCTCCTGAGACATATCGTATAGCAACGATCATTTAATAATTAATTTTGGAGATGGTCTTGGTGTTCATCTGAATACTTTGAATATTCGGTTCGAAAAGGCGATGGGACGAATCGTTATTTAGGTGTATGTCTTAGACATCAAATGACAGATGGTACTGTATTTAAGAAGGTGAAATCCGCGTTATTATCGCTTCATGTCCATATATTAGAATAATGATTCGGAGATCGCCGACTAAACACACACTGTTGCTCCACCATCTTTGTTACACTGAAGTGATGGGGCGCCACGGTCGAACGCGGCTCAAGAGCGTTGATTGGCCAGACACGCAACCAACGAAAATACCGAGCATTGCCTCATTTGGAAAGCAAGTATTTCCGGCTTGAACACTTCGCCACATGTATTGCACGCAGACTCTGAGGCGGTGGAGAGAAGCGAACCTCCAGAGTTAAGGCATGTAGTCTTCAATGAACCAGTGTCACCAGGAAATAAAATGAAACATTACCGTTTCCGGGAAGTGTATCGTGCTAAAAGATGCTTTGCATTCTTACCACTCCCCGGTGATATATCAAAGGTCATAATACTTGCTGCTGCATGATAATCAGACAAGAAGCAAAATGGTAGCAAAATAACAAATCACTACGATAGCTAGCACATATGGGATAACCAAACATGATGTGTGATTTTACCTGAACCAATAACAGGGCAATGATATTTTTACAATAGATGCGAGTTTGCAATTATGCTTTATATCCTCTGACATTAAGATGTTTGTCGTGCGATAGGAATATATGAGATATATTCAACTGTTCCAATAGAAATTGATCGCATTTGGCCTTCTTTGCAACGGGAACGCGAACGTGTACGGAAACAAATGATTAAATAATGTTTTGATGTGTTCATGTGACGGGATTATTCTATAACCATATTTCAACGCACTGTGTAACTTTGTCCTTTCTCTTCTCCGGCTGCACTATTTAATACTGTAGAATGGCTCCGCAGTGTTTGATCTAATAACATGTCTCTCAACTTAATGTCGAGTTATCATTCGGTAATGTGGAATAGGTCTTAATATACTGTCTATAATATGTATGGGACTAACAGAGTCTATTAATAGCTGAAATGGCTTTTGTGTCATTATTATCAACACAGATTTCAAGGTTTATGAAATTGGTTGTCCTAGTCAATTAACCCGGTGTCAGGTCGGTGGTAGCAGGTAACAACGCAGTGTCTTGTCGGTGGCAGCAGGTGTTAACGTGGTGTCAGGTCAGTGGCAGCAGTTATTAACATGGTGTCAGGTCAGTGGCAGCAGGCATTGACGCGGTGTAAGGTCGTGGTAGCTGGCGTCAACGTGGTGTCAGGTCCGTTGCTGCATATATAAACCCGGTGTCAAGTCAGTGGCAGCAGATATTAACCCGGTTTCAGGTCGGTGGCAGCAGGTATTAACTCGGTGTCAGGACGGTGATACAGGTATTAACGCGGTGTCAGGACGGTGGTAGCAGGTATTAAAGGGGTGCCAGATCGGTGGTACAGGTATTAACGCGGTGTCAGGTCGGTGGTAGCAGGTATTAAAGCGGTGTCAGGACGGTGGTAGCAGGTGTTAACGCAGTGTCAGGTCGGTGGTAGCAGGTATTAACGGGGTGCCAGATCGGTGGTAGAGGTATTAACGCGGTGTCAGGTCGGTGGTAGCAGGTATTAACACAGTGTCAAGTCATTGATAGAAGATATGAACCCGGTGTCAGGTCAGTGGTAGTGGATATCAATGCGGTGTCGGGTCATTGGGTCAGACTTAATTATTTAAGAGGCGATATGCGTGTGGAGTATGTTGTGGTCTAGCGCACATACTTTGGTAATTGCAGTGTGTATGTGTGGGTGTAGAACGAATTATTTGATTAGACTGCAATACATTGTTCAAATTGCTCTGGCCGTAGTCGTTACCGCTCACACATCAGACTTTTGGTTGTACGGCATAAGGTCATTGCTTAGTAGGCATTTGGTGCTTATGTATGATAACAGCAAATCCTTGAGGGACAAATAGAGCACTCTCTTATCATGGTTCTTCTTGAATACCAATTGAATTTATTTCTCATTGAAACAGCTTACATAATCCGTCTGGGCTGGACATGCATGTTTTTAAAAAACATATTTCTGCTCTATGAAAGACCATCTATAACCAGTAGCCACCGCCTCTGTTGTTAAAATTATATACATAATTCATGATTAAATGACTTGTGTATGCAGGACGACATAAGTGTATGAATATAAACGTGAACGAGCTGTGTCAGATGTAGGAGTTGTGCATCAGCATGGGTACTCATTCATATCACAGTGTTCGTCCTACCTGGCTTTTGATGTTGTTCAAAGTGACCGACATAGTTAATTGGGGACAGATCGTCTTCAATCGTGCAGAGAAAATGATCATCTCAACTCTACCGATGCTAGTATGATTAGCTCAATCACAACATAGCATGTGCCTTTATGACACTGCTTGACTAATCATTTACTAACAATATTCTCATCTCTCCCGACTTACAGGATATTGTTTATACTCTTTCTCATCGAAAATACACTACTGGCTTTATACGCACCGGGAGAAGGCCAATAAATCTAGCACAACATCAGTCGATGTGGCAGCTACCTTCTGCGCACATGCACGATAGAAAACGTGGCCTTGGATGCCAGTCAGGTTGACGGCACTATAGCGTAATGGGGTGGAGGAGAGTGGTAGCTGCATAGTTGAGATTAAATTCAGTGCGCAGCATACGATGTTCAATAGAGATGCATGATTGGGAGAGCAAACAGCAAGAGTATTCCGTCGCCTATAACGTCAGCAACTGCCGCCAATAGTATACCTGCTGTTTGATAAAGGCCGCTAAACATCAGTGATGCACACGAGAACGGGACGCCAAGCCGCGGGATAAAACGGCTGGCTATAAAAGCTCGATTTCTCGCTCTATGGAGATTCCGTTGATGAGCAATATGACCGTAATGTGGAGACTCAAATAGACGTGATACTGACCGTAAGAACATTCATTCGTGACGCTTCAACAGAGTATCTTAACTAAATAAAATCAACAAAACACCTCTCATCTTGCAAGGCCATTGACAAAAAACATTTCATCTTGCATCCAAGCCATTGATGTTTCTATCAGAGCTAGCGAATAGTAACTGACAATGGTAGCAGCATGATAACATCGTTTTTTATTGCCTACATATAGTAGCATGATAGCAAGCGCCCACTTGCCTTCAAATAGTGAATGTTTGTGTTAATTAGAAAGGGTCCAAGAGCAGTTAAACTTAATGAGGGGCGACACAATAAACCCTGTATGAACATGGAAGTAAAATAAACTGTACCGTCTCCAGGAAGGTTAGGTTGTTGTATATTGAGATGCATTCTTTTATATCTCTGTTGATACGAATCTGCAATACGTCAATATACTGACACTAGTTTGCTTGCAATTTCGTATCAGCTCTGTTGCGTAACTTTCGACAGTTTTATTCGATGAGTCGATGAGTCCAATGGGCAAACACAAGTTGTTCACTAATTGGTATTTGCATTATCTTCGTGTCCATTGCACTAACGATATAGTATCTATTAGAATATTGATGATATACAATGGGCGTGTTTTCTTAAGGGCTTTGCTTTTTCCCACAGTAAACAATGCGCTAGCCAGGCATACTGCCAATCGACTTGTAAGATAGTGCAGTTTACACATGTATTCTACATCAAGTTTCTATATTCAAGCCAGCAATTGACCACAACGTGCAGTGTTATGTGTTAGGCTATTAATAAATGTCTACAAAATTAATCTCAACAAACTGTGCAAGATTAATTCTAAAAGAGCGTTTCTGTGCTAATGATGTATAGTGCAGTCGTCATAATCCTCATAACATCCCAATGGCTACTCACTGTACTTGTAAGTCTAAAGAATGGCCACGGTTTGCTAACATAGTTCTTATTCATGCAGACGATTCTTTACTAATTTTCTTTGCCAGTACAAATATGTCTCTCGGAGCAGCGGTCTACCGCTAAACCCGGCTCATTGTATGTATATTGTATGCAGCGAACCGTAGATACATTTCCGTACCCAGCCTTGGACACTGGAAAATTGTACCATACACACCTTTGCGTTGCTACCTGCCGCTCTAGCTGTAATAAATATGGGCCCAGCAGACATGGTACCAACGATGGTACTTCTAATGTTCCTGAGTTAAGCTGATAACAATAAACTGTAATCAATCGTAATCAATATGATTTTGACCTCTTAAGCACTGAAAAGATAAACCACAATTGCACATGCTAAGATGGCACAGTTGGTGATAGAGTATTCATTGAGCAGAGATAAATCGGATACATAACCATCGTCGTGAAGATCAGCTATTATACAATACTAGGCCAGGCCAAACAGTGACCTACCTTTGGTTGAATTCGAATAAATAAACGCATGCTGATTACTGTAATATTTTCGTGCGCCCTAGCTTACCTTCACTGATCATAGTGCCGGAAGGTATCCTACTGCGATGGTTGAAACAAGAATATATAATGGTTTGCGTAAAGGCTAGCCGCGTGGCACCGCTTAAGGTGCTCACTACGCAGCTAATTTAGTCGATGTGTTGGATGTGGTTAGGTACGATCGGTGAGGATATAGGTCTGGAACAATGTATTAAAGGTGAAGGGGATATCCTTAAGTACGTACTCATATATAAATCAAGTATGCAACTGCAAGACTGTGAATCCAGCAGAAGTTCTGATAAATAAACGAATGTCGATCTGCTATAGCCTAATGAAAGCACACAGCGAGCAATATTGGATTAACAAAAGTCAGAATATCGCATTCTGTGCTGTGTGAAATGGCAAAGGATCGAGCAACTGGTACGTAAACAATGTAAGTCGAGAGGTCCATGCTAATGCATAATATCATAAGGTCATGCATGTTGATAAATAACGAAGGGACGTACAACAAGATGTGGTGTTAACATGACCCGATAATTATTGGGAGTTGGTTCATTAATTGAACCGTGCATAATATACGAAAGTGTTGGAATCGAGCAATATCATATAAATTGCAGTACGATTATCGCTTGTCTTTAATATGATATTGTTTACCTATCATATCGCCTTTTAATGCATGATGATGAGTTAATCATTATCACAAACTTCCAAATGTTGCCCTCATTCAAACAGCAATGTAGAGTCAGTTTTACAGGATGACTAATACCATTGACACTAATGATGTTGGCTTTACAATTTTCCCTAATGCGTTGGTCCAAAAGTGTACCATCTCAGCCAAAGCTTCGGTTCAAACAAGTGATACAGATGCAGTTGATTCAACGTAAGTGCTCGTATACATGAGCATCTACGTAGTTACACTATTTTCTGCAGTACCATTTAGGCAATGAAGATGAAATGGTCGATCAACCATTTAGCACTACATGTCTTGAGAAAGTATCTGCCAATATATATCTCCCAGCATCACCATCATCGAGTATACGAATAACTCACAGTAATTGAGGGAAATTGTGTATTCCTGAATGAAGATATTTCATGTTCAGTTCCCCAATATTGTGGTGATAAGGTATTCAATTCCACCTCATGCTGTAAATAAGGATACATCAAGGCACATATTGACCATATTCTGTTCTGTACAAATGCAGCGTTATTTAAGCTACTTCTGCGTGATTTATGTCAATGCTAGAAATCATGTGACTAATGGTCTCTACAATGCGACATAACTGAAGTGTATGGAAGCAGTCATGGTGGTACACGCTGCCTTCGATCGATATAAATGAATTAAATGCGCTATTCCTAAAGATGTGTTGTGTGTTTAAAATGCGATGCAAGTGCTGCGTACATTCGTGGCGCTTTATCTGTGAACCTCGAATAAATGTCATCGACGTAATGCCTCTCATCTCGACGCCAAATAATGCAGCAAACACATATGCGGGTTGGTTGCAATATCGTGCTTATAATAACCCATGGGAGTCTTATCATCGCCTGACATGATTATCTCTTTTATGTCTCCTGAGACATATCGTATAACAACGATCGTTTAAGAAGTTCTGTTCGAAAAGGCGATTGGACGGATGGGTAGTTAGGTGATGTCTCTGACATCAAATGTTTAAGAAAATAAAATATTCGTTATTATCGCTTCATATCCATTTGTTGGAATCATGAATAAATATATATATATATATATTAGTATATTTATATATAAACACACATATATTTGTGTATATATATATATATATATATAAATATATACATATACACAATAATATATATAAATATAAATACATATATATATATATATATATATATATATATATATATATATATATATATATATAATATATATATATATATATATAAATATATATATATATATATGGGTATATATCTCTCTATATATATATATATATATATATATCTCTATATCTATATATATATATATATATATATATATATTATATATATATATATATATCTATATTATATATATATATATATATATATATATATATATATATATATATATCTATATATATGTGTATATATATATATATATATATATGCATATATTTATATATATATTAATATATATGCATGTGCATATATGTATGTATGTATGTATGTATGTATGTATGTATGTATGTATGTATGTATGTATGTATGTATGTATGTATGTATGTATGTATGTATATGTATGTATGTATGTATGTATGTGTATGTATGTATGTATGTATGTATGTATGTATGTATGTATGTATGTGTATGTATGTATGTATGTATGTATGTATGTATGTATGTATGTATGTATGTATGTATGTATGTATGTATGTATATATGTGTGTGTGCATATCGTATAGCAATGCTGTCGAAGTTTCACGCACGACGGTACCATCAGATCCAGCGATACACTACATCAGGTGTGGATTAGTATCAGGAGTGATTTATCTTTAAAACAGATGAGATAAGAATAATTAGGAAAGGCTATTCTACCAATGATATAAAATCGCAACTTGGTTCGTGATCACCAGAGATGAATACGTTTACGTAGTACTTGCGTGTTGTGCCGACTCTAGAACTAGAACCAAGGTATAGTGATGATCATAGTGCGTCATGTGCTGAATTCATGAGAAGAAGCGTTGGTGTAACAGGTGTGACATTTCGCAATGTCAAAGTCACTGCTTTTCTTCTTTGCAGCTAAGAAACGTGCATGGTAGCATACCGATATAAACCAGAGTATGTAGCTAGCTATTGGGATAATTCTTACACTCTGACTGTAGCATATTGCACGCTTTGCAAGTCTGTCGGCTACACCTTTACTGTTCCTTAATAATATTTATACAGCCGAAAAAGGGAAAGGCACCTTTGAGCAGCCACTGCCATAACAGCGAACCAAATCTGGTTCCAGTAAGTGGTTACCGCGATGCCCAGCTAATATATATGTGACCTGATAATGTGCTATAAAGCAATTCTGTTCCGCAATCTGTCAACATCTCTCTATGCCTCTCCACCTCTATTATTCTCCTCTTTACGACACTAATCCATGATCAAACACTGCCCCGATTGCAGTTACAGTAATAGTAACTTCGTACGACAAGCTAAATTAACAAAACTCCCCGCTTCGTCACGTTCAAATCATCTGGAATTATATACTAAGACCCAGGTTTGTTTTCGTGAAATCTCTCAAAGGTGCATAGAATATACAAAATCGTATTATCATTTCCATGTGGTGAAATACCGGTTTTGTACGTAATCCAAACGTAATCTAGCTTGAGATATGCAACTTCCATGTTAGCAAACATCGTTTACAAGTGCCCGCCACAATCATTCGATATTCTTAGTTTTTAATGTATTTGAGCACGCCTAATGTAATCAATAGTACTGAAATCTTCGTCACTGTTATTTATCATACCCTCCTTTTGAATTAGAATATCTAACAAAATCTGTAATAAGATTACACGATTGTTGCCAAGTGTTCAACCTGTGGTCATGTTGAAATTCACCACGCATGCCTAAGTAACTTTTATGTGAATGCCACGGAGTCTGATGCCGACGGACCGAAATTAACCATTATCCCAGCCAAGTACATCTTGGTTAAGGCTTCGTGTAATCAATAGGTCCATGGGTACATGTGTAGGTTAAAACAAATTCAACATCGGCCCATATTTGACAGATATATCAATCGTTTAATATATACACGTATATATATATATATATATATATATATATATATATATATATATATATATATATATATATATATATATATATATATATATATATATATATATTTATATATATATATATATATATATATATATATATATATATATATATATATATATATATATATATATATATATATATATATATAAATATATATATACATAAAGCGCACACAATTAAATTCAGCTACGATAATATCTAATTGCTGTTGCGATCGAATTATTTTCCAGGAACATATTGGTGAGTTAATAGTTAATTTGATGACCTTGACCTTAGTTTGAGGTCTAGGTTAACCTGTAAATAGTTTCTTGGAGAATATGTAGTTCCTGTATAACCTCAGTATATTGCTTAAATGATTGGCATAATTTTAGCAAATCAATAATTTGATTGCATCATTATTCTATAAATATATCGAGGCCATTCTGTTTATGCTGTGCAACGAATTCTGCACCGCCATAGACACTCTGATGGTGCACATATCATGACATAAACATGGAAACTTTCGTCATCTACAATTCAGTACCAACAATGCGCTGAGGAAAAAAGATTGTGATCTTAATTCATAAGTTCGAGATTAAGAGGTTTGATTGATTGATGAGATGATGATGATGATTATGACTGTGATGATGATGGCATCATATCCACATTAGAAAAAATATTATGATGATGGTAGCTAGACAATATGATTTCTATGATGCTGCTCCAAAGTGCAAGGTAGAGAGTGGTGACGATGATGATGATTATGATGATGACGGTTACAATGACGATGATGTCATCACGACCACGATCAGGAGAATTATTTAGCACTCCATCATCATCCAATTCATAAAAACCATCAATAAGGCAAACCAGAACGAAATTTTTCAATCGTTATCATGATGATGATGATGGATGATGATGATGATGATGATGATCATCATCATCATCATCATCATCATCATCATCATCATCATCATCAGTAGCAGCATTATCATTGTCTTCTAATCACTATGTTCATCATCATCACCGTCGTCATAATGATTATCCTGGTTATCATTATAAATATCATCTACATCATTTACATTGTTATTATTAACTTTGTCATGATCATGATCCGAATCATGATCTTGATCGCAATCATCATAACCATCATTAATTACCATCATCATTTATAGACGCTCGAAATATTAATGACACTTTTGTTGACACTTGAACTGATGCCACAATAAGTGCTATATCGCGTCAAATCAAATACCTGCGATTATTTGATAGTATAGTTTGGCCCCGTTTCGCCGTACCTTGGCAATGTAATCCAAACAATAATTAAGCGACTTGTTCTGACTACTCTACATCCACTGCCTCAGAGATCAACATTATCTAGGATCAGAGTGGCACTATGGACGGCCGGAATATCCGGATGGTCAATGGCATCTTCTAAATGACGACGCATCTTCCTTTCTCCCTCTTTTTCTCTCTGTCTCTCTCTGTTGGCAGCCTCTAAACTACACCACTCACAAGGCACACTCCGACGCCCTGTTTCACGTTATTTACACACTGTTAGCCACATTGAAAGACTGTTGTGTGCATCTTTTGTAGCATGGCATGCGGCTGGTGACGTGTACTGTGGGTTATAAATGCTTTGTTATGGCAGGTCGACAGTATTCTACCTCGCTGCATAACTGCGCTAAGCTGCATGACTAGCCATAGCTAATGCATGCCCATTCACTTGTGGAAAGTTGTATCGCGGTTGTAACAATAAACGTCTGGCTAGAAAGTCAGCTGCCATTGATTTATGGCGCAGCTAGCGCAGGGAGGTGTGCTAATAGCACAGGCGCAGTCATATAGTCACATGCGATCCTTTTCAGCATTGATGTATTTTCACTTTGCATGTGAGCAGAGATCCTTGCATATTTACATCAACAATGTCCACTGCGCTTAGACCGTCAACATTGAGTGAACAAAACTGTAAATTAGACCTGCTCCGGTTTTTGTCACTGCTAATGACTATCTGTTGTCTTAGCAAGAGTAGGTTATTAATTAATTTGCTTACACATGGATTAAAGCGCATTGAGCGCACATGCTTACACCGATAGCCATGCAGTGATAATTAATGAGCATGGACAAAGGCTGCTGTTCGTTTGTCTCATAACGGTTGGGTCTCTGTTGATATGCTCCCTGCTATGTTCTGAGGACCGCGATCCTCATATGTCAACCCACCATACCCTGATCAGAATACATATGGATACATAGTTCTCAAAATTGGCACTCACTGATGCTTTATGTCGTGATAAATTACCGCGCATGATCAGTGGGGCGCTTGACGGCACATTCCATGATCGTAATGGAGTTTGTATTTATTCCGAAATTCAAGACCTGCAGCTGCAATTTTGTCGCATTATATTGCATTAGTAGTTTTTGTGCACGTGTTAAACTCAAATCTACTGTACATTATAACGTAAGACAATATGCATTCTAAGGTTTTGAATGATGAATTACTTCGTTGTTCGTTGACACAAAATTTATGTGGTTATAAATAAATGCAAACTGTTGATGTGTTTCCTGCTGCACATGCACTTTGTTTTTGCCTCCCTTCCACAGAGTCTTTTTGCAGTGAAACATACACAGGCACCCTACTGCAAAATAGTACGTCATTTGCCTTGTTTTTGTCTTCCGCATAAGTGTCTCCTACAGATCACTCATATAATGAAATGTGGGCAATATCTTCAAACTTTAATTTCGCGACCGTTACCCGTCCCCACCACAATTATAAAATGAGTATCTCTTTGCAAAGCATTATAGTGTGGTCGTTGCTGAGATTCAAAATCGAAATCTTTCGAAACTGTTATTGAATTCTGCCCTTGAAAACAGCGTCTTCTGCCAAGCTGACTGATATCAAACTAATCAATATAATTGGATTCTCATATGCGAGTCTGACTATTCTCAGCACGTACTGCTTCACCAGCCTTCCCTGGCCGGCATGCAATCTGCCTGGCATTGTGGGAAATCGATACAGCTATATGCTAAGGTAACACTGCTATGAAGACATTTACCATACAAGTAAACGTAAGCAGCCGAAGGCATTTAAATATTTAGAATGGCAACACGCTTTACGAGAATAATAATTTATATCGTGTGTTTTACCGCCATATTTGCGGGAACAGAATGTTGAATCAATAGATCAAAATACTCCTCATGTAAGTTAGAATACAACAAGAGAACATTACAGCCAATATCTCATATTTGTTTAAACCGTATTTTAGGCCTTTATCTGGCTTCCAAATATATTAGCCCTGTAATATTAAATGTGAAATATTTACATCGTGTAGTGGCCCATGCTAGACGATGACTCTCCATTGCTTGCAATATCGATATTGGTATCATGTTATCTACTGTTATCTACTACTCATCAGCATATCTCAGCATATACTGCGGGCAAAGGTCCCTAACATCTACTCGAATACCTAATAAGATCATCTTTTTTTCTCCCCTCCACTTCGTGTTTTTCAAGGCCAACTCACGAACTGGCAATTGTATGGAAGCCAGTCGTGGTATTATGTTCAGTGATTGACTCGTGAGCCAATGTAATGTTTCATAAGATTGCATTAGGCTGCAACATCAAATCACTAAATTGTATAATTCAATATTTTCACAGTTAATCTTCGGAGTGAAACAGATCCCTGAAAGCATTACGTTTACCATGAAGCAAGCAATACAGATCTTATTACAGTAATTAGGCTAATTATTGACTGTGAGAACCAACCAGATATGGCGATAGTAAGTTGGACGATACACATTTTGACAGAAATGCATTTAGCCACAGGGGATAAGTCAAATATTACAGCCTCTATTTTAAATATAACGGACGACAAATGTATCCATCAATGGAACCTTATCAATATAACGTTATTCATCATCAAGATGATAATACATCCGCCCTACTACTCTTCCATCTGGTAATCTGTAAACCATTTTACCTGACGTAACTCGTTGACGTAATTGTTTCTATTGTCTTGGTGCAATGAGAAAGGTTCAAACAAAATAGAGATACTGCCACAATGTCATAAAATGTCATTCAAGCACAATAATAAACCCCAACGACGCAGTTATTGCTGTTTTTTATGTACTAGTGTTGAAACAATGACATTATCTTCTCTGATATGTAGAAAGTGATTCCAATCCATCTAAGACTTTCCTCTATTTCATTATTAAGAATTAATATGATTCTCCAATTCAGATCGCATGTCGTTGGTCAATATGGCGTTAAATTACTGATAACATACTCGAAACACACCATGATTTGCAAAGTGTTGTTGGGACATACGACAAAACCTTTGGTAATTCATCTTATTATTCCTATAAAGGACCCCGTCTTGCGTAGCACATCGGTCATAGAAAAATAAACCCGATGAGCGATAAATAATGGATGTGCCCGTCGGATCTCATCCACGCATTCAATTACTTCTCTTCAATCTTAAGCTTGCGCGATGCTCATATGGTCAGAATAACAAGAGAACTCCGCTTTGCTGTGGAAGGTTCACTTGGGTGTCTGTAACAGGTTATCAATGCACCTTTAATATGCTGCACGCACTATATGGTAATATTTTATAGGCCTGTAAGCTCAGGATATAGCGTGACCGAAGTTAAGTTACTATCTGTTGCTTTACCATGGTAGGAAACAGTTTCCGCTCTATACTCCGTGTAACATGATCAATTGTCTTCACTCATTTAACATTGGTCTAGCAAATACCTGTTGGTAGTGCTTGCAAGTGACATAGACATTCGCTTCCTACCTGCTGTTTGTCTGCCTTCCCTTTATATGATAAAACGTCATTCCTTTTCTTTTCCTGAGGTATATAGTGCTGATCCATTACAGTCATGACAAAGCCGTCTCTAATTAAATGGCCTTCTCACAACATTCATTGGGTTATATGTTGCCTTATTTGGCTTACTGACAAAGCATTGAAGTGCATTCGGTCTCATCACACAAACAATAAGCTGTGTTGGCCTAATGTGGGTGGCCTCATTTCAGAAATATCTCACATAAATGACGTCTGTCACTTAGTTCAAAAAGCAACGCGGCATCTGTTACCGATTAATTACAAATTTTCTTGCATGACCCTTAGCGTCCTTTGATTGTAACAGTACGTAATATCATGTGAGAATCATTCAGCATAGTTCCATTTGATCATGCATACTTTATCCAGCTTAATCAGCATGAAGTGTATTGCAGCGCTATACCAAGACCGACCTCCGGCCCCCGAAACCCATCTCCCCAACATGTCCCCTCCCTGATTCGCCTTGATAATTAGCCTGCTTTACACAACAATCTTCATTGCTTACATTTGGTGGTCGATGAATCTGTTAGTATTAGCATACTTTTGTTCGTATATGACCTTCAGTGGTATAGATTGCGATTGTTACAAATCCAACTCTAGGCCTTGTAAGAATGAAACCAATTCTTTCAGGTCGAGAGACTGCGGTAATCTTATAATAAGCTATTCAGTTCTATTAAATTGTAACAACAACTTGCACAATGAATCGGTTTGTCCGTTAGATAAAAAGCTACTCTGCCGGGTGTACCAGGTGAAAGAGAAACATTGATATCTTGCACTAGCTATATTTTATAGCAGCAAACACCATTTTCACGTGTCACGTCGTATTCACACCAGAAACTGCTAGTAGGTTGCGAGTTTATCACGTTCTTGCATGTCGATAGGATAAACCGTGATCTTCCTATTCGGCATAGTTGCGATATCCTTGAGTAATGATACATTGTTGGGGCGCATTATTGATGAACAAAAAGTTTAACCTAGTCCAGAGTGTGCAAAGAAAACAAATTTGGTAGATAATGGGAACAAATTATGTGCATGGACTATTTGTATGATCGGAATTGGGTCGATGTATTATTACAGAACAATTACGGATTTCAATGAGGCGCAAATAATCAGCTTTTCAACCTTGACTAACAAACTGAACAGATTGCGAGAAGCATTCCTCACAAAGCCACTTAAAGGGTCCGTTTATTTACAAATACAAAGCTGATTCTAATTGGATCGCATGCTTCGCATTCCGAAGGAGACAAGTGTCATACGGGGGGTGTGCTTTTTTGACCAGTGGGTATGTGCCCGTCGACCCTACAAGCACACATCCATCCTATTGCAAGTAGGATATCTCGAGAAGAGGGATTGTAGGATTACTCATAACGTCTGCCATTTTGATGCATCTATTGTCGTGGTTTGTGGCATATACTCTTTCACGCATGCTTAGCCTTTTCTTATCAAAATACAACAGTTAACACTCACAATTCGAAATCTAATATATTCATTCCAATTATGCCCGTGCATAATTTTGTTGACTATAAACTCAGCTTGTGTCAGCCCATTCAGTCACTAAAATCATCGTATGCATAAGAGTCAATATCTTGTAAAATAATATTCTCTACATTGATAAAAGCCATGTTAGCCACTGCTTTTTGCTTCAACTATGCGACCCACAAGTGCTTGGGCGACACATTCAACAATCAAGATTGCATAAGTACTGTTATATCACAATCCCCGGACAAATCAGCAAATTTGATTGGTTCCGTGCGAAACGGATATTTTCGAACATGTTTTGTACTTAATCTGTTATTCTGTGTTGTTCATACAGTTGAAGATACCATATATGGTAAACTATACAGACTTGTGATAACGTACACAAACACATATGTAATCAACACAAATTAATTATATTGTGCTATAACAACGTAATATTGTTTCGTTTTCGTGTTGGTCTTAAATAGCAAATAATGAATAGTAAATGAAAGGGCAATTATATATGGGTTTAATGTACTGAAAAGTTGCTGTTTTACCAGATAATCTAGCCTCTAGCTTTGTCATCTGTGTAACTACTCCTTCCATTTCTCTACACATCTATAATTCCTTATCCAGCTCCCGTAACAACGCTCTCTGAAAGGCGATAAGAACAAACATTTCCATTTCAAACCTATCTCACTTGGATCGATGTCAATAAAGTTATTTATAGTAGCTGATACAAGATGAATAAGGGCGGTCATGCACTCCCCAAATAAGTACGATAAAATCAGTCGTCTTGTTTGCCTATTTATAAAATATCAGCCATATAATTGAACTGATACTGGCTCACAAACTACTGATTATTTATGCAGCCTTAATAGGCCACATATTGACTTTCTGTTTAACTTAATGAAACAGATAACGTTGCTTCGACTGAGCCACTGACATAACGACACAATATCAGCCCAAATACCGATTGATGAGGTCATTCGGCTATATCAGCAATTACAAATGATAAATAACACGGCTTCTAATGCTCTAGATTGTTTATCTATTTTGCATTGGTCGCCTAATTGCGCATATGTGCTTTTTGGATGTAATGTGTAGTGGACAAACACACTGTTTATATGCATGATTTGACCCCCACATGCTATCTATTATACCCCTCTATCATCTTTTGAAATGCCTTTCTTTTATATGTGAATAATTCATCACAATTACGTCCTAACCTGACGTCTCATCACGTATAATGTGCAGTTCCTCATGGCTAGGTACAAAGTACGGATTATGATGTCGGGATGTATGAGGTGTATGAGGAACATAAGAAGAGCAGACAAATCCTCATAATGTGCCTCTTACATCACCGCTGCCCAAGGATCGGTGATCTCAAAAGCTACATTGGTGACAGATACAATGTGGATTAATTCGAGAGGAGTGTGTGCGAGTGGATTGTTGCTACCACGGATTAGAGCGGTTTCCTCAAACGAGTCTCGTGGGTGTAGCAATGGCTTCTCAGCGTCGACATATATGTTCATGGAAATCAGTTTGCTCTTCATTTATCGGTATCAAAAGCTTTATTTTACTTTTACACAAACACAGTGATAGCGTCATATTGCACTGAAGCAATGTGACGGATTATCACATATAGAACGTGCATTTTCACGCCTATGCAGTTACATGCTTTGAGTCATAGGCACAATTGCGGGTACCGATTTTATGGTTTGAATTGTTATAGTACGTTATGCCATTCGCTCACCGTAATTGCAGTTACGTTTTACTTTAGCAATCCGCATTTATTTTTCCCATCCCCGGTGGACCATTCGGTACAAGCACTAGGTCCCATACTGAATGAAATAAGCTCTCGAGGATGCGAGTTACTTCTGCATTCGGCTCTCCACACTTCGTTATCTCCGAGTTGCTCTGCTTACATGTACTCTATTTGTTGCAACTAATAATCAGTAATACGCATTTTGAAATGGCAGTGTTATTACATGGGTGTGTATGTGTGAACGTGGGAATGTGTGTGTGTGTATGTCTGATGTGAGATTTGTAACTACAAGCACATCCGTTTATGATGGTTTCTTTGGTTTATGTACATCATTTTAATCCACGGTCGTCCTGTCCGTTAGCTTTTGTTACTATCCACATGCCTAAACAACATTCAGATTCTGTACACATTTCATGATTTCCGCAAAAATAAATCTTAACCACAGTGTTACAATTTATAGGCAATAATCTTTTCTGCATGGTGTATACTTCTGAAGTAATTGCGGCAAAGTATGGGTGGGTATAGGGTAACGAACTTCGTGTTTTATCGTTCCTCATCTTCTGTCATGTTCGCCTCTGATTGATATCAAAATGCGCGGCTTATCTCACGAATAAGCTCAGCCTAGCACCGCCATGAAGCGTGAAAAAATACATTTAATCTGGTAATAATCCGCAATGGTCCATTCTTTTAGTAATTTAACTAACATAATGTTACATCATCGATGTCGGAAGAATCTAACAAATACCGCGCCTTGTTTATTATTCAAAATGTGAAATTTGCTCACACTTTGCGATACATAAATTAACATCCGGACCACAAGGGAGTATAACAGGCCGCTTCCATGCTCTATTGACTATTACCATAAGTCTAAATTCAAATTAGTCTGGAGTGCAGAATAAATTCATGAAAACGCTAGGTGTAAATGCAAGTCATTTCGTCGCACGTGCGAGAAGTTGATACGTGGTTTGGTTATGTTGTGTCCGACTATGCCGTGCTGCAATATATACACCGTCATCAAAGCCATGCATCCATGAGTCGCATCTCTTGTTAGAAACAGCTATCAGTTTAGCTTTGTTTAATATGAGGATACCGATATACTTGCTCTGGTAATGTCCTGGACGATATTGCACGGTATATAAATTTAATATACGTTTCCTAATGTACGTATTCAAAACCCGGAATACGTCGCAGTGTTGTGATCAAACATGCAATGGATTACTATGTTGGCACCACAAATCACTGTACCGACTGACTGAATCAATCATAGCCCACGCATTAGTGCTATGGAAGGAAGCTGCCACCAGCTAGCATGGACACCTTGACAAAAGTGACAAAACAAAATATTATCCAAAATGCAGAAACGACAATATTCTTATTCTTTTATGCTTGAATTTCTTGTGAAGCAATCTTACTGCGGTCTGTTCGGATATTGCAGATCACCTGCTATACGCAATCCGTCCCTTGATTAGTTCTTCATGAAATTCAAAGGTTAAAACTGTAATCATCAAAGTTGTATAAAAATGTATTTCATTTGATTTGCAGTACTACCACACTAAATACCCCGTGAACGTCCTATGTCTGCTTTGCACAATCGAAGAAAAACTCCTCTATTTGTACAGCGTAATCTTATACAGTTAAAATCATTAATTTTGTGTCCGGATATCCCGGCCGAAGCCATTTAGTCACATACACTCCGGTTCAACGTTGATGTATTAAATATTACATCAAGTTTGCATAAAAGATCATCTAAATGGCTGTGGTATATGTGGTATATATATTTATATAATTAACATATTTGTGCAACTGTTGCTCGATTGCGTTGACAAGGCCGAGCTTTATTGGCCATGCGCCATTCTATGATCTAATTGTAACTACTGCGATGTTAGAGAGATTGGGATATTAGGAGGTGGGGTTCATTCGGTATCTGCATGTTAATCCGTTAATCATAGATAAGGGGAGCAGAACGAATGTTTTTCAATCTCGACATCTTCACTTGTTAGCTGCTATACCAATTCTCTTTATCGTACATATCTAA
This sequence comes from Urechis unicinctus, assembly GCA_034190875.2. Classification (NCBI taxonomy): domain Eukaryota; kingdom Metazoa; phylum Annelida; class Polychaeta; order Xenopneusta; family Urechidae; genus Urechis; species Urechis unicinctus. The sequence continues at coordinate 38,454,351 of CM067343.1, forward strand.
ATCTTATTTCTGATGAAAGTGCCCAAGAGGAAACAGCCATAAGCAACTGCTTTCCGACCTGTTGGCGGCACTTGGGTTTAAGCCATGATACACCACCTCATCACTATTGTGTAGGCAGCTACAAAACCTAGTTTAACTGTTGACCGCATAACAATCATAATGTTTTATTTAACATTTTGACCAGTGAATCCATAAATAAAACGCCTTGGAAAGCCTACTTGCCCAGGCCCGGCCATTTCGTCATTTGTGTCGCGATCATAGTACCTGGCCGTCCAGATTGATGCGCAAACAACCCCAACACAAGAACGATTAACCATCGTGTGCGATCGGTGACATGATGGCTGAAAACGAACAAATATCAAAACAAGAGAGACAAACTACGACAATCTGCAATGTAAACATCGTGGAGCTGAAAACGGGGGGCTCCCTCAGCTAAAGTCACACGCCGGGGTCTGACTATATACTAACTGCCGTAGATATCGTCGGGCGCACTAATTTGAACTGACATTAGCTTTAACTGTTGGTTTGAGCTTATCAAATGCAACGGTTATAGGATCGGTTTGAGTTTATTGATCACGCGATTCCGTATTTCAGGTGAGCGTAAATATCACAAATAATCGTACAAAAGTCGGGAGTAAAACCATTTGTAGGTTTTCACAGTTAAGCTAACCCGGCAGACGAGTGCGGAGTTGACATACAAGGAAAGATTGTGTATGCATGCGATGGAGTGAACAAAATGCATTCATTTCCAGCGTTCTACAGCACCATATGTTCAGGAAACAAAATATGAACAATGCACAGCTTATGCGAATGTGTTATCGTACATTCCACTCTTCAACTACAAAGAAGCTCGGGTGATGGAAGCTGCTTTTCGTCAAAGCCAGCCACAATAAAGCGTACATCAACAGTATGGCTGCCTTCAATGTCTGTTTCCACACATGTATAGCCTTTGATTTTCAGATAAGCTATTAGTGGCATCGAAACCATTTCTAAAGTACCTACGTGACGTCGAAGAAAAAATGCATACAATTGAAAATCATCTTTTGGAAGGGGCGTCCTGGTGTTATACATAACTTGATCATCTACATTCCATATGAGACGTCGTCGTGCATATATTGCTTATTCAGTTAGTGCTAATCTAATGCGTTGTGCGGGCATGACGGTAAGTAAAGCGACCTGACCTTGTTTCAGTCCGGCCATATGCTCAGTGTCATGTTCAAGGACGACATGGCTAGACAAGTTACTAGGTAGAGACAATTAAAGCTCTACTGGACCCCTCAGCTACCGAGCATGTTGTGTATATAATCATTCACGTTTCTTTGTTTAGCGTTTAAAAAGTAATCCGTGTTGCTAAATGTTAACTTATATACTGGATAAATCAGACGCATAAAATGCTGAAAGGTTATTTTGTTGAAGTATGCAACAACATCCACAACTTAGACCATTTGACATTTTGAATAGAACTTCCACAATAAAATTATTTTGAACTCCACCAAGGAGCAATAACAATAGTGCTATGTCAGACTATTTAAAATAGGTTATTATATTTGGAAATGTCCTGTTGGAATATAATGTGACACATTCTGTTGTATTCAGGTACACTTGCGCTAACTTTAATAGATGAAAAAAAAATAGATGGCTGATCTGAGTGAGTCAAATAAAACGGCTGTCGCTACTGTCACATGTATAATAGATCGCCCCTGGGTTGATGAGGTGGGTCACACTCTATGGGCAATCAGCGTTGCATGTCCGGTATGCATACACTGAAACGAAGGTACAATGATAGCGGTAGACAAGCTGTATACAAGTGAGTGGATTTTATATACTTTAAATTCACATTTATCAAATTGTTTGAACTTAAGCATGGTTTTATGTTCATATGTTCCAATAATTTGTATGATTCCAGACGCTATAGGAGTATAGGGTATATCGCTAACAAACAACTGGAGAAATGATGCACATCAGAGTTCCACTAGCAGCATGTGTCGTGGCTCGGATCCGGAAGGCATTCGCCAGTAAAGCAGCGCAATATAAGGGATATAAACCTCCAGATCTGCTATGAGTAGAAATAATGACTCGCTAAAATCTTAAATCATGTTGGAGTACAGCTGCGGCTTTGAACGGGCTGACATATGCCGAGCACGTTGGAGGAGCTACATCAATTCGTCTTGTTTGCCTATTTATAAAATATCAGCCATATAATTGAACTGATACTGGCTCACAAACTACTGATTATTTATGCAGCCTTAATAGGACACATATTGACTTTCTGTTTAACTTAATGAAACAGATAACGTTGCTTCGACTGAGCCACTGACATAACGCCACAATATCAGCCCAATAACCGATTGATGAGGTCATTCGGCTATATCAGCAATTACAAATGATAAATAACACGGCTTCTAATGCTCTAGATTGTTTATCTATTTTGCATTGGTCGCCTAATTGCGCATATGTGCTTTTTGGATGTAATGTGTAGTGGACAAACACACTGTTTATATGCATGATTTGACCCCCACATGCTATCTATTATACCCCTCTATCATCTTTTGAAATGCCTTTCTTTTATATGTGAATAAGTCATCACAATTACGTCCTAACCTGACGTCTCATCACGTATAATGTGCAGTTCCTCATGGCTAGGTACAAAGTACGGATTATGATGTCGGGATGTATGAGGTGTATAAGGAACATAAGAAGAGCAGACAAATCCTCATAATGTGCCTCTTACATCACCGCTACCCAAGGATCGGTGATCTCAAAAGCTACATTGGTGACAGATACAATGTGGATTAATTCGAGAGGAGTGTGGGAGTGGACTGTTGCTGCCATGGATTAGAGCTGTTTCCTCAAATGAGTCTCGTGGTTTTAGTAATGGCCTCTCAGCGTCGTCATATATGATCATGGAAATTAAATTGCTCTTAACTTATCGGTATCAAAAACTTTATTTTGCGTTCACACAGACAAAGTGATTGTACTGAAGCAATGTGACGGATTATCACATATAGAACGTGCATTTTCACGCCTATGCAGTTACATGCTTTGAGTCATAGGCACAATGGTGGGTACCGATTTTATGGTTTGAATTGTTATAGTACGTTATGCCATTCGCTCACCGTAATTGCAGTTACGTTTTACTTTAGCAATCCGCATTTATTTTTCCCATCCCTGGTGGACCATTCGGTACAAGCACTAGGGCCTATTCTGAATGAAATAAGCTCTCGAGGATGCGAGTTACTTCTGCATTCGGCTCTCCACACTTCGTTATCTCCGAGTTGCTCTGCTTACATGTACTCTATTTGTTGCAACTAATAATCAGTAATACGCATTTTGAAATGGCAGTATTATTACGTGGGTGTGTATGTGTGAACGTGGGTATATGTTTGTGTGTATGTCTGATGTGAGATTTGTAACTACAAGCACATCCGTTTATGATGGTTTCTTTGGTTTATGTACATCATTTTAATCCACGGTCGTCCTGTCCGTTAGCTTTTGTTACTATCCACATGCCTAAACAACATTCAGATTCTGTACACAATTCATGATTTCCGCAAAAATAAATTTTAACCACAGTGTTACAATTTGTAGGCAATACTCTTTCCTGCACGGTGTATACTTATGCAGTAATTGCGGCAAAGTATGGGTGGAGGCTACGATATAGGGTAAACGAACTTCGTATTTGATCTTTTCTCATCCTCTGCCATGTTTGCCTCTGAATGATATCAAAATGCGCGGCTTATCTCACGAATAAGCTCAGCCTAGCACCGCCATGAAGCATGAAAAAAAATCATTTAATCTGGTAATAATCCGCAATGGTCCATTCTTTTTTTAGTAATTTGACTAACATAATGTTACATCATCGATGTCGGAAGAATCTAACAAATACCGCGCCTTGTTTATTATTCAAAATGTGAAATTTGCTCACACTTTGCGATACATAAATTAACATCCGGACCACAAGGGAGTATAACAGGCCGCTTCCATGCTCTATTGACTATTACCATAAGTCTAAATTCAAATTAGTCTGGAGTGCAGAATAAATTCATGAAAACGCTAGGTGAAATGCAAGTCATTTTGTCGCACGTGCGAGAAGTTGATACGTGGTTTGGTTATGTTGTGTCCGACTATGCCGTGCTGCAATATATACACCGTCATCAAAGCCATGCATCCATGAGTCGCATCTCTTGTTAGAAACAGCTATCAGTTTAGCTTTGTTTAATATGAGGATACCGATATACTTGCTCTGGTAATGTCCTGGACGATATTGCACGGTATATAAATTTAATATACGTTTCCTAATGTACGTATTCAAAACCCGGAATACGTCGCAGTGTTGTGATCAAACATGCAATGGATTACTATTTTGGCACCACAAATCACTGTACCGACTGACTGAATCAATCATAGCCCACGCATTAGTGCTATGGAAGGAAGCTGCCACCGCTAGCATGGACACCTTGACAAAAGTGACAAAACAAAATATTATCCAAAATGCAGAAACGACAATATTCTTATTCTTTTATGCTTGAATTTCTTGTGAAGCAATCTTACTGCGGTCTGTGCGGATATTGCAGATCACCTGCTATACGCAATCCGTCCCTTGATTAGTTCTTCATGAAATTCAAAGGTTACAACTGTAATCATCAAAGTTGTATAAAAATGTATTTCATTTGATTTGCAGTACTACCACACTAAATACCCCGTGAACGTCCTATGTCTGCTTTGCACAATCGAAGAAAAACTCCTCTATTTGTACAGCGTAATCTTATACAGTTAAAATCATTAATTTTGTGTCCGGATATCCCGGCCGAAGCCATTTAGTCACATACACTCCGGTTCAACGTTGATGTATTAAATATTACATCAAGTTTGCATAAAAGATCATCTAAATGGCTGTGGTATATGTGGTATATATATTTATATAATTAACATATTTGTGCAACTGTTGCTCGATTGCGTTGACAAGGCCGAGCTTTATTGCCATGCGCCATTCTATGATCTAATTGTAACTACTGCGATGTTAGAGAGATTGGGATATTAGGAGGTGGGGTTCATTCGGTATCTGCATGTTAATCCGTTAATCATAGATAAGGGGAGCAGAACGAATGTTTTTCAATCTCGACATCTTCACTTGTTAGCTGCTATACCACCAATTCTCTTTATCGTACATATCTAAATCTTATTTCTGATGAAAGTGCCCAAAAGGAAACAGCCATAAGCAACTGCTTTCCGACCTGTTGGCGGCACTTGGGTTTAAGCCATGATACACCACCTCATCACTATTGTGTAGGCAGCTACAAAACCTAGTTTAACTGTTGACCGCATAACAATCATAATGTTTTATTTAACATTTTGACCAGTGAATCCATAAATAAAACGCCTTGGAAAGCCTACTTGCCCAGGCCCGGCCATTTCGTCATTTGTGTCGCGATCATAGTACCTGGCCGTCCAGATTGATGCGCAAACAACCCCAACACAAGAACGATTAACCATCGTGTGCGATCGGTGACATGATGGCTGAAAACGAACAAATATCAAAACAAGAGAGACAAACTACGACAATCTGCAATGTAAACATCGTGGAGCTGAAAACGGGGGCTCCTTCAGCTAAAGTCACACGCCGGGGTCTGACTATATACTAACTGCCGTAGATATCGTCGGGCGCACTAATTTGAACTGACATTAGCTTTAACTGTTGGTTTGAGCTTATCAAATGCAACGGTTATAGGATCGGTTTGAGTTTATTGATCACGCGATTCCGTATTTCAGGTGAGCGTAAATATCACAAATAATCGTACAAAAGTCGGGAGTAAAACCATTTGTAGGTTTTCACAGTTAAGCTAACCCGGCAGACGAGTGCGGAGTTGACATACAAGGAAAGATTGTGTATGCATGCGATGGAGTGAACAAAATGCATTCATTTCCAGCGTTCTACAGCACCATATGTTCAGGAAACAAAATATGAACAATGCACAGCTTATGCGAATGTGTTATCGTACATTCCACTCTTCAACTACAAAGAAGCTCGGGTGATGGAAGCTGCTTTTCGTCAAAGCCAGCCACAATAAAGCGTACATCAACAGTATGGCTGCCTTCAATGTCTGTTTCCACACATGTATAGCCTTTGATTTTCAGATAAGCTATTAGTGGCATCCAAACCATTTCTAAAGTACCTACGTGACGTCGAAGAAAAAAATGCATACAATTGAAAATCATCTTTTGGAAGGGGCGTCCTGGTGTTATACATAACTTGATCATCTACATTCCATATGAGACGTCGTCGTGCATATATTGCTTATTCAGTTAGTGCTAATCTAATGCGTTGTGCGGGCATGACGGTAAGTAAAGCGATCTGACCTTGTTTCTGAGTCCGGCCATATGCTCAGTGTCATGTTCAAGGACGACATGGCTAGACAAGCTACTAGGTAGAGACAATTAAAGCTCTACTGGACCCCTCAGCTACCGAGCATGTTGTGTATATAATCATTCACGTTTCTTTGTTTAGCGTTTAAAAAGTAATCCGTGTTGCTAAATGTTAACTTATATACTGGATAAATCCGACGCATAAAATGCTGAAAGGTTATTTTGTTGAAGTATGCAACAACATCCACAACTTAGACCATTTGACATTTTGAATAGAACTTCCACAATAAAATAGTGCTATGTCAGACTATTTAAAATAGGTTATTATATTTGGAAATGTCCTGTTGGAATATAATGTGACACATTCTGTTGTATTCAGGTACACTTGCGCTAACTTTAATAGATGAAAAAAAAATAGATGGCTGATCTGAGTGAGTCAAATAAAACGGCTGTCGCTACTGTCACATGTATAATAGATCGCCCCTGGGTTGATGAGGTGGGTCACACTCTATGGGCAATCAGCGTTGCATGTCCGGTATGCATACACTGAAACGAAGGTACAATGATAGCGGTAGACAAGCTGTATACAAGTGAGTGGATTTTATATACTTTAAATTCACATTTATCAAATTGTTTGAACTTAAGCATGGTTTTATGTTCATATGTTCCAATAATTTGTATGATTCCAGACGCTATAGGAGTATAGGTATATCGCTAACAAACAACTGGAGAAATGATGCACATCAGAGTTCCACTAGCAGCATGTGTCGTGGCTCGGATCCGGAAGGCATTCGCCAGTAAAGCAGCGCAATATAAGGGATATAAACCTCCAGATCTGCTATGAGTAGAAATAATGACTCGCTAAAATCTTAAATCATGTTGGAGTACAGCTGCGGCTTTGAACGGGCTGACATATGCCGAGCACGTTGGAGGAGCTACATCAATCTCCTCCTCCTCCCCCTCCTCCACCACATCCTCCTCCTCCTCTTCCTCTTCCTCCTCCTCCACCTCCTCCTCCTCCTCCTCCTCCCACTCCTCCTCCTCCTCCTCTTCCTCTTTCTCTTCCTCCTCCTCCTCCACCTCCTCCTCCTCCTCCTCCATTTGATCATGCATACTTTATCCAGCTTAATCAGCATGAAGTGTATTGCAGCGCTATACCAAGACCGACCTCCGGCCCCCGAAACCCATCTCCCCAACATGTCCCCTCCCTGATTCGCCTTGATAATTAGCCTGCTTTACACAACAATCTTCATTGCTTACATTTGGTGGTCGATGAATCTGTTAGTATTAGCATACTTTTTGTTCGTATATGACGTTCAGTGGTATAGATTGCGATTGTTACAAATCCAACTCTAGGCCTTGTAAGAATGAAACCAATTCTTTCAGGTCGAGAGACTGCGGTAATCTTATAATTAGCTATTCAGTTCTATTAAATTGTAACAACAACTTGCACAAAGAATCGGTTTGTCCGTTAGATAAAAAGCTACTCTGCCGGGTGTACCAGGTGAAAGAGAAACATTGATATCTTGCACTAGCTATATTTTATAGCAGCAAACACCATTTTCACGTGTCACGTCGTATTCACCAGAAACTGCTAGTAGGTTGCGAGTTTATCACGTTCTTGCATGTCGATAGGATAAACCGTGATCTTCCTATTCGGCATAGTTGCGATATCCTTGAGTAATGATACATTGTTGGGGCGCATTATTGATGAACAAAAAGTTTAACCTAGTCCAGAGTGTGCAAAGAAAACAAATTTGGTAGATAATGGGAACAAATTCTGTGCATGGACTATTTGTATGATCGGAATTGGGTCGATGTATTATTACAGAACAATTACGGATTTCAATGAGGCGCAAATAATCAGCTTTTCAACCTTGACTAACAAACTGAACAGATTGCGAGAAGCATTCCTCACAAAGCCACTTAAAGGGTCTGTTTATCGGTGGGGACATGATGGCTGAAAAACGAACAAATATCAAAACAAGAGAGACAAAACGCCGACAATCTGCAATGTAAACATCGTGGAGCTGAAAACGGGGGCTCCCTCAGCTAAAGTCAGACGCCGGGGTCTGACTATATACTAACTGCCGTAGATATCGTCGGGCGCACTAATTTGAACTGACATTAGCTTTAACTGTTGGTTTGAGCTTATCAAATGCAACGGTTATAGGATCGGTTTGAGTTTATTGATCACGCGATTCCGTATTTCAGGTGAGCGTAAATATCACAAATAATCGTACAAAAGTCGGGAGTAAAACCATTTGTAGGTTTTCACAGTTAAGCTAACCCGGCAGACGAGTGCGGAGTTGACATACAAGGAAAGATTGTGTATGCATGCGATGGAGTGAACAAAATGCATTCATTTCCAGCGTTCTACAGCACCATATGTTCAGGAAACTGGAAGAAAAAAGTGTTCCATTTGTAGGCACTACTCTTTTCCTGCACTGTGTACATACTTATGCCTTAATTATTGCGGCAAATGTATGGGGGAAGGCTACGAGATTAGGGTAACGAACTATGAAACAATGCACAGCTTATGCGAATGTGTTATCGTACATTCCACTCTTCAACTACAAAGAAGCTCGGGTGATGGAAGCTGCTTTTCGTCAAAGCCAGCCACAATAAAGCGTACATCAACAGTATGGCTGCCTTCAATGTCTGTTTCCACACATGTATAGCCTTTGATTTTCAGATAAGCTATTAGTGGCATCGAAACCATTTCTAAAGTACCTACGTGACGTCGAAGAAAAAATGCATACAATTGAAAATCATCTTTTGGAAGGGGCGTCCTGGTGTTATACATAACTTGATCATCTACATTCCATATGAGACGTCGTCGTGCATATATTGCTTATTCAGTTAGTGCTAATCTAATGCGTGTGCGGGCATGACGGTAAGTAAAGCGACCTGACCTGCTTTCTCAGTCCGGCCATATGCTCAGTGTCATGTTCAAGGACGACATGGCTAGACAAGTTACTAGGTGCCCAAGAGGAACCAGCCATAAGAAACTGCTTTCCGACCTGTTTGCGGCACTTGGGTTTAAGAGACAATTAAAGCTGTACTGGACCCCTCAGCTACCGAGCATGTTGTGTATATAATCATTCACGTTTCTTGTGTTTAGCGTTTTTAAAAAGTAATCCGTGTTGCTAAATGTTAATTATATACTGGATAAATCAGACGCATAAAAATGCTGAAAGGTTATTTTGTTGAAGTATGCAACAACATCCACAACTTAGACATTTGACATTTTGAATAGAACTTCCACAATAAAAATTATTTTGAACTCCACCAAGGAGCAATAACAATAGTGCTATGTCAGACTATTTAAAATAGGTTATTATATTTGGAAATGTCCTGTTGGAATATAATGTGACACATTCTGTTGTATTCAGGTACACTTGCGCTAACTTTAATAGATGAAAAAAAAATAGATGGCTGATCTGAGTGAGTCAAATAAAAACGGCTGTCGCTAATGTCACATGTATAATAGATCGCCCCTGGTCTGAGTGAGTCAAATGGGTGGGTCACACTGTCACATGTATAATAGATCGCCCCCTGGGTTGATGAGGTGGGTCACACTCTATACTCCTCCACTCAGGGTTACATTCAGTTTTCCTCTTCTTGGACGTGGATGAAAGCAGTGGTGCCAATATTTTATATTGGCATGTCACCACTTGCTCTCTGCATGACGATACTGCTTGCACTCCTGTTATGATAAATACCTAAGTCAAATGTCGCACAATTTTACACCGAAATTCAGATTGCTAGCTACATAGCTCCAACTTTCCTCTTACTCTTTATCAATGGCTTTGCCTTAAAATTGGCCTGAGTGGCAGGTCCTTGAGGGAGTGTGCCTAAACAGGCAGTTCATAAGTTCATTTACGCGATGTGAATATCACTATTTCATCTGGTTACCATTTGTGAAAGATAATCGTATATGCGTGGATTATCGCCTAATTCTGTGTGCAGACTATATCAATTTAACGCCCAGTTGCAAGACAGGTCGACCCTTGGCGCTCCATGAATAACGAGAGTCATTACACGCATAATTAGCATGAAACGATATACCAAGATTGCTACATAATCATAACCCTGCGGATAATCATTGTTATTGAAGGTCTTTTGTTTGGACCATCATCCCTTCTCTGATTTGGTCCCGTGCTATATCCCGTCCACGCCAAAGCTGCTTTTAAGTGCGGACTTAAACGGTTTCGCTGCGCATCTATCAGCAAATGTTTCAGTCGTGGGCTGTATCTGACATAATTTGAATAACGATGTGCAATTCAAATAATCACTTCGCAAGAATGAATCGTGATGAGTATGGGGGCGGTGTTGATGTATTGATCTATTCATAGACTATTTACTTACATTGGTAGGTATTATTATCCAACAGGTAAAAGGACATTCAATACAGTTAATGACGGGTTCCAATCATCAGAGCGTTACTAAGTGTTGGCGCCGGCCACTTATACAAAAACAATTGGGCTGTAAGTTAATTTCTATGATTGCCTCACTGATGTAGGAACATTGGCAATGCATTGTTTTGCCAGACAATTGCTACCTCAAAATAATTACAACTCATGCCTCGACAAATCCTGATGTGATAAAAGATACATCTAAGAGACCTTAGCCAGAGAAGGATTTCGGCGGAAAATGTCAAAATGCTAAATCTGTAAAGTGAATTAAGTGTACCCGCCTTTTAAGCTTTGTTCTTTTAGACATTTAGACATATGAAAGTTAATTTGCTTCACGTTATCAACTGCAAGACTTTTATAAAAATGCTCAATTCATGGTTGGGATCATGCTTCTATGTAGTTGTAACAATCATAAGCTCGGGTTAGGCAGTTAACCTCATATTTATTGAAACGACCAATGTACTTTATCAACAGTTAACCTGGTGTGAAATACCGGTTGAAACAATCATCATCTTTTTAGATTGAGACATTTTGTTGAATCATTTGCGTCCTAGTGCGTTGTGCGGACATGTCGGTAAGCAAAGCGACCTGACCTTGTTTCTCACTCCGGCCATATGTTCAGTGTCATATTCAAGGACGACATGGCTAGACTAGTCATTAGTATGGATAATTAAAGCTCTACTGGGCCCCTCTTTCGCTCAGCTGCCGAGCATTTTGTGTAGATAATCATTCACGTTTCTTTGAGTAGCGTTAAGAAAGTAATCCGCGTTGATAAATGTTAACTTCTATACTGGATAAATCAGACGAATGAAATGCTGAAAGGTTATTTTATTGATGTATGCAAAAATATCCACAACTTAGACCATTGGACATGTTGAATAGAACTTCCACAATAAAATTATTCTGAACTCTACCAAGGAGCAATAACAATTATGCTTTGTCAGACAATTTAAAAAATGTTATTATATTTCGAAAAGTTTTGTTGAAATATAATGTGACATATTCTGTTGTATTCTTTCAGGGGCACTTCTGCTTACTATAATGGAGGAAAAAAAGGGATGGCTGATTTGAGTGAGTCAAATTAAATGGCTGTCGCTACTGTCATATGTATAATAGATGGCTCGTGGGTTGATGAGGTGTGTCACACTCCATGGGCAATCAGCGATCGCCCGTGGGTTGATGAGGTGTGTCACACTCCATGGGCAATCAGCGATGCATATCCGGTATGCATATACTGACACGAAGGTACAGTGATGGCGGTAGACAAGCTGTATTCCAGTTAGGTAACATTCAGCTTTCCTATTCTTGGACGTGAATGAAAGCAATGGAGCCAATATTATTGTTAGCATGTCACATCTTGCTTTCTGCGCGAAGATACTGATTGCACTCCTGTTATGACACATACCTCAGCTTACATAACTCCAGCTTTCCTCTACTTTGCTTACTCTTTACCAATGGCTTGGCCTTAAAATTTGCCTGAGTGGCAGGTCCTTGTGGGAGTGTGCCTGAAGTCTGACTGACAATACTGAGTGGCAGTATCTCTGTGTTCAGCTTCAATGAAGACATCCATATAGCTCTATTGTTGATCTCCATCCAATTTTTCTATTAACTATTTAATTGATTTGATGTTAAGTTAATGTACGTATGTGACAGTTAAACAATAATTGTTTCATGCAGTACTTACCATTGCTACTTCTCTCTTTCGTAGTCTCTCCAGGAACGCTTTACCTTGCTTTGACACGGACGATATGGATCTTATCTTCTAGCACCCGGACCATGGAAGCCTCGCGAAAATGACTTCCTTTTTCGGTCTGAGCCTACAAAGTTTTGTCAGGTGTAGCTGTTCGCGTATAACGCTTTAAGGCTTAAGACATCGGTGCTTACAATGAATATAGGCTTAAAGACGTCAGTGATTATAATGACTATAGGCTTAAAGGCCTCAGTGCTTATAATGACTAAAGGTTTAAAGGCCTCAGCGCTTACAATTACTATAGGCTTTAAGGCCTCAGTGAATGAGTCTCGTCCACCCTATGAAAAGTGATTACACTCACATTCTTGTCTAATGTCGCGTTAGCTGCTCTGTAACTAACCAATTTGTAGCAGCCACATATAATATGCTGCAGCATTTCAAAATAATAACGCAGCTTTAATCAATACTCCCCAGTGTTCCGCTGCTTTGAAACATCTAAGCCATCCTCCCTAGGCAATCTAGTTGAACATGCATCAACGTCTGGAATATTTATCCATCCATGCAACATCGCTTCGTATAAAGCCAACGGAAATTTAATTGATACATCCAACAAATCATACCTGAGCGTGGCATATGTCAACTTCAGGCGTGCCAGATAATCAGATACCTTACTTGCTGGAATATAGCAAATCAGCCGTAGGACGGAATCGATGCCTGGATATTTATGCACCACTTACAATACTGGTCATTGGTTAGCCGCTGCGATTACAAAACATACATTTAATCTGAATACTATATAGTAATATACGTCTTCTAGTGTGCGCTTCATTAATGCTGCTCTTGGTAAGTTATCCATTACTTGTGGTGTTGTTTCAACCTCAGAGCGAATATATTTTACCTTCCATAAGTGTACATGATTTCTCCGCCGGTGATAACCACCTAACGTTTCAAACCTACGTATGTACAAGCTAAGAAGGAGCTCCTAATACTCAAAACGCTTTCACAGTGAGTTTTTGCTTAATATTATTGACAGCGTTAACATTATTATCTCTGGTTGTCATCTCTCACCAGGTAATGTTCTTTATCACTTGGAAATGTTGTTTGACAGAAATGTTTATCTCTCCATTCCGTCGCCATTATGCATTCACATTTAATTAACTGCGCTCTTAATATATCATTAATAACTGTATTATCTTGGCTGTGTGATGGTTTCCTTTTGCTTGTTACTGTCAAGACAGATATCTTTGATGTAAGAAGATTATTCTATAGCAGTGCTATCTTCATTGGTTGTACTTTACAGCCTGTGGAGACAGAATCGTCGATGAAATGCTTATAAAACACTACAGCACACTTCACGTCCGACCATAACTGCTTGATTATTGCAAGAGGTTATTAAGTCGAGTCCCTGCGATTACCCACAACTCGACGCGGCTTGTACCAGTGTATTCAACAGTACGTCAGTAACAAGTTTATTTATGTTATTCCCAACTCTGCTATTCCTTTAATGAATTCTCTTTCTCTGCACTATCCATTCGATGCATGAGCGAGTCGGTTATGTACTAGTCTATAAGGGCAACGGTGGTTTTCAAATGTGGCATTTACGGCATCTAATATTATCATATTAGTATTCCAGCAACATGTCTGTCATAGCTATATAGGAATATGCCGCATATGGTTACACTGATACGTTATCGTTCCGGGATGGCTTTTATATGTGTTACATGACTGCTGCTTAATGATACCTATTGTATGAGTAATAGTTTATTAACTTTAAATGACATCCAAAGCAGTTATTTCAAACAGTAACATAGTTAGGAGTGTTGTTGTGTGAAGTCTTTTTATAAGAAGAGAAAACAATATTGTATCCGACTCAGCGCAAATCTTATATGTCTATGCAGGTTCAAAAACTAATTATTTTGGCCTACCTATTCAGTTTGAATATTATTGGCGCGATGTGATAAACTCTTATTAATTGAACCAGTTGACCCATCAATGTTATCCCATGCTCGATATGCACCCCTGCGACGTATTATATAGCAATCTTTTCTTATCTGCATCTAGCGTATAGTTAACGTAGCGTAATCTGTGGTGATTGCATGCGAGCGCTATTATATGGTATGTGGGTGATGTAGCACCTATGCATTGCGGAGAGATACCGGGTGACAATGGAGAAGATTAGCTGGATTATCGCCTAATTGTGTAAGCAGAGTATATCACTATAACGCCTAGTTGCAAGACAGGTCGACGCCTGGCGATCCATGAATAACGAGTCCATTACACACGCAATTAGCATGAAATGATCTACCAAGATTGCTGCGTAACCAATAACCCTACTGATA